>CM073769.1:176118-711862 GCA_037158775.1 Hetaerina titia
GCCGGAAGATTTTGT
Source organism: Hetaerina titia (assembly GCA_037158775.1). Classification (NCBI taxonomy): domain Eukaryota; kingdom Metazoa; phylum Arthropoda; class Insecta; order Odonata; family Calopterygidae; genus Hetaerina; species Hetaerina titia. The sequence goes on from CM073769.1 coordinate 176,134, forward strand.
GAGATCGGTGTTAGTTCCTATTCCAAAAAAGACAAAGCCTATATCATGTGAGGATTAAAGAACAATAAGTTTGATATCCCACGCAGCTAAAGTTGTTCTCAGGATCATCAACAAAAGGATAGAGAGTAAGGCAAATGAGAACTTAGAGGATGATCAGTTTGGGTTTAGGAAGGCAAGAGGTACGCGTGATGCCATTGCAGTAATGAGATCACTAATTGAGAGGAATATAGAATACAACCAGGACGTTTTTGTCTGTTTTGTAGATTTCGAAAAAGCTTTTGATAGAGTGAATTAGGAAAAATTAATGCGTGTATTGCAGAAAATAAGAATGGATTGGAGGGACAGGAGACTGATCTGCAACCTGTACATGCCTCAGACTGCTCAGGTGCGAGTGGGGAACGGAGAGTCAGGATGGGCAGTGTTAGGAAGAGGTGTGAGGCAGGGTTGCTCATTGTCACCGGTGCTGCTCAAAGTTAATGTGGAGGAAATGATTAAAGAGGCATGGGAAGAACTGGAGGCAGGAACGAAAGTCGGAGGGGAATTCGTAAAATCGGTAGGTTTGCTGATGACCAAGCATTAGTGGCTCAGTCGGCCAAGGGGTTGCAAGCATTGCTGAGTGCATTGGAGGTTCAGTGCGATAAATATGGGATGAGAATCGACATTAATAAAACAAAGGTTATTCGATTTTCCTGAAAGAAAAAGGCTAAGCTAAACATTAAAATAGGAGGGGAAAAAAATAGAGTAGGTAAATCAGTTTACATATCTCGGAAGTTTTTTGCGTCAATACGGTCAAAGTGGTAGGAACGTAAGGAGAAGAATTGCGCTAGGCAAGGAGGGTTTCTCAAGGAGGAAGGAGTTGAAGACGGGGACGTTGAAAAGGGATGTTAAAACAAGACTAGTAAAACATGATATGGAGCGTAGCTATGTACGGCGCGGAAACGAAGCAGGAGGATAGATGTAGATTGGAGGCTTTTGAAATGTGGGTACACTAAAAATTAATCTGATCGATATTACTTGATGATCACTCTAATTATCCCCCGTTGATTCGTTTATTTTTTTCAATCGAAGACCGCTATTGTGAAATTAAACCCCCTTCTTCAGTTCAGTGGGGGTGAGTGCACAATGGTCGGAGACGCTTTCCAGGGAGGTGCTCGACGGAGTGACGCTCCCCTTGGCTCTGGGGCGAGTAGCGGGCGGTGATGACGCCCCCGGCACCGTAATTACGCGCGCCCTTCGCGGCTGGGTGGGGGCCAAACCGCGGTTCTCTCGCAGCCGCCAGACAGAAGAAAGGGGGACGAGTGACGTCCCCCGAAGAAGAATTCCGAGCGGGAGGGCTAATTGGGACTTCCTCCCCGAGGATACTCCCTCGTTCACAACCGCCGTCGAGTGCTGAGCTTGAGCAAAACCCCTCGTGAAGGCGGGTGGCGAGGAAGAGCGTTGGAAAATGTTCGTAAAATATTAGAGACGACCGAAAAAAGCAATCAGTGTAGCAATTCCTGGAACACTTCGGCGCGCTGATTTCTTTGTGTGGCCGATGGAAGCAGCGAAGAATGAGGTGAGGTTTCATCGCGTCAGCAAGCAGGTGTAAGGGAAGAGTATCTTTGCTCCATGGTATAAGGCATGAGCAAAACCAGATTCTAACGTAATTCTAAAACTACAAATAATTTACTACAAAGATACTACATTAACCTTTTAACCCATTACTACATATAACCACGAAAAAATTAATTCTAGATAATTAATTCTGAAATAATGCCACTTAAAAGTTTATTTTGTCCGTTAATGATGGGTGGTCCGTATGGATGCTGGGATGGAGAGTCTTCGGTTGAAATCGTGAAATATTGCCTCAAGACATCCCCATTTGAAATCTGGGAGAAAAATCCGGGAAAAAAAGGGATACGGTGAGCACTAAGTCTTATCAAAGAATCCCAGGCGGCACAGGGAAAGGAAATGTTCCTTCTTATTGACCTGCCAATGGGTGACCTTCACCCGCTTTAGCACGAAATGAACTCTTTCCTCACTTAACAAATTAACGTTCAGGATTACTGCAGTATTGATGAAATGTGATGGGATATTCGATTAATATATCAATTGAATGTTTTTAAAGCGAAATTATATTTAACTGGAGACTTCTTTACACTGTCGGGAACACCGGACGAATGTCATTGCAGGCACCGCTGCTACCTATGCAAGGGCGTAAATTGTTCTCAAGAACTCTACTTTTTCAACTTCGGTGGCTGATAAACCTTTTCCAGGGGATTTCACAGATGAGTCGTGCATCCCTCATCACGGCCCTCCGGTGGTGATCGGCTTGTGCTTGGGGGCGACGTGTATCCAAGCTTCCTCGCGGCTGGGCACTTCATTGCCCAGACTCCATCAGAGGGAAGCGACGACGCCTTCAACATACCCTATCCAGTGGGTTTCCATGAGGTTCAAAGGAGCTCTCCAGGAGTGACTAAGAGGCCTTCCGGACCTTCCGGACTGCTGACTCTCTTCGCCCCTCCGCCTGACCTGGAATGCGCTGTCGATGGAACCGCCGAAATGTTCTGTAAGACTAATTCAGATTAGCGGTTAGCCTTGCAGAAGTTCAGGTAACTTAAAATTTCTTCTTATGACTATTTTTCGTTGATCATCGACTGTTTAATATCTCTGTAATCGGTAACAAAATGGAAGTAGAAGGATTATTAGCGAAGGAGAGACAAAAGACTTGATATGCGAGACAAATTTGAAGTCCTTAAAGTTTTCTGTTTCACGATCTATTTCAGGAGCAATTTCATCAAGTCGAACTAGAAGTTAGTCAGGATTGGACTCTCTCAACGTATGGACATCTCCCCGCCTCCACGGGTATTGTGTTGACGAGGGGGCAACTCGATTGAATGAAGACTGGCTGGTGTCTCCTCAATAGGAATTCAAGCATGGCCAAGGTTCTTAACAAATGGTGCGAATAAGCCACTTGGAATACGACCGCTAATGCTTTCACAGTGACGTAATCACATGATTGATGAGAACGCCGAGCGACCAAATCATAATTGAAAATACTGAAAAACTACAACAAATTGCATGGTGCACATTGCACGTAGAGCGCAAATATTGATATTTAAGTTGGGAATAACATTAAAAATGTAATTTTTATTTTCTTGAATGGGTGAGTAGGAGAATTGTGAAAAACGAGCGGAATTAAATGAGGAGAGAATAAAGACCTTGATTTGGCTCAAGACTGGTGATGATATAGATGGGTTGGTTCTGTGGAGGGTTCAGTGAAGGGTTGAAGGGAAAACAGGGATTAGAAACGGGGAAGGCTATTTTCGTTTCTCTAGATCGAAGAGGGAAAAAATAAAAGAAAAACGAAGTCCAATGTTAATTTCTTCCATTCAATGAGAATCCTTTCCAGCAAACGGATCAGATGTGATCGCGCGACGCTAATATCTGATGAGGATAATGAGGATGAAGGGTTGGGTCAATAGCTCCTGAACTTTAAAAACTCTGGTATCACCCCAACGGAGACTGTTCGTTCCGACCCCCTGCTCGGGGGCATCCCGAATTGGAAAGGAGGAAGGGGGGGTAGCGAAAGAAAAGAAGGCCTTCCAGGATAATAAGAAAAGTTTCCATCGCCCTTTCACGAGATTAAAAGCTTCATTAGCATGTGCTTGCGGGAAATTTAATATCAAAATATATCTATTGATGCTCCGTAATTGCTTTATATCGAGATAAAAACATTAACATGTTTCTGTTGGAAAATATAAAAAGGGAAGGGGCACAGAATTAGAACGTAGCCGGAGAGAGAAGGTTTTAAACAATATTTTTCGATGAGGTGTACATATCCTGATGCTATAGTAGCACTGATGACTTATAAAAGACGGATACTTTCTGAGTTTTCTGGAGTATCTCACCTTATAACGGCTTGTGATATGATAGAGTACAAGTTTACTTCATTCGGCACATAGCCTCTTGGAATGGAAAATCTGAATTCAAATTGTACACGCTCCCGATGGCAAATGTCTGACATAATGATAATGTCTTGTTTTCCGTCCAATAGCAAAAATGTTTTTTTCTAAGATTATCAAGACGGCATAGATTCATTATAAACATAAAAAGGTGCGAAGTTTACGAATCGAATTAATTAGGTGAAAACATTCAGGTACATATTACACCTTTTCTCTCAAGTAAAGTGTTGGTGATGCTTAAATTTGAATCCTGCAGGATTATAAATTCAAATGGGTTAATATGTCTTTCTTTATTATTATAGGTAAACTATCGGTTAATATATTTTTTGGACCCATACAAGTAACAAAACAAATCACTATTCTCTCCTAAGAAAACACAACCCAACGGACTTTTCAACAATAGGCCCCTCTTCAACTCCGTATACTTCCTTCCACCCCTTATTCCGTGCAACATCCCTATCCTACTCTTGCCCCTTCCTCGCTTACCTAACATTCTCCTCTCTATCACAGTCTTCAATATTCCATTGTTGATCCAAATGCACTCCACATCCCCATTTCAACTGCCTCCTTTGGATTTCTCCCAACAATCCTCTTTTCTCCCCCACCACTCCCAGCACTTCCTCGTTTGTTTCAATATCGGTCCACTACACCCTTTCCATTCTACTCCAAAAACTACATTTCAAAAGCTTCCAATCTACGCATATCACTCCACTTTAGTGACCATGTTTCCGCGCCGTGCATCACAACTCTCCAGATACCTGGTCCATTTTGGTCCAACATACCTGTATTTCCGAGAGACGTAAATTTTTGAATCTACTCTAGTTTTTGCTCTCCTATTTTAACGGGATCAGTCTCCTGTCCCTCCAATCCATTCCTATTTTCTGCAAAACACGCATTTATTTTTCCAAGTTCACTCTATCAAATGCTTTTTCGAAATCTACGAAACAGGCAAAAACGTCCTGATTGTATTCTATATTCCTCTCGATTAGTGATCTCATTACTGCAATGACATCACGCGTACCTCTTCCTTTCCTAAACCCAAACTGATCATCCCCTAAGTACTCATTTGCCTTACTCTCTATCCTTTTGTTGATTATCCTGAGAATAACTTTAGCTGCGTGATATATCAAGCTTATTGTTCTGTAATCCTCACATGATGTAGCCTTTACCTTTTTCGGAATAGGAACTAACACTGATCTCACAAGGTCTTCCGGCCAGATTCCTTTCTCATTGATGCTATGAATCAGTCCATAAATATAAAGTGTAATTTTTTATAGTAACTAGGAGAGAAATCGAATAAATATCATAAACAATAAACAGCAGTAAGAAAGATCAAGATTTCTTTATTCATGTACCCAGTTTATGGCACTCTCTCTCAGAAATTAAAATTGATGAATCTACGAGCTTCGGAGATTTTCGCAAAACAATTTGTGAACGAAGATAGATCTGAAGTACAGGATATCGGTGCTTGCACCCCCTGCCACACACATTTTTAGTAGATCGCGGGGAATTTGCGTACATATTTACGTAATACTTGAAATGTATAACAAAGTATAACTCATGATGAAACGGATATTTCATTTTTTAATAAAATGCATGCATTTTTGGTTTCCTCAACTTCTGTCTCCCACAAGTGACAAGGGCAGAGGCACGGCAGACATATTAGGCCGCCGTACCCGCCTCAAATCGTGCCGGAGGACTGCCGTTTGTTGCCATGGGGATTCCACGAGGACGACTCTCCCGTAACAATCTCGCCAAGAGCGGCGTCCGTCAAACCTCTCGAAAGGGAAACTCTCGTCCTGAACACCGCAAACTTCCCGGTATATTTAGATTGAAGCCTCTTTGGAACAGCAACCCCTCTGAAACTTCGGCAAAGGTTTCCTTCACCTGACCACCTTTCTTCGCACCCCGCAAGCGCCTCTCTCTTCACACCTTGCATTGGGTGCGCTCCCTGTGGACTCCCGCAACTCCCGAGGTGAGCATAACTGGGAGTGATTATGGAGCGAAGAGGACACCCTTTGCAGGTTAGAAAACAAAAAATGCCGAATTCGAGCGCTCTTTGGCATGCATTATGAGCCAGAGGGGTTTTCTAGAAACGACAAAACATGATAGCTGACTTGGGGAATGTCTTCTCTCGGAAATACGAGAGAATCAGAGGAAAACGGCCCTAAATTTTGGAGGTGCTGTAAGTGGTTTTTTCACCACGACAACGACTGGTTCACTTGTATCTCATAACTCGTGAGTTTTTAGCCAAAAACAAGACTGCTGTGCTTCTCCACCCACCCTAATCATCAGACCTGACCCTATGTTACTTTTTCCTATTCCCCAAATTAAAAACCCCACTCAAAGGAAAAGGATTTGCCACCATTTCAGAGATGAAGAAAAATTCCAAGGAGCTTATGAACATCTCGGAAGAAGCGTTCCAGATATGTTTCAAAAACAGGAAACACCGCTGGGAAAACTGTATACGTTGGGGAGGAGATTACTTTGAAGGGGACTCTGACCAATAATTTGTTAGTTAAGTATTTCTTTGCAATAAAAAAGTTCGGGTTTTGTTTTTTTAAAGACCTCGAAATATTGTTTTAATGACAATCAATACATGGAACAATGGCATTAATCCAATGAAAGAAGCAAATCTAAGGAAACAAATACTTTCAAGGTGAGGGAAAACATAAGATGGGGTATAGAAATTGCAGATTTGGGAATATTTCATACTTTTCTTTCGACGATTTCTCTTTTTCATAATCTTCGAATAATGGATTCAGTTTCACATTTTGTCCATTGATGACGATTCTTCCCACAGTAGACAGAAATCAACACAAAATACGTAGAAATCAATACAAAATCCTTCCTCTCTCATTCCTTATTTACCTCAATGGCATCAATTCTAACATTAGGAATAGTAAGTTCCATACATATGCTGACGACGCAGGTGATCACAGAGATAGGCAAAAGGATTCTGGAAGCAAGAGTTTCGTATAAAATCTCTTAAATGCAGCCCAATACATGCTACATATTGGAACGAGATTTTTAAAAGTTTACAATTTTTTCCCAGATTAAGGGCCGATGAAATGGCTTGCTCCTTCATTCTGAAGCATAAGTCCAACGCTTCCCAGCGTTATGAAACAGATGATAAAGTTGTACTTACAAAGCCAAGAGCGCCCTCTCTTTTCTCATTCATATTTTTCAATCCATAATACTTCTTTTCGGGTGGCATTTTTTACTCGAGAGAGGATACAAGTTGATTAGGGCAGCCATCCAATCCGCACCCTCATTAATCCGTGGAAAAGGAGTTTTACCAAATCGATATTCCCCGAAGAATGGCAACCAATCAGCGCTCTTTCCCTTTCTCCCACCATGTGTGGGAACAGAGGCGCCATCTGGACCGGAATTCCGTAAAACAAACAGACGAATGGAGTTGGGATCGCGCAAGTCCCAAACGCCACCCCTGGTCCACCCCCCACCCAACCCCCCCGGACGACTAAGACGACCACGGTGGCGTCGAGAAATTATGCCGTTAGTGTCACACGCGAGCAGATTTAGTGCTCCCGTCACGAGGGAAAGGGAAAAATATCCGAAGCTCCCAAGCCGCGTCGCTTAATCCAAATGAATCGGGAAGAGGAGGTCTGTCAATGACCAGAAAGAAGCATTGCGATCACGTGGAAGGACTCCGGGAAAAGCATAAGTGGAGCAAGCGCCATTAAGCCAATCATCAAACAGGAGATAAAAGTTTGTTTTCTAATTCCTTGGCAAACAAGGAGGGGTGGGCTCCAGGGAGCGGCTGAAAGAAATACCGCCGGGATAATCCCTCCGCGTCGTCTCCCCCCTCCCCCACCAAGCCCCCACCTCCCCGCTCTCGACCCTGACCTAGGCCCGCGCGCCGCCGAGGGAGCGTTTACGCCTGCATCCCACCATCCCCCGATAGAGCCCCTGGGGAACGTCCCCTCCCCCAGACCACCCCGCGTGGATGCGTGTGTGTGCTCTCCGAGAGCCGTGGCAAAAACCAGGAGGGCGGAACAAGCGGCGTGAGGAGCGGAGATTAAGACCGAGAGGAGGGGGGGGCGTCTGTCATGCACATCACCCATGCTCATCGTCGTCTTTCCAGAGGTTTATCGGCTTGCGAGGAAAATCTTGTTTTTCGGGGGCATAGTTCGGGTATTTCCATTTACGCCGAACAAGTCTCATTTTAAAGAAAAAACGCAGGTGATGTGTTTTACTTCACTGGAAGCTATTTCGTCGCAAGTTTCATGCACGCGGTTAATGTGCGCGCGGACACAGAAGCACTCTTCGGCGTAATTCAAAAATAGTTAGGGATCATTTAAGCGTGAAGAAATAAATATATTATTCCGAATTTAAAATGTTAAGCTTTATGCTATCCCAGTTTCTCCAGTGTACAACTCTAAGGAAACAATCAAACGTGTACATTTAGGTAAATCAGAGTGCAAAAAGTGTACGAGGCCCCTTGATTTCCGTCAACTGCCCTAGCAATAAATTAATATCCGGTTAATTTCGTGCCTGCAGCCGTGATTATACGATCTGGGTGAAGGATATATTTTGGTTTATAATACATTTTCATTTTATTAATTTAAAAATATTTTTGCTTGCATCAGCTGATAGCTTTAGCTAGACAGTAAATAAAGATATTCGCAATATGCTCAAAAATCCGCCTTGACCATTGCCTCACTTTAGAGTTAGATGTCAGCGGAATACTTCGAGTCTGCATCTCTAGCCTCTATGGATCTCCAATTTTCGTGTTGTTTTTAGGTTAATTAACTCGTCCACCTGTGTAATTGAAAATACCGCCTGTAAGCAAAATTAAAATAAGACCTTACGTTGGCATGATATTTTTTTGAGTTACTAGGTCAATCTGTCGATACTTGAAAAAATCATCGTCTTTTTCCCTGTATTAATTAGATATAAAGCCTTTCAAGATCTAATCTTTACCGTCACCAATTTCAATGCCCATGCTTCATAAAATAATAACCCGAATCCGAGATCAAGAAGCAGCAACCGTTTCTATTCGGATAAAGCAATTCTTCTCACGGCCCTGTACCACACGAGGGTACGCAGTGCCCCATTGCGTCAGCCGAAATATTCAGAATACCGTCTTTAATCCTTAAATAGCCAATATTAACTAAATAATAACTGAATTTGAAAACAGAAATGCCTTTGAAATAAAAGAAAAAATTTGCTTCCACTCTGACCAATATCAGACGGAAAGAAAATATCCATCAAATCTACAGCCGTACAATATTCAATAAACCGCAAGAGCGCGTGGCTACATTTACATAAACACCCCGCGATCCACGAATTGGGTACGTGGCATGGGGTACAAGCAATAGATGGGATGAGTAAGGGATAAGGGAGAGGAAAGGTGTTTAAACGGTTAGGAAAAGGGAAAGAACAGAGAAAACTTTTAACAGGAAATCAGCAATTGACTTTCACAGAGAGAATTAAATGCCAAAGGTGGCGTCCTAAAATGTTTAGAACACGAGTCAACATTTGGCAAACCAGAGAACAAGTGGAGTCGCCGATAGCTGTTTTACATTAATGCTGCTAAAGTTCCGTGGAACTGAACTTGTTCCGATTGCAACAAAACTAAATTTTATCGATTCAAAAATTAATCATAAAAGCGCAATCATATCATTACAATATATTATCAATAACTAAACAAAAATAAAACAAAAAAACTTTTCAACGTCGTAGCTAAAGCAAACGCAAAGGCATTCCCCTCGTTATTTCCATAACCGAAAGTACTATTGCCCTCGAATCAATAAGAATGCTTCCATGTCCGCGTCTTGAAGATAATTCCGGTAATCTCACACTAAACATCAATGCAGAAAGCACGACGCCACTGAATCCCAAGCCTGGAGAGGGTTCATCTTGCCTCTCAAAAGACGGACGCGCCATCTCTAGGGACTGTGCTGCTTGCAATGACCCCATCTGGCATGCTCGTTTCGGATTTCCGTCGCCTCTCGATTTCCCCAGAGAAGAAGCACCGGAGGGCTGCGGCCCTCCGAGCAGAAGGGATATTGCTCACTTCTCCTTCTATCGCGGCTGATTCCACGGCATGGAAAACATTCCGCGGACTCTGCAAAGCACAAGTATTCTACATCTGTCGAAGTATCTGTTTCCTGATTCCCTCCTCAAAAAATGTTCGAAAGCACATCGTAAATTTCATCAAGGCTGGTGGAGCCATATTAACACTCTTCTTTTTTTCCTCTGCACAGACATTAGCTAGCTGGCCGGATCCAAAACCGCCATCGCTGGCTTCGAATGTGAGCATCGAAGCTAATCTCTCATAACGTCCCAATGAAACACGTGAATCGATTACCTCCTTCCACACATGCATTTTATGAGATCGATGCATTGCGGTTAAAAGTGCAGACGCAAGCGGCAACTCGTATTGTTCTGGTAAATAGTCTCTGAATCTGCAGTTGCCCGCCGACTTTTTCGAAGCAGCAATGTAACCTTTCACTACTGAAGAATGTTTTTCCTTCTCTTCTACATTTACATAATACCCCACAAGCCGCCGCAAGGGCGTGTGGCGGGGGGTGTTAGGTCACCGCCCAAAAAAGGAAAAAAGAAATACCGCATTCAAAACCAACACACACATGCAAACCCTAATCCACAGCAGTGCACACATTCATTGTAACATCCCATCATTCGACGCGCATGCAACCACACATCTACCTCCCTTCACATCTTCCCTGTCTTCTACCATTTCTATCAAATTTGCTTCTTTCAGCCATGAAATATCGTAGAAAACGGCGATCCTTTCATCCGTCATAACCGATCCATAAGTCAATTTAGTGCAGTGATGATCACATCGCCACAATCGATCACTTGCCGTCGCGGCTGCTGTCTCCTCTCTTGTCTGTCCATTCGTCATTTGCCTCCGCAAATCATTCGTGTCTCTTAGCATGTCCAAATCCCTAATCTCTTCATTCACGTATATTGCTCCATAGGACGACTCACACATGCGACCTCCTAGAAATTTTCCGCCAAGTGTCCCCTGCACCTGTCCTTCTCACTTGGTCTTCTCCTCTATTTTCATCTGCCCACTCAATCAGGTTAACCACTAACAGTTCAATTTTCGGACTTTTTCAATTTCCACATTTTTCTTTCTTTTGAAATTACGATTTGCTCACGCTAAAAAATGAAGATCGTAAAGAGTAAATCCACCCTGAACTCGTAAAATAGAAACGTGTTTTGGGAGGCCATAGGAATCCAGCATACCAGATACCCTTTCGGGCTGACGTCGCTGCCACGTTGACAATTTGGTAGGGACCAGCTATCCCCACCCACCCAACGACACCTTGCACGCCCCACGAGTTTTGTTTCCCGGTGGGTGCGTACGGGGGGAGGCAGGACCTCGGCCCACCCACCCACCACCCATCCCCTCGGCGTGGTGACCCCGGCTGTCCTCGCGCCCCGCTCAATTCAACGACCCTCACGCCGCCAGCACTCCCCGCAACCCTAAGATACCGTGAGCCACATTAAACATTACTTTCCCACACCGCAGTGCAAACAGAGCGTGGTGAACCATGGCACCTCGAACTGCAACGCTTGCCACGACGACAACGCTATGGCACGGCTGACAACGTCGTAAAACAGATGGCACTTCTTTCCACGCAGTACACGTAGCACCATCGGGAGGATGCTATCCTTCCCTGGACTTGGCCGCTTTGCAACAGCGCATGGCGACGACCCCTTCGGCAGCCCCCGACCCCACATCCCTTTCCCTCAGAAAGGGGAGCGAAGGGAAGGAGGGCCCGCTCGGAGTGGGGCTGGGACTTATTGAATTACTTGCAGGCGAGAAAGCGTTTTGAAGTTTTCGAAACACCAGGGAGATAAAACATCTTTATTGCGCTTGCGAGCTGGGAACTGTTTGGCCACGGGTTGTCAAGTTCACTAAAGCATCCGGACGATTACTCCAGGGCCTCCGGCGGGGGTGCGGGAGAGAGAGAGACGATGACGAGATTAAGAGCTGTGTCCAGGGGGGAGGGAGAAAGAGAGTTCCTAAGTATGAAAGATGAGCAATTACCCTTTCTACAGTCAAGAGTTTTGACACATTCAAAACAGGCCGAGTTAGGAAACCTTTAAAATATACAGGGTAGCACCCAAAAGTGGTAAAACTGATTTTCTCTGGCGCGAACGGAGCGGTGGAGGGGGGTCTGCCTGGCAGGGTAACGTGGAGGGGGCTCTTAACTACAGACAGACACCAACCTCAGTGACCTGCGGGCTGTCGTTGAGTGAGGACACCGTTTTTAGTGAAGCAAGTTTTTTGTCCGCGTCGAAAAACAAAATGAATCTAAATTTAGAGCAACGTTATTCCGTGAAGTTTTGTGCGAAACTCGGGAAGACGGCAACTGAGACCCTCGATATCATTAAGCAGGCTTATGGGGACACTGCCTTAAGCCGTTCCACAGTGGCACAAGTTGTTTAAAGAGAGTAGGGATCTCGTTGAAGACGACCATCGCTCCGTCGACGGCAAGAACCGACACGAATGTGGACAGAGTGAGGACACTGCTGAACACAGACCGACGCTTAACCAGTGAAGAAATTGCTGACCAGTTGGGTCTGTCTGTATCCAACGTCCAACGCATTATTTCACAGGATTTGGCCATGCGCAAGGTGTGCGCCAAGATATTGCCAAAAATTTATGCCATGGCGCGCTCGTCGTCAGACAGCTCCTGGCCAAATACGGCGTTGCCACGTTGTCGCACCCGCCCTATTCTTCCGATCTGGCTCCACCGGACTTCTTCTTCTTCCCCCTGATGAAAAGACAGCTCAAGGGACGACGTTTTGACTCGATAAAGGCCGTTCAAGAGGCTTCGACGAGGGTCATCAACGGCATCCCCAAAGAAAATTTCCAGCGGGCGTACGGGGAATGGGAGCAACGTTATACTAAGTGTGTAGCAGCTCAAGGAGCATACTTTGAAGATTATTAAGTCGAAGTAAGTATACCGTCAATAAAATTCTTGTAAAAAAATCAGTCCTACCAGTTTTGGGTTCGACCCTGTATGCATTCAAATATTTTAGGTTTCGCTTTGATTAACGGAAAATTAAAACCTCTTTAAAATATTTTTCCCAGAGTTGTACCCTGTATTATGAATAAACGAAATGCTTTTCAAACATGAAACGCCAGAGACCGTATGTTTGGCATAGAGTATCATCGAAATATGATATTAATATTGGTGATGCACGATGCTTGCCCTCGAAGATGGCAGTAGGCAAAGAGTACGAGTGCTTATTCGGCCCAAAGAATTCGTCGAATGTTTGGAAAAAGGGCATTTAAGCCGCTATGTAGTGATTTGTGGAAATTTTGTTACACCTAAACTGATAATACTGAAGATAAATTTAACTATAAGTTTCGGAAGTCAGATCCTTGGAACTTCTTGCCATTCGCAGTGTCTCATGCCCCCGAAAATATGGAAAGAAAATTAATATTTATTACCAATTATGTGCGCACACTGCAGTTTGATGATCAAATATGATTTCCACTTCACTGGGTTTAATATTGTAAATTAATTAAATAATTATTTGGTGGAAAATTGCCAATTTTAATTAATCATGATATTCCACCATATCGCGCCTGAAACGTCTCTTTTTAATATTGTAAAATTTATATGACTAAAACATAATTCATATCATTAGAGTTATGGGATGTAAACTAAAAGGAAAGCCGAACTGAGAAATCGAGGAATAGAGAATCTTGAGACAAGGGGGCCCGCGGCACCTTGACCGTGGATCCTGCACAACTCCAAATCAACATCATGCCTTCATTTTATGAACCAACAGACCGAGGAGCTAGAAGCGAGCACATGGTTACTCCAATCCATTCCACGGAGTTATTTATACGGAAAATGTCAAACAAGATTTTGCACCCGAAGCATAAGCGTATCTGAAAGGGCAAAGCATATTTCAGTCTTATCCAAACAAAAAAATTCCCTTCAAACCCGTGACAAAATATGCATGTCAGCAAAAAAATACGCTTTCTTCCGAGAAAATGAGTTGGACGTTAGAAAGACCCGGACTGGAGATTGCCGCACGCGTAGGCTGGGAGTTCAATTGGCGGCACTATTCTCGCACCTCCCAACGCCACCCTCCCCCTCCACCCCCCGCCGACAGATGAGTGCTTTAGTCAGAGCGTAAGCCTGCCCGGTTAACTCGGCGCCGGGAAAAAAAACGGTAACTCGTCTGCGGAAGAGTTTCCGAAAGAGTCGCCTTTGTGGTCGTAGGATACACCAATAGTTGAAGAATTAAAACTTCATGAAAAAAGGGAGCGGAAAGATCCGCTTTCTTTGCACGTACCGCCATTGAGAGAGACTGAAGCATATATGCAATAAGATGACAACATACAAATATAGCCATGAGATTCAGCATGGCGCAAAGTCACTGGTCGGTATTTCTTTCAGATGGCACCATTGGAAACTAGAGAATATCGTCGCTTCGAGTTCATCAGAAGAGATGTAATGAGTTGGGTTTTTCTTATATAAACTAATATCCAAATATTGAATTTTTGTAAAACTCTTGCTAAGTAAATAATGAGCTCCCTACCATTCGCTCTGTCATGTCATCATTCCTCAAAAAATACCACGGAGCCCCTTTGATATAATCGCTTACAATCTCTTTCGGTACCGCGATGCGAAAGGTGAAAATCCAAGAAAGCTGCTTAAAATTCCCATCTATATTAAAAAATATTAAATTCATTAGAATAGTAGCCATTTATTTGCAATTAATAACACCAGTGCAAATATACTGGGCTTATTCCAAATACATACCCTCTACAATTTCAGGTCATGTCCTTAATGAAGATCTGACATTGTTCTGCGTACGCAAAGGGGGAATTGATAATTAATTACCGCCCAAAGACCGAATAGAGTCTAGGTAGCAACCGAATGTGAGTAAGATGTCTCTGCTTCCAAGTCTCCATGACTCCTTAGACCAGATGATTGGGTTTTCATCCTACCTTTATTCTATAATAATTCTATATTGTTCTGGATTTATTGATTCAAATTTAAGAAAGGAAAAAAGAGCCAGAACCCGATGCAATTTGGTATAATATACGACACTTAGAACTCACATGAATGCATGTAAAACAATTACGACAAAGAATCGCTTCTGAATACCGGGTTGGCCGACGTTGAAAAATGTTAGTTTATGAGAGAATACTGTCAAATCACATGAAACTGGTCGCGGCATCCTCACGAATGAACGACGCTGAGCAATGTTTCACCCCGGGCTCTCTCAGCGGACGTAGGAGTTCAACTTAAGACAATCCTTGAAACGAGCCTTACGGAGTGGGCAGATTTGGGGATTCGTTGCATGGTAAAAATAAAATTTGGAAAATTCATGCAGATGTCGCTCAAGCAAGGACAACC
This sequence comes from Hetaerina titia, assembly GCA_037158775.1. NCBI lineage: Eukaryota > Metazoa > Arthropoda > Insecta > Odonata > Calopterygidae > Hetaerina > Hetaerina titia. The sequence continues at coordinate 191,465 of CM073769.1, forward strand.
GAGGGTATCATCTCCCATCCCAGGGGTGGGGAATTTTCCAATCGTTTATTCCGGTACTCCATAAGCCACCCCTACGGTGTGTGGCGGGTGGTGATTACACACCACACTAACCTTACCTCAAAACATCATTCCCCTCTAGCGCGATCGGGAAAACGTTATTTCATTCTGTTCCCTTATCGTTCGTGGGAAAAATAATACCTTAAATCTTTATGCTCCACTCTTAATCTCTATCATTCAATTGACACGATCTCGCCTACTATAGTAGGATGGAGTTAATTATTATTAGGTAATCTACCGGTTAAGGTAGGTTTTTGGATGGACACAACTATCAAGTAAACATTTTGTGACTCCCCACCTAGCAAACTAATCTATATCAGGTCCCTCTTCATCTCGGTGTACTTCTTTCCTCCCTTCATCCCGTCCAACATCCCTATCCTGTTCCTACCCTTTCCTCGCTTGCCCAACATTCTCCCCTCTATTACCTTCTTCAGCATTCCACTACCGCTCAATACGCCTTTCATCCATTTTTTCTGCCTCCATAGGATTTCTCTCAACAAACCCCTCTCCTCCACCACCATTTCTAGTACTTCCTCATTTGTTTTCCTTTCGGTCCATTTCACCTTCTCCATTCTTCTCCACACCCACATTTCAAAAGCCTCCAATCTACGTCTATCCTCCTGCTTCAGAGACCACGTTTCCGCGCCGTGCATAGCTACGCTCCATATCAGAGTTTTTACGAGTCTTGTCTTAACATCCCTACTCAACGTCCCCGTCATCAACTCCCTCCTCCTTGAGAAAGCCTCCTTGCCTAGCGCAATTCTTCTCCTTACGTCCCTACCACTTTGACCGTATTGGTCCAAAACACTTCCGAGATATGTAAACTGTTCTACCTGCTCTATTTTTTCCCTATTTGTTCCTATTTTAATATTTAGCTTAGCTTTTTTCTTTCTGGAAAATCGCATAACCTTTGTTTTATTAATATTGATTCTCATCCCATATTTATCGCACTGAACCTCCAATTCACTCAACAAAGCTTGCAACCCCTTGGCTGACTGAGCAACTAATGCTTGGTCATCAGCAAACCTAACCGATTTTACGAATTCCCCTCCGACTTTCATTCCTACCTCCAGTTCTTCCCATGCCTCTTTAATCATTTCCTCTACATATACGTTGAACAGTACCGGTGACAATGAGCAACCCTGCCTTACACCTCTTCCTAACACTGCCCATCCAGACTCTCCGTTCCCCACTCGCACCTGAGCAGTCTGAGACATCTACATCTACATCTACATAAGTACCCTGCGAGCCACCAAAAAGGTGTGTGGCAGGGGGTGTAGCACCATGAGGGAAGGGTAAGGGTTGAGGGGGTTGGGAGTTAGGTGAGGAAAGGTGGGGGGAACCTGTAGGAAAAAAAAATATATATACATATATATATGTATATATACACACATACATATACATACATACATACACACATGTATACACATCCTCGCGAAGTCCCTAACCTGTACGTTAATACTTATTGTAATGAACTAAGTCCTGGGGAATTTCGACTACGAGCATTCTGTTCCCTTATCGTTCTTGGAAAAAATGACATTTTAAACCTGTCAGTCTTGCAGTCTATCTCTCTAGTCTTATATTCGTGATCCCTTCGACCGTAATACGTTGGGGTTCGTATTATATCCTTGATGTCATCGGAAAAGGGCCCATCTTTAAATGTTTTTAATAAGTTTAATCTATATTGGAAACGCCGCTGTGTAAGAGAATCCCAACCTAAACTGTCTAACAAAGTGGATACGCTGCTGAGTTGGTCATAACAATGTTTGACAAATCTAGCCCCCCTCCGCTGAACTCGATCTAATTCCGAAACCAAATTTATGTTGTGAGGATCCCATATACTGGCAGCATACTCTAGGTGGGGCCTGACCAAGGCAAGGAAACATCGTTCTTTCACCTTTTCGTCGCATTTACCTAGCACTCTTTTCACAAATCCCAATTTTTTATTAGCACGACCGCATATTTCTCGTATGTGTTTTCCCCAGGACAGATCGTGAGTAATTGTTACACCCAAGTATTTAAAGGAATCTACCCTCGCGATTTTGGTTTGTTTCACTTTGTAACTATAAGGGAGGGAATTACTCTTTTCCCAAAAATGTATTACTACGCATTTTTTAAAATTCAATTCCAATTGCCATGTATCGCACCAATTTTGAATTGCATCTAGGTCGTTGGCTAACACGACTCTGTCTTCGTGACTTCGGATGTCCCCATAAATTACTGCATCATCGGCGAAAAGACGGAGCTTGCTATTAACTACGGTACTGAGGTCATTTATGTAAATAAGGAAAAGGAGGGGGCCTATGACACTTCCTTGTGGTACCCCCGACGTGACCTTGACAGTATCGGATGATACACCGTCCAGGACGACTGTTTGGACACGATCACTTAAAAATTGTTTAATCCAGTTAATAATACTTTCGTGTATTCCATAGGTTTCCAATTTCGCCAGTAATTTGCAATGAGGGACTTTATCGAAAGCTTTCTTAAAATCTAGGAATATCGCATCAACTGGAATATTACTTTCACCGGAGTTTAATACATCATGTACAAAAAGTGCGAGTTGAGTTTCGCAGGATCTACCCTTACGGAAGCCGTGTTGGTTATTAATTAATAAATCTTGGCTATCGAGGTGCCTCATCATGGAACTAACAATGATGTGTTCAAGAATCTTACAGGAAATGGAAGTGAGCGATATTGGCCTATAATTACTGGGGTCCTCCCTGTCTACGTTTTTAAATATGGGTGTTACCGAAGCTACCTTCCAGCCGTTTGGCACGCTTTCTTCTGCTAATGATTTCTTAAATATTATATCTAGATATGGGGCAATTTCAGCCGACAGTTCTTTATACACACGTGCCGGTATCTCATCAGGTCCCGGAGATTTGTTGGGGTCTATGTTTTTAAGGAGTAATTCTATTCCGCGGGTGGAAATATTGATTGCTTCCATTGAATGCTGAAATATTTTCGGAAGGTTCTCGGGTGTATTTTGTGAGGATATGTTGAAAACACTCTGGAAAAATGAGTTTAATATGTTGGCTTTATCTAAACTACTCGTTACTTTATTCCCCTTTTCGATATTCAATGAGTTTACGGTGGACTTGTTTCCCTGCACTTCCCTGACGTAGGACCAAAACATCTTTGGGTTATCGTTCAAATGTTCGCCTAATTTTTTCCTTTTGAATTCCGCTAGCGCCTTCCGGAAGGCCTTCTTGGCAGTGGACCTAGATGCTTTGTAGTTCTGTATGGTTTCGTTGATTTTATCAGGGGAGGAATCTTTAACTGCATTTTTCATTCTGGCATGGCACACCCTTTGCCGCCTAAGAGATTTCCGTACTTCAGAGTTGTACCATCGGGGTTCCTTATTCTCTTTTATATATTTACTAGGTATGAACCTCTGTATTGCTGAACGTGTTATCCTAAGAAAATTATTCCAAGTATCCTCGACACTACTAGTTTTGCTTAATTCGTCAAATATAAAAAAAGAACTTTTTAATTCACATTTTAAGCCATCATAGTCCGCTTTATTGAACAAATACACCTTTCTCTTAGGTTTGTTGACTTTATCTACACTTAGAGAAAATTTAGCGTTTACAGCCCTGTGATCACTGATTCCGTCAACAACTTCTATATTTAAGACCTTTTCGGGTATATTTGTGGCTAACAGATCAAGAATGTTCTTTCCCCTTGTTGGTGAAGTGACTAATTGATGTAGGGAATTCGAGGTGAACGCGAATAAGAGGGACTCGCATAGATCCTTGTCTTTACCTCCATTTATAAAATTGTACGAATCCCAATCTATTGTGGGAATATTAAAATCACCTCCGATAATTAGGCTATGCTCACTGTTGTGGGATGTAAAGCGTTGTATCTGTTTTTCTAGGTCTGGTATTGAGTTAATGCTAACGTGGGGTGGTCTATAATACGCACAGATATATATTCTTTTCGATCTGGGTGTTTTCACTGAGCACCATACACTTTCTATACAGCTATCAGGAAATAACTCGGCTCTACTGACGTTAGAGTTCTTAACCGCAATAAACACTCCTCCTCCGGCTCTATTTTTTCTGTCGTTTCTATAAACTATGAAGGACTTGGGAAATATTTCGCAATCTGCGATGTCATCTGTTAACCAACTTTCAGTTCCTATAATGATATCCGACTCTGTGCTATGAATGAGATGGTGAAATTCCGGTATTTTATTTTTTAAACTTCGGCAGTTAACTACTACTACGGAAATTATATCCTCGTCTAAAACCTTCTCTGCCGTCTGCTTTCTGGGGATGCTATTTAATCTCTTTGATGTCTTAGTATGCGATCGGCCTATATTCTGATTGGTAATTTTATCTTTTGTCTCATTAGCAGTGCAAGTACTTGGAAGAATCTCTTCTGGTAACCTAGTATTCTTAGACCCACTAATTGACCTACACCTTATTATATCGTTATTTAGGCAATCTGCTCCACTACCTAACCTACGAATTTGCCTAAAAAATATCTACAGTGCTCGAAGATCCTATGAGCCACCCGAGTCGACGCCTCAGGGGTGTAGTGAACCCCGGAACGGTTCAAGGGAGTGGGACACGACCCGAGCACCGGTCTCAAGTCCACAAACTCGGCCCCTATGTCCCGACAGAATTTCCACAGCCTCCCGTTCAGAGACTCAATACGACTCCAAACGTAAGCACCGCAGTCAGTCCGCGGGACAATGCTACATATGGATAACCGTAAGTCCACACCAGATGCCTCCCGCACACGATCCACTTCGGATTTTAGGTCCCCAAAGGCACTCAAAATCCTTTCGGACCCGTATCTGGAGGCATCGTTGGTGCCGACATGGACCACCAATCGCAGCATGGAGCAATTCGTGCCCTGGACCGCCGCCCTTACTGAAGCCGTGGCGTTAGGAATTAACCCCCCCGGCATACAGTAGGAGGTAACCTCCTGGTTCGTCATGTCCCTCTCCGACCTTCCCCGCAATGGGGCCACCAACCGCCGGACGTTGGAACTCCCTAGCAATAAGATTCCCCCCCTCCCAGAGCGACTACCCCTAGGGATGGAGGACTTCGAGGCTCGGGGTGCACTCTCGGCCGCGCAAACAGGCGTCTCGACGCCGACGCCGACGTCTCGACATGTACAGGTTGCGGATCAGTCTCCTGTCCCTCCAATCCATTCCTATTTTCTGCAATACACGCATTAATTTTTCCCAATTCACTCTGTCAAACGCTTTTTCGAAATCTACAAAACAGGCAAAAACGTCCTGATTGTATTCTATATTCCTCTCGACTAGTGATCTCATTACTGCAATGGCATCACGCGTACCTCTTCCTTTCCTGAACCCAAACTGATCATCCCCTAAGTAATCATTTGCCTTACTCTCTATCCTTTTGTTGATGATCCTGAGAATAACTTTAGCTGCGTGGGATATCAAACTTATTGTTCTGTAATCCTCACATGACGAAGCCTTTGCCTTTTTTGGAATAGGAACTAACACCGATCCCACAAAATCTTCCGGCCAGATTCCTTCCTCATAGATACTACGAATCAGTCCATATATGGCCTTCTTCCCACCTTTCCCTAACCATTTCATCATTTCTACAGGAATATTGTCCACCCCCACAGCCTTATTTGCTTTCATCTCCTTTAATGCCCTTTCTTTTTCATCGTCAAGTATGCCCGGACCTAAGCTATCTTCTTCTACGTCATCTTCCTTTTCCATGTCTAAGCTTGTCGGCCTAAGCTCTTTACCATACAGTGTTTCTATATATTCCTTCCATCTCTCTTGGATTTTTCCTGGTTCAACTGTTATCTTACCCCACTTATCATTAACTGTTATCACAGATCTGGCCTTCTTACTTCCCGATAATAACTTAACCTTGCTGTATGGCGCACCTATTTCACCCTTCTTTTGTAATCTTTCCATATTTACGCATTACGTTTTCCACCATTCTTCTTTGGCTTTATTTGTGGCCCTTCTCAATTTATTATTTAACTATTTGCACTTCATTTTTCCTAACTTTATGTTTAGATTATTCCATCTTCTTCTCTCATCCATATTTGCAATCATCTCATCCGTGACTCATGGTTTCCTTTTCCTTTTCTCGTTAACGGCCCCTATAGTGTCTTTTGTGGCTTTCGTTACCACTTTCTTGATACATTCCCATTTTTCTTCGATAGTACTCAGCTCTTTACCGTCATCCATCATTTTCTCTACAGCCTGATGATACTCCTTCTTCGTTAATCCATTTAATGCTTCTACATTCCATTTCGTAACCCGCCGCCCTTGCCTTATCTTCTTGAAACGGACGTTACATTTTATAACATCTAAATTGCGGTAAGAGTCCGCATTCACTCCTAGGAAACTGCGAATTTATCACACTGTTGCTAAACCTGTGCCTAACCATAATATAATCTAACTGGTACCTTTCTGAGTCACCTAGCATTTTCCATGTATACCGACGCCTTTTGTGGTGTCTAAACCATGTGCTGGTGATGACTAACCCCTGCCTGCTGCAGAACTCAATTGCTTTCTCCCCGCGTTCATTCCTCGTGCCTAAACCGTAGTCCCCACCTCATCTTCACATCTCTTCCTTCGCCTATCGTCACATTCCGATCCCCCATCACTACTAAATTTTTCCCTGCAGGAACACTCTCAATTAGGTCTTCTAACTCATCGTACATCTTATCGACTTCTTCCTCCTTGTGTTTGCTCGGTGGCATGTATACCTGAACAATGACCAAGGTCGTCGGTTCTGCTTTAATCTCTACTAGTAATATTCTATCCATTGCATGCTCTATGTTGACTACACTTCTTCCTACCTCTTTATTTAATATTACAATCATTTATATTATTATGTAATTATCACTCCAGTAATCTCCGCTGTTCTGCCACCTCACCTCGCAGAGACCTTAATCATCTATATTACCTCTTTCCATCTCTCTCTTTATATTCTCTAACTTGCCCTTCCTCAACACTCTAATGACGTTTCATGTTCCTAATATAACTACTTTCGTCTTCTTCTGCGCCTTCTGTCTTGCTGCTCTTATTTCTCCCCTGCAAGGGTTTCGTGGAATGATGACCGCGGAAGCCTTGCCTCCCCCGCTGCCGGGCATGACACGCGACCGCTTGGGCCGAGTCCCGTAGTTGCCAGGACTCATATTTTCTATAGTGCCCGTCATTACATTCTTGGGAATGATAATTGAGATGGTTTCCCGTTGATCTCCTCAATAGTGTGTTTAACGTGACACCATTACTTAATGGCCGTCCCACTGGGGTCAGACGCCTTTGCAGCCGCCTCACTGAGGAACACACGCTGCGTGGACTACCTGTCGTCTGGCTCCTAACCTTCGACCATTCTGGCATGGGTGACCCTACCAGGAGCAATTATTATTTCTCCCGTGAGCACAGCTCTAGGGGTAATCGGAACACACAAGCCCTTTCACCACGTCAAGGTTGTAGTCCATGGAAGGGGGATGATGATGATGAAATACCAAATGAAAAAATAGTAGCGTCATTTTATGAAAGGTGATTCGTCCGTGTTCTCCACGTAGGCGTGGGCATCCGCGGGGGAAGTGGAACTTTGTCCCTCGCCGCGGTTCGAACTGGAAGATCTCGGGCGGGTGAAATTGGCCCTGACGTTTGCTGTTTACTGATGAAATCAATAGCGCGTCTCAAGTCATATTCTATAGGTTTTTTCGGCACGAAATATTGGGCTGAGAGGGAAGGTAAACGAATGGCGGGGAGGAGGCGCGTGTACTCTCGGGTGCGCCGGTGAAAGACTCATCCCAGGGTCCCATTCAAAGGAAATGTGACAGAATGGTTAAGGATAAATGTTATATTTCACTCGTTTGGTCTCAATTTAGAATACGTGCTAGTTTATGGAATACTCGTGAAGCTGGATTAATTGCCGAATTGGATCGCGTGCAGCCCAGAGGAGTGAAACAAGACTATGATTAAAGCTATAAGACTCGTATTTTTAAAACGTTGTTATGAATAACCGAGTACCGTATCAAAATTATTCGTGGAGCTAGGTTTGGAATCACTTACGAATTGAAGATTGAATGACAGATTTAATCTTTTGCATAAATTGGAAGGATGTCTTCTCTTTAGCGATGATGTTGAAAATGTATTGTGTATTAACTCCATCATTATATTCTTGGGAATCATAATTGAGGTGGTTTCCCGTTGCCTTCCTCAATAGTGTTTTTAACGTGACACCATCACTTAATGGCCGCCCCACTGGGGTCAGACGCCATTGCAGCCGCCTCACTGAGGAACAGACGCTGCGTGGACTACCTTTCGTCTGGTTCCTAACCTTCGACCTATCTAGCATGGGTGACCCTTCCAGGAGTAATTATTATTACTCCCGCAGGCACAGCTCTAGGGGTCATCGGAACGCACAAGCCCTTCCACCACGACAAGGTTGTAGTCCATGAAAGCAAAATGGTAAAAAAAGGTAAATGTTACATCATGTGAGGATAACAGAACAATAAGTTTGATATCCCACGCAGCTAAAATTATTCTAAGAATTATCAAAAAAAGGATAGAAAGTAATGATTACTTAGGGGATGATCAGTTTGGATATAGGAAAGGAAGAGGTACGCGTGATGCCATTGCAGTAATGAGATAACTAATCGAGAGGAATATACGAGAATAGAATCAATCAGGACGTATTTGCCTGTTTCGTAGATTTCGAAAAAGCGTTTGATAGAGTGAATTGGGAAAAATTAATACGTGTATTGCAGAAAATAGGAATGGATTGGAGGGACAGGAGACTGATCCGCAACCTGTACATGTCTCAGACTGCTCAGGTGCGAGTGGGGAACGGAGAGTCCGGATGGGCAGTGTTAGGAAGAGGTGTAAGGCAGGGTTGCTCATTGTCACCGGTGCTGCTCAAAGTATATGTGCAGGAAATGATTAAAAAGGCATGGGAAGAACTGGAGGCAGTCGGAGGGGAATTCGTAAAATCGGTTAGGTTTGCTGATGACCAAGCATTAGTTGCTCAGTCAGCCAAGGGGTTGTATGGATTGCTGAGTGAATTGGAGGTTCAGTGCGATAAATATGGGATGAGAATCAATATTAATATAACAAAGGTTATGCGATTTTCCAGAAAGAAGAAGGCCAAGCTAAATATTAAAATAGGAGGGGAAAAAATAGAGCAGGTAGAACAGTTTACATATCTCGAAAGTGTTTTGGACCAATAAGGTCAAAGTAGTTGGGACGTAAGGAGAAGAATTGAGCTAGGCAAGGAGGCTTTCTCAAGGAGGAGGGAGTTGATGACGGGGGCGTTGAGTGGGGACGTTAAGAAAAGACTCGTAAAAACTCTGATATGGAGCGTAGCTATCTATGTACGGCACGGAAACGTGGTCACTGAATCAGGAGGATAGACGTAGATTGGAGGATTTGAAATGTGGGTGTGGAGAAGAATGGAGAAGGTGAAATGGACCGAAAGGAATACAAATGAGGAAGTACTGGAGATGGTGGTTGAGGAGAGGGGTTTGTTGAAAGAAATCCTATGGAGGCAGGTAAAATGAATGAAAGGCTTTTTGAGCGGTAGAGGAGTGTTAAAGAAGGTAATAGAGGGGAGAATGTTGGGGAAGCGAGGAAAGGGTAGGAATAGGATAGGGATGTTGGACGGGATGAAGGGAGGAAAGAAGTATACAGAGATGAAGAGGGACCTGATGTAGAGTAGGTTGCTGGATTGGGTTTTGTTTGGAGATACAAAATATTTATTTGATAGTTGTGTCCATCTGAAAACCTACCTTAACTTGTAGATTACCTACCTAATCCTCATTATCGTCGGTATTTGCATACTAAGATTGGCATACTACAGCCCTCCATTCTTCCCTATTTATTGTTAATTCCCTAACCCTCTGATAGTTTCCCTGTTTTTCGTCTTTCTTAAATAGCCTTCTGTACATGTCTCTTGGCCTTCCTTGCCTTTCCTTCAATTTTTCCTTCTATTGTTTCTAACTAACTAACTAATCCATTGTGCCACAAAGTATGCCCAATCCATCTAGTTCTTCTTTGCCGTACAGCTCGCCATATTCTATTCTTCGTTGGTCCAGTTTTCTAATATTCCATGCCTCAAATCCGGAGAGTCTCATGCCCTAGACAAACGCTTTGACGAACTGCTTCCTTGTTGGAAATCTTATGTTCTTTGAACATAATAGTTGCCTCTTCTCAATGACCGCCTTCTTTGCTTGGGCTATCCTTCGCTTGATGTCGGTCGATCTTTTCCCATCCCAAGATACGGGGTATACTACTGCCCAGGTAGATGAAGGAATCCACTTGCTCTATTTTCACCCCTCGAATTGTGATATCAGCTTATCATATTCAGCTTCTCTCTTCCGCACACAAGGATTTTAGGTTTCTCCTTGTCGATGTCCATATCATTATCCCACACTACTTGGTCTATAGTATTCAGGTTTTCTTGGAGGTCCTCTCGCATCTGTGCTACTACTGCGGTGTCGTCGGAGATCTTCTTCTTTGAGTAAGTCAATCTTGGTCTGAGACGAGTAAGATGATCTTGATTCCTTCCAACTCTTCCTAATGTCTTCATCTTCTGTCCGTATCTTTCCACTAGCATCTCGGCCGTTGTGGGATTCGGTTTTTCTGAATGCGTCTTCACCAGTTTATAAGCAGTTTCACTGTTTCTCTCCGGTATATTGTCATTGATTTCCTCGAAGCTACTTTCTATCCACTCTTCCTTCGCCTTCTTACGCTCTCGAATAACTTTCTTCCGCGACTTCTTGTAAAGGTCTTCCTCAGTTTCTTTTCTTGGATTCTTGAATTTTCTTCTTTCCTCCATTAGGTATCTTATTTGAGCTGTTATCCATGGGCGTTTAGTTGGCGCCGTCTTACTCACGAGTTGTTCATCTGCTACTTCGGTTATGATATACCCCATTTCCTACCATCGTCATTCTATGGTAGTCGCTTTTATTCCTTCTTTATATTTGTCAATACTAGGTGTGAACTTTTCTCTTGCCTGCTTTTTCTCCATAATATTTGTGTTCCACCTGGGTGCTTGTGTCACTTTCTCAATTTTCTTGTATCGCAGTTGGCTGTCCATGACCTCCAGGTTGTGATCCCTATTTATATCTTGCATTTCTGGGTAGATCTTGCATTGCTTAACTTGGTTTCTGTTTCTCGTTCTGTGGAGGATGCAGTCAATTTGATTTCTTGCCCAGTCCCCTGGTATCTTCCAGGTGTATCTTCTTCTCCGATGTTGCTCGAAGAGGGTCTTTGCCACTACCATGTTCTTCTCGTTGTAGAATTCCATCAGTCTTTCTTCCGCGGGGTCCCGTTTTCCCAATTCAAACTGTCCTACGCTCCTTCCCTCTCGACCCTATCCAACCACAGTATTCCAGTCTCCCATCACGATTAGGTTCTCTTTCCCTTTTGCTGCTCCTATAACGTCTTCCAGTTGTTCGTATACTTTTTCTATTTCCTCTTCTGAATGGCTGGATGTTGGCATATACATCTGCACTATCACTGTGCATGTAGGCTCTCCCTCTAACCTTATCATCAGAATCCTCTCACTGTATTACCAGCACGATTTGACTCTTCTTGCCCACTCCTTGAATATGTTGCCTACTCCTCTGTTCGTCTCCTGAGTATATTACCCTGTTTCCGTCGCTACAGAAATCGTCGGCCCCGGCCCACTAAATCTCGCTCACCCCTAGGATGTCGATTCCCAATCTGTCCATCTCCATCTTAGCATTTCCCAATTTTCCGCACATTCCCAATGATCTCACGTTGCATATCCCTACCCTGCATTTTGACTGATGTTCCCTTCCCAGTAGTCCCCACTCGGATATCCGATTGGGAGACTATTTTACCTCCGGAAGATTTTACCGGGAGGAGTGCCATCACATCATACTAGTATACTGTATGTACTAGTATACTATACGTACTAGTATATTGAATGCAAGGCTGCAACTTCTAGGGAAATTAATGGGAGGTTCCCCGTTGCCTTCCACAATTTGGTATTTAGCGCCCAGGAATTTGTTTGTGACTCTTGGTCCGTCATGTACGGTACGTGACCACGGCTTAATGCGGCGTTTATGTCATGACTGGAGATGCACCCCCTGCCACGTACCTTCCTGAAGGCTTATAGGGTATCATTTAGATGTGGATGTGGCCTTACAAAAAGCCTGCCCTCTTTGCCTAGGCGGAAAAAAACAAAAGGGTGGAAAGTGAGCATCGGGGTGCGGGAGGGAGGGGCGCGGCTCCCCGCGCTGCTTTTAACTGCTGAAGCGGCCGGCGGGGCGCGAGCGGGGGCTGCAACCGCCACCCCGCTCGCTTTCAGGGACCACCGCTCCCCCACGCCGATCGCCGAGCACGCGGTCGAGTGGTCGGGAGAGATTGGGGGCGGGGGAGCCGAGGGGGTGGAAAGCGCTCTCATCCCCGGGAGGGGGGATGTTTGAAACTGAAGGGGATTCCGCGGGGAGGAGGGTGGGTGAGGGAGGGGTTGTGGGACAAGGAACATCTGGAGTGGCGATGGGAACCCCCGTGGGGATGTGGCGGAGGGTGTGGGGGGCGGAGGGGGAGAGAAAACCAGGGGGAGGAAGAAGAAGACGAAGCCATGGGGCCTCTTCCCCATAGGGTTGGGAGGGGGGCTGCGGGGAGCCCCAGCATCCGAGTGCTCCGGCAGCTTCACTCCACTCGTGGGATCTCCTGGGTTACAGCTGAGGACTCGAAAATACCGATCCTGGACCTCAAATCCATAACTTTTCCTGCGACGCGTTTCGAGCGATAACTCAGGCTTCGCTGACAACTTTCTGTCGTAAACACAGCATCTCAGCGGCAAACACAACGATATTTATGGTTGAAGGTATTTAACAATTCCTCAGTGATGGTTCTCAATAGCTGTCCCTCTCTGCAAAAACATACTAAGTACAGCCCAATAGCATATAGTATAGGCATAGATTTTCAATTACGTTGGGAGGATTGCACATAATTACGGAACTAAGTAACATCCAGGATTGCCTTGCGGCTACGTAATGTAAACTTTCACTCTTTGCTCGAATCATATGAAGGCGGCTTGCACGTACGACGATACTTTAAATGTAGGAATACGTTCATGGCAAATTACAAGTATGACATTCCCTGATATAATTCAAATGAACCCCATTACTATCATACATATACCATGAAGGGGGTCGAAGTCAACACTATCTCAGATGACATCCATCTCGTCTCTCCGCACACTGTGAACGATTCTGGAGCCGGAATCCCAAATGTTTTCGGTCTACTGGCAAGCCATAAATATCGATGTACTATCATCATCAAAATCATATGTTTTTCTTTAAATAATGGAAAGTGGAGGGGAAAACCGTTTCGATTTGGACCGGACAGTAATGGCGTAGTTAGCATAGAACAGCAAAAGTTTGAATCCCAACTGACTCAGATAACCTGACACACTTTTTTATGACCATGGAATTCACGACTGAATGTTCGAAATGGAATGTAGTGCAGTTCATAAGGAGTGCAGACTTAGAATACAGCCAGAATACAGAATCAAATCTTACATCATATTTCTCTTTTCACACATCGTAGGAAAATGAAAGTACAACGCATAATGTTGGTTCCTTCGCATGGGTTAAGGATACGTTAACTTTTAACTGTTCCCATCGCAGCACTAGAGAGTTTTTCGCTGAGTTTCGTTCATGTTGACCAGTCATTTGAAAGATATACGCTTCAGTCTCAGCTTCATGCCGATTTTCCCCACACGCGAGCGTATCCTTTTCCTCGGTAGAATTTGGGTCCCAACGGGTCGTACTGCCTCCGTGTTCTGATTGCCTACGATGAAACAGTCGAAAGAAATTCATAAATCTTAAGTGAGGGGTTCAATTTATTGCCGAACGGAAATGGAAAAAATGGGAAAAGTGGCGACCGGGACACTAAAAGTTCGCACTAATTATTATGGATTCAATAAAATCAGTAACAATTACGCGCCCGATTTCCAGGGTATATCACTTTTATTTTGTCTGCATCCACGAGGGCGTGTGGCAGAGGGTGTTAGGTGGTGGTTCGTGAATGTATTGGGGAAGAGTCTGCACAGGGAAAATCTATTGAATTGTCAGTTTCACTCTCCATCCGTCGAAATGGTGATGTGTTTGAAAGGAGGGAACAAATAAAGTATCCTTGAGCCTATCTGTTCGACCCTAGGTCTAATTTTGCCATTATTGTCTGACCTGCCGATAAAGGGAGGTCTTGAATATCTTCCACTCAGTCGGAAATTAAATCTCATGAATCCTATTCCTGCACTTTTATCCCGAATTGCATTTATATGTTCTCTAAATTCTTTAGAATAGTGTCTCCCTATTCTGTAGGCTACTTCCAACTTTTCCCTGTACAAAGCCATTCTGCACTTTTTCGCAAAGGGTTCGGTTCGTCACTTTTTCTGCTGACAATTTTATATTAGAGTAACGTTTGGGACCTTTCGACTCAGTCACGCTGCAACCACGCCACTCAATACACAAATCTACGACTAGAATACGCAATTACTTTCGATGAACGTCAAAATGGAGATCTACTTTTCCACGGCTGAATCGGGTGGGAATAGAACTTTCATTTCGAGGGAGGAGGAAAATTCCTTTTCCTGAGCAATTAAGCAGCCAAAGGGAAAAATGAATATTCAGAAAGGGTGAGGTTTAAATTTTGCCGTAATGAAGTCACTAATGCATTCTGATTTTGCAAATTAAGCGATTAAAGAGTAAATGCCATCCGCGCTGAAAAGTGATTGTAGCGTGAGATCCAATCGCGTTGCTCCCCTTTCCACGCTTGGTCACGGTGTGCTTTCGAGGAGGGCTTGCCTTTTGTTTGGGGGTAGGAGGAGGAGGATGGAGGGAGAAAGTGGAGGGAGCAGAGGAAGGGAGGATTGTGGAGGGGCAATGGAGTGGGTGAGAGGGCGGGCGAGAGCTAATGAGGAGATGATTGGTTGAGCGCTGAAACTGGAATTGAATTCGCTGGTTCGAGACACAAAGTTCCATTCCTCGAGAGCACGAAAGGGAAGAGAATCATTTCTCATGAAATCCCCCATTTAGGGTTATCACAGCCAAGGAAATCTGGGAAGGAAAATATATCTCCGTGGGATCACTACTAGTTCCACTTGTCTAAGCGAACAGCGATCACTAGCTTAATACTAGTCGCCAGTTACAGGGTAGCGACAAGCTTGCGTATTAGAAATTGTCCACTCGGTAGCGATGTAAGGATTCGTGTGCTCTGGGTCCACTGATCCAGAGACGTCTATTTAGCATCACGCTCTGAATGAGAGAAAAAAATAGTTAAAACATTTTGCCGATAGGAATATAAAATATGAATGAAATCTCGATTTTGACAAGTACGTAATCTTTGCCATCACTACTATTCACGTGCATTTTAGCTTGGCGAAGATCATTTTTGACAACATCACACTCCGCTACCGATTCGAGCAAAACATTACTAATATCAAATTTGCAGTACTATGAAGGTCATCGTGAGAAGCTACATTAATAGCTTGTGTATTAACTTTCATCTATTCTATCGGTTATTCATATGAAAGGTACGAAGTATATTTGGATTTGGAACAAAATTAAGTACAAGGCGGACTGTAGGGGGTGGATTCCGACCTGATAAACAGACCGAGCAGAAATTGCACTATTCATGATAAATGCGATTTCTAAATAGCGAAGATAATTGTGGAAAGATTATCGAATTGCGATATTTTATGACTATCAAGGTGGCAAAGTGCTTCAGGATGTCAAATGGTTGGTTTTTCATGTCGTAGTAACCAATGCGAATTCAACTCTAGCCTAACACTGCTAGATCGACGTCGCAGTTAATTGAATTCGATCCGTACCCGCAAATGTCGAGAATGCACGACAAGATGATATTGAATTCCATTTGAATGGTTTGCAAGCATCAAGGGAAACAACAACATATTTCAAATCTTGTAAGTAGAGACAAAAGACGCGATCTTAGTGTTTCGTCGCCAAGGTTTTTTCCTTTCGCTGATGAAAACATTTTCAGATTTTTTAATTGTTTTATGCTGTTTCGAGATTTTAATTTTCCATAACCGGCTGATTACCCAATAAACTTAACCAAAATATTTCTAACCACTTAAAATCCATCATATGGCAGTAACCATGTTTTACGAAAACCTATGCTCGACATGGGGAATTCTATAAATGTCAACTTCATGGACTATTCATACCTGACGCACAGCTTTCATAGATTCGCTACTCGTCCACCCGTTTGGCAATTGCAGTTGCCCCAACAATTAACTTCATCGCGGCAACTTACGTTTGAATGAGGAAACAGGATTTGGGACCATCAATACCCGGAACACCAAGAAGTAAAGTTTCTTCTTTCGCGGGAGTACCTCGGCCCGACCGGAAACCACCCGAATGCTTCATCTCACTGGAGCGACGGGCGCTGAAGGCATGGGATAGCTCCCATTGCGATTACCCCCACCCCTATTCCGGAAAACTCTAAGGTGTGTTACATTGTTCATTATGAGTTATTATCATCGGTAATCTAAGGTTGCGGTAGGTTTTCGATAGGCACAAGCTACCAAACCGTACGGCGACAATTCCCTTGTCTCTCTCTTAACAAAACACAACCTGACATCCAACCTTACAATTAGGCCCCTCTTCGATTCCATATTCTTCATCCCTCCCTCCTTTCGGTTGAATATCCCTATGCCCCTTCCTTGCTTGCCATATTTCCTCCCTTCTCCCCACAACCTTTAACATTCAACCTCCAATCAAAACGCTCTGCATTCATCTTTCCTACCTTTTTTTATTTCTCCCAAAAATCCTCACTCCTCCCCCACCATACCTAGCACATCCTTGTTTGTTTTTCCTATCAGTCGACTTCACCGTGAATAACAAAATTTAAGCAAAATAAAAAATTGCTTAAGACTAAAAAATCTGGTTGATTTTTCAAATAAATTTGTATCAATGAAAAATTGATAGGTAATGATGAAACGGGTTTTGAAAATGAGATTGTGTTTGTTCCCCCTCGCGGTCTTCTTCTGGCGGAGACCGTTGGCTGCTCAGGACGCCTACGTGTATCGTCTCTTCTTCCTGCGCAGTCCGTCCGACCAAACGCGTTGGAAATAATCATTCGTCAGTCGGATCATTCCGCAGTTGCTCTCATGCCGGCCGACGGACGAAGCAGAGAGGGAGACAGGGACGGGGGCATCCATCGATCGAGGGCGATCCGCCTCCTCTGACCAGCAGGACCGCCGCCGCGGCAGGGCGCACGCCCCCCAAACGATCAAACAATATCCACCCATCCCCCACCCTTCCCCGCTCCTCCACCCCCCGGCGAAACCCTCCATAGTCGACCCCACCCACCATCCACCACCACGGCCTCCCCTCCCCACCAGCCCCAAAACACGCATACGGTCGCACGCGCCCGCCATTTCAGGCCCCTCCCGGCTCCAAGGGCGGTGACCCACCCCCCCCTCAACCTTCCACCTTCCCCTCCCCTTACCCGACGCCCCACCGATCCCGCATGCGGGCGCTGCCGTGGGCCACGCGCATTCGCGTTTACCCAAAGCATTATATACGCGCGCGCCTTCGCTTAATTAATTTGATCCGTTGTTTTGTTACGGTGCCGCGTGAAGAGGGTGAGTACGGGGGGGGGGGGTAGTGAGAAGGGTGTGCGGTGGAGATGATGTTGCTGTACAAGATGGGGCCGATATGCATTCCACCACAAAATCCCCCGCGCGTATCGATGTCGCTCCTTCCATAAATTTGCTCGCATATGTCATCTGATGCGTTAATCTCACGATCCATCGGTCTTTTTTGTAATCGCTCGACTGTTTAAAGAAAACATTCGGGGCTCTCGCGGCGGTTAATCCCGGAAATATGTATGCAAAACACCAAAATTCCCTAATTTCAATGAAATTCGCGAAATAAAATTTAAAACCGTGAAAACGAGGAATTGAAAAGAATGATCAAGGTTTACATGGAAATTTCGCAATGATGAACCAGGCAGATTTAGAATACCTTAGTAGCCCCAATAATGGGGACTCGCTGGGCATCCCAAAGCCAATATGAATACCAGGCCTGTTCTAAACCCACGAGTGTTTCGGACGTTGGTGTTCTCGTGAAACCCGCTCATGTAACCAATATAGGTCTCAGTGGACGGAAGTAAGTCAATATAAAATTGACCAATATTTTGGAAATCATTGGCTGTCATATTCTAACTTAATGAAGGATTAGCAAATTCATTTCGACATTTTTTTCCCATTAAATACTTCACACAAAACACTAAATTAACGTTAAGATGAACCCTACCCACACACAAAATTGATTAGTTTCCTTGCTTCAATAGCGTGTACTAGACGTGCCAATCACAGATTGTAGTATGTACATGTATACACGCTGTGATTGGTAGCTAAACAGAAATTCGATACTTGGTTCACAGTAAATACTGGTTGCGTAGCAATGATTTAATCTATTAGTTCTACATCGGCATGGAACCACATGAACAAACTGTGACAAATTAGCGATTCTAGACGGATGTCAATAACGGCAGCAGTTTTCTGAACCTCATGTTACATTTCCAATTTACAGCCAAATTGCTCACTCCGATTATTATTATTATCAGGTAATCTACCGGTTAAGGTAGATTTTGGATGGACACAACTACCAAATAAATATGTTGTGACTCCTAACAAAATAAATTCCAGCAACCTACTCTACATCGGGTCCCCCTTCATCTCTGTGTACTTCCTTCATCCCTCCATTCCGTCCAACATCCCAGGCGCTTCATCAGGATTCCAGTCAGCATTACTGAGCCTAAAGAAGTTTAATTTAATTCCTTAAATAAGATTTACTTTCCTATTTACGAAGAAAGGGAGGATATTAAGCATCCTGAATTTTTTATTAACAATTGACATTCTTCGCCAAAACCAATCAGGGAAAACGTATTAGATACCCGAGTGTCATAAGGTTCCTCCAACTCGATTAGCCCTCTTCCCGGGCGACCTATATTTTCACCCACCAGTTGCCACGAGGGTGTTTGGCAGGGGTTCTGCGACAACGGCCTTCATTAAGAAATTGCCGGAGTAAGTATGTCATGAGCTCGACATCGAGAATGGCAAAATTTCCAATTACAATTGATCACCTTGAATTGATTACGGTCTGAACGTTAATTTTGCGAGGGAAGAAATACCTCTTTACAGAAAGACTCCCCGTACATCTGTGTCAGAGGCGAAAATTATTTTATCCAGATGATCAAATTCACCCATATATCGTATGGTTCTCAAGCTTTTTCACACTCTCTGCCATCATCGCAAGTAAACACGAATGCCTCACGACTCACGAACAGTGATTGTCTTCATATCGCCATTTCTCTCTTTTTGTCTGGAGGGACTCCCACCCTAGTTACTCCATTCCCCCAATCAAACTCGCCTCCTTCCTCTTTGCGAATGGAGGAGGACCGCACCTCTATTGTCGGCCGCGTGCTGATTAATTGGGGGGGTGTGGTTCTGAATTGCTCGTGGGACACCCAAGGGGGAGCGGGTGGTCGAGCGGACTCCCGCCGAGAGAAAGTAGGGGTAGAAGGAGAAGAGATGCACAACGGGGAGGAAGAGGCGCCCCCAGGGGGCGGTAGGAGGGGCCGCGGAGTTGAGGAATGCGCCGGGCGATGGAGAAGGGCCGCTGTTATTCCTTCCAGCAGTCCGTTCCGTGATTAGGACTCGCCAGTGATTTATATTCAACTACTCCTTCGTGAATTATGCGAAAGTTTAATGAACCCCTATTTGGCAGCAGTGCACATTATTACTATTTGCCTTCAAAAGCCGCGATTATTACGCCATGGGTAGTTCGGATGTTTTTGAGTGGCACAAGTGGAAGGTAGAGAAGATGTTGAGGACGCCGAACGCTCAGGTCGCCCTTTGACCTCAAAAAGTGAAGAAAATCTTGAAGAGTGAAGGCTTGGTCGGGCAGGGAGCGCAGAATAAGTGTTCGCATGGTTTATGACGAACTTGGCATCCCTAAAAGTGATGTGCATCGACTTGTGAGCGAAAAAATGGGCATGAGAAAGGTGTGTGCGAAGTTAATGCCGCGCGTGATCTCGGACGAACAAAAGAAAGCTCGCACGCGGATCTGCCAAGAGCTTCTCGACCATGTGAGTGAGGATCCAAATTTTTTAGACATGTCCCACCAGATTTCTACCTCTTCCTGCGCCTCAAATCCGTACTGAAAGGACGTCACCACGGCTCGTTGGAAGCGTTACAACAGGCAGTGACGTGGAAGCTCAACAGCATTCCGGGGGCCGCCTTCCGGAAGGCACAAAAAACCCGCTGGCAGCGGAGTGTTAAGGCACACACAGGGGTGCTACTTCGAAGACTTTTGAGTGAATACATCAATTCTGGCAGTATTGTTTTTTTAATCGACTCAGTCCTACAACTTTTGGGACAAACCTTGTATCTTAAAATTGTATCTAAAAATTAAAAAACCAACTTTTGATGTTGCATGCCTGACGTTTAATCACCCCCTGTCACACACCCTAGCAGTGGCTTACAGATCTTGTAAAAAGGCATCTAACCCGGGGTAGAAGCAAAGAGGGATTATTTTGATTAGTTTCACATTACGGCCGCCAGTTGACCGAAACCGCATCATTCTCCACCCTTTGGTACCTGAACTGGTATCTCCAATGAATTAATATTGACTGTATTCTACCTAATAAGGTAAGTTTTTACATAAACACAAGCTACCAAACGGTACAGAGACAATTGCCTATTGCCAATTGCCAACAAAACGCAACCTGACATCCAACATTAGAATAAGACCGTCCTCAATTATGCATATTCCTCCCTTCATTGCTTCCAATATCCCTATCCTACTCCACCCCTTTCTCGCTTGCCTAACATTCTCCCCTCTTCCCACAGTCTTCAACATCCAATTGCCAATGAAAACACTCTGCATTCGTCTTTCCTGCCCTCTTTGGATTTCTCTCAACAGTCCTCTCTCCTACCCCACCATGCGCAGCACTTCCTCGTTTGTTTTCCTTTCAGCCCACTTCACCAAAAGCCTCCAATCTTTGCCTATCATCCTGCTTTAACTCCAATGAATGGATGTGCAAAATACCCTACATCTGCGGAAGAATAGAATATAAAATATGTAGAGATAGAAATAAAAAGGAAATACGGTGGAGTAGGAGGTGATCATATTGTTAGTTCTGAATTTCCCTCATTTTCAAAAACAGGGTCCTGCGGTTTCACTGAACCCCTTAAGGGAACTACTGCACCACTTATCAGCATGCCAATGTTCATTATATAGCTGAAATAACACATGCATAAATGTCTGGGTATTCGTTTTGCTAACATTTATTGCAATTTGCTATTATCTCATACCTATCGCACTGACTTTCCAATGATTCCAGGAATGCTTTAAATTCCTTGGCTGACTGACAAAGTAAAACCTGATCATCAGCGAACTTAGCTGATTTTATGATTCCCAACCAACTTTCATTGCTATATCCAGATCTTTCCACGACCCCTTTACCATTTCCTCTACATATACGTTGAACAGTACAGGTGATAATGGAGCATGAATAATATCGATTGGAAATTTGGACCACATAAGTTAGACTCAGGTTCTCTAACGTACAGTGGAATGGAGTTCGAATTACCTGGCTATGGCAAAGGATACGACGACTGAGATTTATTTTGGGATGATTAGGGTTAATAGCAAACACAGAGTTAGGCAAAATGAAGTACAAAGAGTTAAACAATAAATTGAGAAGGGCCACAAATAAAGCAAAAGAAGAATGGTGGAAAACGCAATGCGAGGATATGGAAAGTTTACAGAAGAAGGGTGAAATTGGTGCTCTATACAGCAAAGTTAAGTTATTATCGGGAAGTAAGAAGGCAAGATCTGTGCTAACAGTTAAAGATAAATGGGGTAAGATAATAGTTGAACCAGGAAAAATCCAAGAGAGATGGAAGGAATATATAGAAACACTGTATGGTAAAGAACATAGGCCGACAAGGTTAGACATAGAAAGGGAACATGACGTAGAAGAAGATAGCTTAGGTCCAGGCATACTCGACGATGAAATAGAAAGGGCATTAAAGGAGATGAAAGCAAATAAGGCTGTGGGGGTGGACAATATTCCTGTAAAAATGTTGAAATGGTTAGGGAAAGGTGGGAAGAAGGCCATATATGGACTGATTCGTAGTATCTATGAGGAAGGAATCTGGCCGGAAGATTTTGTGAGATCGGTGTTAGTTCCTATTCCAAAAAAGGCAAAGGCTTCGTCATGTGAGGATTACAGAACAATAAGTTTGATATCCCACGCAGCTAAAGTTATTCTCAGGATCATCAACAAAAGGATAGAGAGTAAGGCAAATGATTACTTAGGGGATGATCAGTTTGGGTTCAGGAAAGGAAGAGGTACGCGTGATGCCATTGCAGTAATGAGATCACTAGTCGAGAGGAATATAGAATACAATCAGGACGTTTTTGCCTGTTTTGTAGATTTCGAAAAAGCGTTTGATAGAGTGAATTGGGAAAAATTAATGCGTGTATTGCAGAAAATAGGAATGGATTGGAGGGACAGGAGACTGATCCGTAACCTGTACATGTCTCAGACTGCTCAGGTGCGAGTGGGGAACGGAGAGTCCGGATGGGCAGTGTTAGGAAGAGGTGTAAGGCAGGGTTGCCCATTGTCACCGGTACTGTTCAACGTATATGTAGAGGAAATGATTAAAGAGGCATGGAAAGAACTGGAGGTAGGAATGAAAGTCGGAGGGGAATTCGTAAAATCGGTTAGGTTTGCTGATGACCAAGCATTAGTTGCTCAGTCAGCCAAGGGGTTGCAAGCTTTGTTGAGTGAATTGGAGGTTCAGTGCGATAAATATGTGATGAGAATCAATATTAATAAAACAAAGATTATGCGATTTTCCAGGAAGAAAAAGGCTAAGCTAAATATTAAAATAGGCGGGGAAAAAATAGAGCAGGTAGAACAGTTTACATATCTCGGAAGTGTTTTGGACCAATACGGTCAAAGTGGTAGGGACGTAAGGAGAAGAATTGCGCTAGGCAAGGAGGCTTTCTCAAGGAGGAGGGAGTTGATGACGGGGACGTTGAGTAGAGATGTTAAGACAAGACTCGTAAAAACTCTGATATGGAGCGTAGCTATGTACGGCGCGGAAACGTGGTCGCCGAAGCAGGAGGCTAGACGTAGATTGGAGGCTTTTGAAATGTGGGTGTGGAGAAGAATGGAGAAGGTGAAATGGACCGAAAGGAAAACAAATGAGGAAGTACTAGAAATGGTGGGGGAGGAGAGGGGTTTGTTGAGAGAAATCCTATGGAGGCAGGAAAAATGGATGAAAGGCGTATTGAGCGGTAGTGGAATGTTGAAGAAGGTAATAGAGGGGAGAATGTTGGGCAAGCGAGGTAAGGGTAGGAACAGGATAGGGATGTTTGACGGGATGAAGGGAGGAAAGAAGTACACCGAGATGAAGAGGGACCTGATATAGATTAGTTTGCTAGGTGGGGAGTCACAAAATGTTTATTTGATAGTTGTGTCCATCCAAAAACCTACCTTAACCGGTAGATTACCTAATAACAGGGTTAATAGCGAGAGTAAATAGAAAAGTCTAGGTAGTTAAATCGGGATTTATATGTCCTATGACTTCGACATACGTGTGTACACGATGAGGATCACTTACGACTCGCTGTTCCTCGACGGTTCTCGCAAGAGAAAGGATTTTGGAAGACTGTTCACGTGCCGAGCAAGTTCACTCAGCGGAAAAATAAACAATGTCGAGAATAAGAGAAAGGGGGAGGGGAGGGTGAGAGAGATATGTAATCGCGGTCGATACCCTGAAATTCCTCCTGGGCCCCACGTCCCATCGGCGGTCCCATAAAACAACCGAACATCATCGCTATGAAAACACGACACACGCTTAGGCCTGCGCCGTCATCACAACCATCTGTCCCTCCTCCGCCCCCTCCCTCCCCGCCCATTCCTCGTCGCTCCACCCCTCTTCCAAAAACCCTCTCTCCTTCCGACCCCTGCCAAACGTATCCTGGCACGCCCTTTGCCCCTTCCCCGTCCCTGTTCTCCGTCCCCTCGTGCCGAGGCGGCGATGGACTCTCTTGTTCGAGGACAGAATGACGCCCTTATGCCATCGGAGGTCAAGTCATGGCCAGTCCGAATGAATACTTTTTCCAGCGTGCCAGTAAAGTAACTCTCTCTGTTTTTAACCCTTCGTTTCCCCATTGGTTACAGTTGATACAGCGACTGAATGAATTGAAGTTCAAAGAATTTGGACCTTCCTGGTAAGAGTTAGATCCTTGCGGGTCTTGCGCTGGGACTATTCATTTTAATGACGATGCTACGATGGCTGACACTGCCGCTAACGTTGGTCTCCATTGACGCCTTGGAAAGGACGACAGAGATGGTAGCCATCGATACGTCGGCATATGGAAATCTGAACTACATGCCACGAAGACTTCACTCATGTCGAAGTTTTCATTTATATGTAATCATATCACGATTGGAGTTAGGCGGAGCACCAATCACATGGATAATTTAGCGCGTAAAATAACAAAGTTGGACAGTCAAAACGTACGACTATATTCAGGTAGAAAATGAGGGTGAAAAATTTCATCTTGGGCTTTTCCTAACATTTCAAGCAATTGGGTAGACTACAGGAGGGTAACTTGAACGTTTTGCAAGAGCACGGACAAGAAGAATATACATTTGAGAGACAATGCAAAGTGAATGATAACGGTGCGTAATAGAATATAATATTTGAACTCGTAATAGTTCCACATCCATTGCCTCCGGTATACCTTTACCTTCTGCCACTCTCCGTCTCGCTCCGTGGCAAAATATAATCCATTCCATATGGCATGATGAAGTTTTTCCAAATACCAATCAAGGCCAATCCCATGTGCTGTGAACAGATGCATCTTCTTATAGTACACCTTACTGCTTAGTACCATTCTGCTCTTGCTTTTTCCATTTCTGGTAATCCGTCTCAAAGAGAAAAACTCCTCCATTTCAAGCTTGAGATGCTCAAAAATTATATTTTTGTACTAATGGATAATGCGGGTCGTGATAGTCCAAGTGGTGGACTATTGACCGGAGGGCTCGGGTTCTATTCCCGGCCAAGCCTCTCTGAGCACCTGCAGCTCTACCCAAGCTTTGTAATTTTTCGGGTACCAGAAACCTGGCAAACCATAACCGGACCAGGGAAAGGAACTGCCCCCCCTACCCTGATGTTTGACTATTGACTCGCCGTCGGGCTTAGTGCTGGGTGAACTCTACCATCACCTACCAAACCGACCTTCGGGTTGAATACTGTGTTTAAGGTTTTTTTAATGGATAATAATCTAAACATGGATAATATTCTCCATACTTACGGGTGTCCATTAAATGTTTTCACATTTTGACGCAAATAATAGTGTGAGTTCCAGTCAAGATTCAGAACAGATCCATTTGTACTGCATCCCCCAGACCCTGACCGAAATTGCCCAGCAGTGTCCCGCCCCTAGGGCTCCCTCCCGGGAGTAGAGGTGCGCACCCTACCCTCCCATCCGTGAGCATTCCCGTTCCCCCATCCCTCCCTCCCTTCATCCTCCTGGCTGCGAATGAAACATCCAATTTTTTTCAATTCCCATCCGCCGCAGTAACCGCATCATTTACACCAAACTACGTATTACACCCTCGACGACACATTTTAATTAAAATGGCGTTAATGAATACGAGCGCCCGTCGTAAATATCGGTGAGCAAGACCTGTTTAAGATCTCGGGTCGTTTCGTTGACTCCGAAGGAGCATAAATATTCACAATAGGGACACTTAATGAAGCCACGGATGCATAAATGGAGAAGAGATCGAGAAAGGGTAGGCCAGATGGCTTCGATCCACCCTTTGACAATTAATCAACTCCGCGCATACGCCAGCAACTCCTCCTGTCTGTAAGCGTTGTCCGGGGCATTCCATCGGCCGCCGCTATCACCAATAAACTCTCATCACTTTCCAAATCACCCCCTCATCTTCGGGAGATTAATATCCTGCACATTATGCATGATTTTTTTCAAATGGCTAATCGCAAGTGCATCAACCGAAGGTCCTTAATCAAAGCACTCTTAATATCATAGCCGATAAGGGTTTCACATTAATCACCTCATGGAGCTTCGTCTGCGTTCACAGTTCATTCGTTTATCTAAATGGAATAAGATCCGGAGATTTCCCTTGCGTTGTCCGCCGGGAGGACACAGACCGTCCTTATCTTACCCCATGGAGCTGTTGACTCAGCGGGGAGTTAGATGTCCCGGGGCTCGGATGGCGCCGAGAGTTTTCCTTTAATTCATATGATCACGGCCTTGAGAGCACGAGATTACAAATAAACCTTTGTCCTTAAGAGTCAACTAGACATTTTGTCTCCTTCCTTTCACTCTTTCAGTCATTTAACAGAGTTTCCATCACCCTTGATTAGATTTTATTGACGGAGTATTAACCAAGTTAAGCACGTTAGCTGAGGGTGTGAGAGAATTTGGGACATTGAGCAGAAGAAAGTCAACAACGAAGAATTCTGTGTAAAATGGTGTAAAATAACCCTTTATGGTTAAAGAAAAAATATTTAATGTAATCAGTCTTGTGAAGACCGTTAGAAGCTCGACATCTCCTTTCCAGTTCTTAGTGCGCTTTGCGAAAAACAGGTGTGATTTTCTGCGTCAATTATATGATTATGATTGAGACATGTATTCACCATTAAACACTAGAATCGAAACAACAATCTCTGCAGTGGATGTGAGCCGGTTTTTCAGTTCCGAAGAAGGCGAAGACGAGAAATCTCACGGTTTCGTTTTTATTTGGAATACGAAAGGACTCCTGTTGATCAACTATCTCGAAAAAGGCAAAACAATAACTGGGGAGTACTATTCTAACCTTCAAACGAAACTGGATGCAAACTCGGCTTGCAGAGAAAAAACCGTTTTCCATCACGACACTGCATCTACCCACGAAAGTATCGTGACGATGGGAAACTTAAAGGTATTTGCACTATGAATTGCTTGAACATCCACCCTATTCCCCGGATTTGGCTTCCAAGGACTTCCATTTCACCCGAAACTCAACAGTTTCCTCGCTTGTCAACGTTTTTCATCCGATCAACGAGCAATGGCGGTTGTAGACGAGTACTTTTCACCACTTCAGGAAAACGCTACAGAGGCATAATAACGGGATAATGGCACTGGATCACCGCTGGATGAAATTAATATCAAATGTGATTATGTTTGAAAAATAAAACTTTTTTGAAAACTTAAATTGTCATCATCAAGCCAAGAACTCTTCCAGATCACCCTCGTATTCTTCACTTTTCCTACTCTCTTCGTAATTTTTTCCTACTATTTTCTTTAATTTCTTTCTTTATTTTTCCTACTACCTAAAACTTTTCCTACTCCCAACCCAATACCTCCAGCATGCCAGTCAAGCTCACTCGCTTCAACAAACCTAGAGGACTTTCTGTGACCTTTTTTCTTACACCTTAATCAACATCTTCTGCCATGGGCATACAAACTACCGGCCAGAAAACTAACGAGAGGGATAAATTAGGGTAGTATAGGTTTCGTTTGCCCGTGAAACACTATCCAAAATTGTTTTCTTTGGAACCATGTACAGTTTCACGGCTGCCAAAGGGTTGATAAAAATACTGATTTGCCTAATTAGAGATTCACATAAGGGAATAGGCATTCGAACGTTCAAAATCCTGCCATCCAAACTGTATGCAAATAGCGTGATGGGGATCCCAGGGTTTCCGGGAGGGGTGTGAGCGGGCACGTGGATTGGATAGGGTTTGCGGGGCAGGGTACAACGTCGGACAGATGGAAATGGGATTAGAGTAAGGGGCGGGTAGTGTGGCGCGGTGTCGAGTGGAAAACCGGCGGATCAAAAGGCGAGACTATTTATTTACATAATCAATATCTGGGGCTGCTCGATATGACGGTACATCCACGTCATCTCGATGCAGAACTCCTTCCGTCGTGAGCGATACACTTAATAATTTTAAGAAGCCTCATGCTCATCGAGGGTCGTTGTACGTATACGTATATCGTCGGTTTCGTACGATTAAGACCCTGGAAGCTTTTTTCAGTCCTTTCCATCAGTTTCACAATCCCAATTCCGTCAATATGATAAGATAAAATACAAAGCATGAGCAGCTGCAGATCAACACGCAAAGGTCTCTAAAATGACGAAAGTGCTTACCTTTGCCTTTTCTAGAGAATTGTAGTCAATTACTGGCCATTAAAACAATGCATCACCCTGTCGATATACGGTCATAAGCTCGATATTTTTATCGACTTATTTCTGAAATAAAGACACTGATGCCTGATAAAATATAGTAGAAACAGTGACCGTTCGATGAGGAGAGAGACTCCGAAGTGAGATGTCGGCGAAGAAATCTATTTTCGAGAGTTTCTTTACAATAAATTTATCAAAAGCAAAATGCAAAAATTTTACATCACTTGATGAGTACTCGAGAGTACTCAAACTGATACATATTTCAAGATTATTCAGTACATCACTGAATGAATTTCAAAGAGCCTCTTAGTACGTACTCCCAGCAAGGGAGGCAGTAAAATGGTGCGATATAATTTATGGTTTGATTGCGTAAGGAAAATAATACAGGGTACATTGCAGAAGTAGGATATTATTGTTACCGGAAACTTTTCCGTCCCGATCCCGTAGCCCGATTCCCTCCTCGAACTAAGCACAAAAAATACTGTCCTAAATAGATACACGCCCCGATTTTGCTTCTGTCCATAATTTTCAACCCCACATTATAGAAAAGGATGGCTAGGCGATGTCCCCTGAACGGGTATTTCGTCAATCCCCAACTCGAGCCATACAATGACTTTAGAAACAGCACTCTTAATAAAAGGTAGATTTCAACTTTCAAATCTAAAATTGGATATATTTCCCCAAGCATTTAAAAAACTGGCATTATATTCCTGTGAATGTACGTGGATACATATATATATATATATAGAAAACCATAAACACAGTAATCAACCCTTTAGGTAGGGTCACCAGATAGGTCGAGGGTTAGGAGCCAGACGAAAGGTAGTTCACGCAGCGCCTGTTCCTCAGTGAGGTGGCTGCAAAGGCGTCTGACCCCAGTGGGCGGCCATTGAGTGATGGCGTCACGTTAAAAACACTATTGAGAAAGGCAACCAACTAAATTATTATTCCCAAGAGCTCTGTGACGGACAGTATAGTGAATATCAGTCCTGACAACTACGGGACTCGGCCCAATCGGCCGTGTGTGGTGATCGGCAGCGTGAGAGGCAAGGCTTCCGCGGTCGTCATCCCACAAAACCCTTGATAGGGAAAACCAGCAGGACAGCAGACGGACACAAACAGCAGCAGGACAGAAGACGCAGATAAAGAAGGCGAAATTAGTTAGAATATGAACATGGAATGTTAGGACAATGTTGAGGACAGGCAAATTAAAGAATATTATGCGAGAGATGGAAAGAGGAAATATCGATATTTTAGGTCTATGCGAAGTGAGAAGGAAGGATAGCGGGGATTACTGGAGTGATAATTAAAAACAATATACAGTGACGGGAACGAGAGCCAACGAGGGGTTGCTGTAATATTAAATAAAGAGGTAGGAAGAAGCGTAGTCAACATAGAGCATGCAATGGATAGAATGTTACTAGCAGAGATTAAAGCAGAACCGACGAACTTGGTCATTGCTCAGGTATACATGCCACCTAATTAAAACCTTCAAATAAAATTAATAAAAAGGAAATGATATGATGAGGGTTAGAAGAGAAAAAGCGTGAGTAATTTTTGACGCCGGTGTCGTAGCGAGCGCGAGGACGTTCTAAGTCTCTTCTACTTTGTGTATGAGATGTGGGGTGGCCAGGGATATAATTTTAATCGGGGAATTTATTCAGTTTTGATATTTGGCAAAGATAATTGCACTGATTTCGTATAAATTGACAGAGGAAAAATGAGTGCTGGAATGTTACCATGTTCAAGGAAGGACGAAGTTGGGGAGGTAAGCCTGAAACTGAGAATTTGGTTGGTAAACCATTGGGAATTATGCCTAATGTGATGCACGCCGAAAGTAACTCAAGAGTGGCTGGTATATTTAGCGAGTTTGAAGGAATATTTTTGCTGATGTGGCTTAGCCATGAGGGGATAAGGTCAATGTTATTTATAAGCTGAAGTTTATCTGGCTCCTGGATCCCTGGAATTACCTCAGGTATTAATATTAGACATTAATTATCCCGATCTTCACATATTTTCATCCCCCTCCGTTCCCAACACCTTCCATATTTATTCCCACACTTCTAAAAATTCCCCTCCTAACTCTTCCCCTCTCAAACCTTTCTCCACCTTCCCCTTCCATCCGGCGTTTCCAGCCCCTTCTGTTATAAACTTTTCCTCAGTTCCTTCCTTTTCTTCCTTGAGAAAGGTGGGTTGTACCACCGAAAATTCGAAACCGTGTGAATGTCTATTTCCCCCCAAAGAAATGGTGCCACAGAAGTTGGGACAAATTAGTCACGAAGAATCTATTATTTAGGTATGGTAATATCACAATGACAGCATAATGAGTTCTGGCCAAGCATACATGGCACATCGCCATATCCATATTTCTCGTGACTGTTGCACGGGGTCAATATCCATTTCATGAAATTTAAATTGAATTAACTCCTCTCTTGGATGGACTTTATCTTTAGGCTACGAAGGCTTATACATTTTCGAGTAAGCCCGTTTTAGGGGAGGCTGCAGGCGCGGAGGGGTGCGAAGGGGACGCCGCCGCCGTTGGTTTAGAGTTGGCCGCCGCGGGAGACAAAAGCAACCACCCACGCCCCCCCTCTCCCGCCACGTTCGAGGGTGGGGCGACCGCGTCGGCGTGCGAGGGTTTGTTTAAGGTAGGGATGCAGAGAAGAGAGGGGGCATGGGAGTGCGAGAGGGATTGTGGTTTCGGATAAACCAAATTGGGCGGCGATTGTGACCGCGGGGAGGGCGAGGGCTTCTCCTCCAAGAGCACACACAATTTCGCGCTTGTTTGAGCCGAGGGTTTTGCGGCGAGGGATACTCCCCTACCCCCCGGTCTCTCTCTCTCCACTCCCCATTTCCCACCCTATCGCGCTCGTTTTCGAGCCCCGAGGGAAGAGGAGGTGACGGGCCCCTCGTGGCCGCACGACACCGCCGCAGAGAGAACCCTGCCGTGCGCC
This sequence comes from Hetaerina titia, assembly GCA_037158775.1. Classification (NCBI taxonomy): domain Eukaryota; kingdom Metazoa; phylum Arthropoda; class Insecta; order Odonata; family Calopterygidae; genus Hetaerina; species Hetaerina titia. Next base: position 222,740 of record CM073769.1, read on the forward strand.
TGCACGCCCCACAATCGACCCATCCCCGCACCCGACGACGCTCTTGAGAGGTAGACCGCAATCGACACTCACTTTCCTCCCCCCTCCTCATCCCCCCCTCCGCTGCCCTCCCGCACCACAGAGGGACGCTTCCGGTTCCGCAGTGCCACCCCTTTTCCCTCACCCGACGCAAGGGGTGTCCCCCGCGCGTATTTGCGTTCGCACCCCTCCCCCCGGCAAACAAGGGCGGGATGACGGGAGGGTTGGGGGGTGGCGGCGAGAGTGAGGGGAATTGGAATGTGAGCCGTAGGGGTAGTTCCCCTCCCCCCCCCCGAAGGAGGTTTGGGGTCGGAGAACTCATCCTCCCCCGCTCTCGACACTTTCCAGTCCATTTTTCACAGGGGGATTGGGGAACCCCGTGAATGTCATTCGCAAAAAATACCACGTCTAGGCCTCTGGCACGAGGGCGAATGAAAATACTTCTGCTGCATGGTGTATCTGTCCCATTTTTCCCATCACTGGAATTTATTAAGCTCCGTTTGGCGGAGATTCCGTGTGTAAGTATGCATGTTTGTTTGTTTAGTCCCAAAACATTCTCTTGCCCTAAATTTTACACTTGATAATTATATTTCCGTGTCTATCCTCGATTCAATCCATTTCCACTGCTTCCAGTGAGCAGCTAAAAAATACGGAATTATCAATAATCCGCTTGTTAAAAGTGTTACTCCCTGTAATTGTCGCAAGGATATGGCCGCGCGGCTGCAAGCCTTTAGTTCCGCGCGGCTGTAAGCTATTAGTTACAAAGATTAGTTACAAAGAGTTCCCCGAGTGACCATCCGCCCTGCACTGAGGGTGTCCAAATGCTGCACAGGACATGAACCGGATGTGACCCTGCCAGTGCGGGCCACGTGTGCCTGACCCTCGGTAACCCCCGCAGGGCAAGGGTCCAGGCGTGGCTCGCGGAGACGTCATTCCTTGAGGAAGATTAACGACGTCCCCTACTGGACAAGACGGTATATATGGGTCTCATGCCTAAGGGTCCGGGGGAGTCTTGTGCTTTGCGTCATAGAGTCTTGTGCTTTGCGTTATAGAGTCTTGTGCTTGGCGACATAAGGGTCGTTGGTTCGGACGTGCTCCCAGTGCGACCCGCCGGTGACCATCACGACCGAGTACGGAGCCGGGTTCGGCGCTTTGCGTCGGATAGGAGCATTGGGTCGGACTTGTTCCCAGTGCGACCAGCCGGCGACCATCACGACCGAGCACGGGACCACGGGGTACTGATCGGCTCGCTCCCGACTTATACCGTGATCGCCACCAGGTTTAGTTGTATGTTGTTCGCCATGGATTAGTGTAAATTGTTCTCCATGGCTTGATTGTTATTGTGTTTTCGATATATGTCTTTAGACAATAAATGTATTTAAAGTAAGAAGGTTGCCTTCATATATTATCGACCCGACCTCCCCACCTATGCGACACAATGACTTCCGAATTTTGTCATTGAACTTTCCTTAATCGGGTAATTACTTCTTCAAAGATCAAATCTTGCCTCCCAATGCTAAATACAAATTAGCGCCCGACGTAAGCCTACGAATCAAATGAAGGACTTAAAAACCTACAGTGGAGCAGATATCGAAGGCAACCACAATTTAGTGCCAATAAGTGCAATCTAAAATTCTAGGAGCTAAAGAAGAGAATGGGGACTTGATATAAGGAACTAGTCACGGTTGGATATCCACAGTAAATTGGAAAAAAGGGACTGGAAAAGATAACAACACTGGATTAAATAAAGGACGGCAGGAAAAGAACATTGGATACCTATTAGCTAAAGCGAAGAAAAACAAAGGCTCTAGGAGACCTGGAGAAAAGAAGACCATGGATTACTGATGAAATAATGAACATGGAAGAAGTGAGACGGGCAGATACGCCACGTTGAAGAAGGGCAGATACGCCACGGAAAGCTGAGAATTGGAGAAAAGCCAGAAAAGCGATGAGAAAAGATGAATTGTCTGAGAAAAGAAGTGCACTGAGACCATGTCATGGGTAAAGTTGAGGCAGTTTACTGAATCGGAAGACACCATTTAAATGCACGCAGGGAAAATATAAATGCTATTCGAGATAAAAATGGTGAGATTCTTACTTAAAATCAAGAGAAAGCGAATTCACTCTATCAAACGCTTTTTCGAAATCTACAAAACAGGTAAAAACGCCCTGATTGTATTCTATATTCCTCTCGATTAGTTATCTCATTACTGCAATGGCATCACGCGTACCTCCTCCTTTCCTATATCCAAACTGGTCATCCCCTAAGTAATCATTACTCTCTATCCTTTTGTTGATGATTCTTAGAATAATTTTAGCTGCGTGGGATATCAAACTTATTGTTCTGTTATCCTCACATGATGTAGCTTTTGCCTTTTTCGGAATAGGAACTAACACCGATCTCACAAAATCTTCCGGCCAGATTCCTTTCTCATAGATACTACGAATCAGTCCATATAGTCTTCTTCCCACATTTTCCGAAACATTTCAACAGTTCTACAGGAATGTTGTCCACCCCCACGGCCTTATTTTCTTTCATCTCCCTTAATGCCTTTTCTATCTCATCGCCGAGTATATCTGGACCCAAGCTATCTTCTTCTACGTCATGTTCCTTTTCTATGTCTGACCTTGTCGACCTAAATTCTTTACCATACAGTACTTCTATATATTCCTTCCATCTCTTTTGGATATTTCTTGTGTCAACTATTATTTTAACCGGTATTCTCTAATTATTAGGTTCAAAATTACCCTAGCTGTCGATGCACACTATAAAACGCAGCTCTACTACTGCTCTAATTATTAGCACAGTTTTTCCCTTCTTACTTTCCGATGGTATGTTATCCTTCTTGTAATGCGTTTTGTATCAATATTTCCCAAATAAAGACGATATACGAGTATATTTATTATTAAACGTCGGCAATGACGTGTGGTGGGTTTTAGGCTACCAATCATGCATGCCTAAACATGATTATACTATATACATTCATCATTATATTCATGCATGCACATATACATAAAATTAATTGTATACATAATAAAAAGTACCTTACGTACACAGAAAATGTATAGAAAATGCCGTTCCTGAAATTTGTTGTTTTTGACTCATAAGGATATTTATGTTTGTACATGCGTAACACTTACATCGGTCGGGATGCGGTCGCACAGGGAAATGTTTATAAACTATGAGCTCGACAACAGCAGTACTGCGAACTTTTTCCGGGAAAAGCGACTTGTGGCGAATCCTTAAAAAAAATGGGAAAAATTAATACCCGCATTGCAGAAAATATGAATAGATTGAAGGGACAGGAGACTGATCCGCAACGTGTGCATGTCTCAGTCTGCTCAGGTGCGAGTGGGGAACCAAGAGTCCGGATGGGCAGTGTTAGGAAGAGGTGTAAGGCAGGGTTGTCCATTGTCACCGGTGCTGTTCAACGTATATGTGGAGGAAATGATTAAAGAGGCATGGGGAGAACTGGAGTTGGGAATGAAAGTCGGAGGGAAATTCGTAAAATCGGTTAGGTTCGCTGATGACCAAGCATTAGATGTTCAGTCAGCTAAGGGGTTTCAGGCATTTCTGAGTGATTTGGAAATTCATTGCTAAGAATAGATATGGTATGAGAATCAGTGGTAATAAAAAAGGTTTATGCGATTTTTCAGAAAGAAAAAGGCTAAGCTAAACATAAAAATAGGAGGGGAAAAATAGAGCAGATGGTCGGTTCACTTATCTCTGAAGTGTTTTGGACCAACACGGTAAAGGTAGTAGCGGCGTAAGGAGAAGAATTGCCCTAGGCAAAGGGGCTTTCACAAGGAGGAGGGAGTTGATGACGGGGACGTTGAGTTGGAATGTTAACACAAGACTCGTAAAAACTCTGATATGGAGCGTAGCTATGTACGCCGCGGAAACGTAGTCACTAAAGCAGGAGGATAGACGTAGATTGGAGGCTTTTGAAATGTGGGTTTAGTAAGGGTGGCAGCGGTTAAAATGAAGGTATTGTTGTTTCTTAGTAGTTTTAGTATGCACGGAGGTTAGAAATTTGTTGTTGGTTAGTACCACACCAAACGCTACCTCCCTTACTCCCTCTCTATCCGCGGGCACCGCATTTGCAACCATCCCGAATCCCTCAACAAATACCTCAACAACCTTCACCATTCCCTCCTCAAACGGGGATACCCAGATTCTCTCATTCACAAAAAAATCCTAAAACCATCCTACACCCCCAATCCTCCCTCAACCACAGACTCCCACCCTCTCTCCCAATTTGCACCACCTACTTCCCTGGCATCCAGTCCCTTAAATTCATCCTCAAAGACCTGTACTAAAAAGACTAAGCTAAAATGAAAATAGGCGGGGAAAAAATAGAGCAGGTAGGTAGGTATATCCTTAACTGTTATCACAGATCATGCCTTCTTACTTCCCGATAATAACTTCACCTTTCTGTATAGAGCACCAATTTCACCCTTCTTCTGTAAACTTTCCAAATCCTCGCATTGCGTTTTCCACCATTCATCTTTTGCTTTATCTGTGGCCCTTCTCAATATATTGTTTAACTCTTTGTACTTCATTTTGCCTAACTCTGTGTTTACATTTATCCATCTTCTTCTCTCATCCATCTTAGCAATCATCTCATCCCTGACCCATGATTTCCTTATCCTTTTCCCGTTAACGGTTCCTATAGTGTCTTTTGCTGCTTCCGATATCCCTTGCTTGATACATTCCCATTTTTCTTCGATTGTACTCAGTTCTTTACCGTCATCGATTATTTTCTCTACAGCCTGCTGATACTCCTTACTCGTTAATCCATTTAATGCTTCTACGTTCCATTTCCTAACCCGCCGCCCTTGCCTTATCTTCTTGAAACGCACGTGACATTTCATAACAACTAAATTGTGGTCAGAGTCCGCATCCGCTCCTGGGAAACTGTGCGAATTCATCACACTGTTCCTAAACCTGTGCCTAACCATAATATAATCTAACTGATACCTTTCTGAGTCACCTGGCATTTTCCATGTATACCTACGCCTTTTGTGATGTCTAAACCACATGTTGGTGATGACCAACCCCTGTCTCCTGCAGAATCAATTGCTTTCTCCCCGCGTTCATTCCTCGTGCCTAACCCATAGTCCCCCACCTCACCACCATCTCTTCCTTCGCCTACCGTCGCATTCCAATCCTCTATTACTATTAAATGTTTCCCTGCAAGGACACTCGCCAAGATATCCTCTAACTCATCGTACATCCTATCAACTTCTTCCTCCTTGCGGTTGCTCGGTGGCATGTATACCCGAACAATGACCAAGTTCGTCGCCTCTGCTTTAATCTCTACTAGTAAAATTCTATCAGTTGCTTGCTCTATATTGACTACGCTTCTTCCTACCCCTTTATTTAATATGACGGCAACCCCTCGTTGGCTCTCGTCCCCGCCGCTGTATATCACTCTATAATTGTCACTCCAGTAATCCCCGCTATTACCTCTTTCCATCTCTCGCTTAATATTTTCTAATTTGCCTCTCCTCAACATTGTCCTGACGTTCCAGGTTCCTATTCTAACTACTTTCGCCTTCTTCTGAGTCTTCTGTCCTGCTGCAGTTATTTCTTCCTTGCAAGGGTTTCGTGGGATGACGACCGCGGAAGCCTTGCCTCTCCCGCTGCCGGGCACGACACACGGCCTCTTGGGCCGAGTCCCGTAGATGCCAGGACTCATATTATCTATAGTGCCCATCATTATATTCTTGGGAATCATAATTGAGGTGGTTTCCCGTTGCCTTCCTCAATAGTGTTATTAACGTGACACCATCACTTAATGGCCGCCCCACTGGGGTCAGACGCCATTGCAGCCGCCTCACTGAGGAACAGACGCTGCGTGGACTACCTTTCGTCTGGCTCCTAACCTTCGACCTATCTGGCATGGGTGACCCTTCCAGGAGTAATTATTATTACTCCCGCCAGCACCGCTCTAGGGGTCATCGGAACACACAAGCCCTTCCACCAGGACAAGGTTGTAGTCCATGGGAGGGGATATATATATATATATATATCTAGTGGGTAGAGCGTTGGACTAATGACCGGAAGGTCCCGGGTTCGATTCCCGGGCAAGGCACTCTGGGCACCTGCAGCTCCACCCAAGCTAGTTGATTTTTCGGGTACCAGATCTTCCTGGGAAACCATAATCGGCACAGGGAAAGGAACTGGCCCCCCTACCCTGATGTGTGAATATTCACACGCCGTCGGGCTTGGTACATGGGTGAGCTCTACCATCAACTACTTAACCGACCTTCGGGTTGATTAATGTGTTTATGGTTTATATATATATATATATGTATGTATATATACACGCACACCAATGTTTTTTATTCAATGCAGGTTCACAGCATTAACAGATGATGAGCGACAAGGGGCATCAATTGATTCCTGTTATTCTCGTATAGTGTAATTTGGCCCAATACTTCCATTCTTCCAGATGTCGATTTTTCTTCATACAACCTTGACGTCCCTTTTCGTTCATTCTGGAACACTCCTTTGAAATAGTCGCCAGTCAGTACCCGCCGAGTTGTTTACCTTCTCCAAGTAAAAAATTGATCGAATAAAAATTCATTCCTCTTGCATGCTTCTCTCTATGAAAATTTTCAGGGCTAAAATACTTTTCTGGGTCGATTCTCCTCCTAAAACCAATCTCTTCTTTATCCGGAAAATCTTCGGGCTCCATCCCCTTGTGATTATCGCGAAGATATTCGATGATTCCTAACAGGGGCTAATTGTTTAAAAAGAAATGTGAGCATTTGTCTGTACGTTTGCTCTTACGTTTGATGGCAATTATGTCCTTCTGCAAGCCCAATTGGAATTCATCTTGTAGCGTAAATGACCCACGCTCTGCTCTGTGTGATCTGCTAATTTCCTTCCTTCCAGCGTATCCCAATTCTCCCAGAGAATTTCTTTAAAGCCTATGAACACTTCCTTTCCCATGAACACTTTGCTACATATTCAATGCTGTTAAAATCCAGCTAGTGGTCACTTTATATTGGGGTTCCACATAAAAAGAATTATTAATGCTGTTTTTTTATTTTATTTTACAAGCTAAGCTTGTAAGCTTAACTTTTATTAATACTAAAGCATGTTGAGTAAGTGGTGAACTACATATCTGCACTCTCGTTTAAAAAGATACGATATCCGAAAATGTTGGTTAAAATACTCATGTAGTGTGAGTCTTGTCGCCTCAGCTAGCTTCACGGTCTTGTGGTTTCCTATCGTTTCTGCAATTAGCCCCTCCCCAATAGTCGCATCTTGTCTCTTGGGAAAATTCTTCTTCTTTGACGTTTATGTATGCGTACCAAGTATTTAAGTGTTGAAGCATTCGTTTCCAATATTCCAACAGTGAGAGGAATAAAAAAGAATTTATGAATATAAAGAAAAAAATTATTTTTTTGCGAATGTTACGATACCCTATCCCGAGTTAACCAACACACTTTCTCGACCATGGAAACGATGAAAAGAAATGTTCAACCCGTAGCGAGTTGCACCCGGTCGCTTAATGATAATCAAATCATTATTCTGTATCCGGTGTGCAATCTTTGAGGCACCATATTGTCAAATGATATCACGTCATATTAGTTTTCATAAAAGACCTCTCGCCGCGAGCAACAGTGTCCTGTGAGCGGAAGTTTCAATCGTCGAGAGTGTGTGCATGCCTAGATGCAATGACGGCCAGTGAGTGAGGTGGAGGGAGGGAAGACCTAGGGTCATCGACAAACCTGTGTCGGTTGTAATGGGCGACCCCATTGAGTTGGTAATTCTCATTAAGTGATTGGGGAGACCTTACGCTTTTTTTCAATTCCGAGCGAAACGCGGTCGTAATTTTAGAGAAAACAAAGGTAATGCACAATTAATTAACCTCCCAAGTTTCGCCAAATTACAGCACGAGGCCACTTCCTCCCCCCACCTCCACCCCATTCCATCCCTTACCCCCACGCGGAAGTGCCATGCCCCCGAGCTCTTTCCCACTAACTTCCATTATCCTTCCGGAGCAGGCGCTTGTGTTTCATTTGCACGCACAAAATGTCACACCGCGGCGTCGTACCCCGCAGTAATCCGGCGGCAGCACGCACGCACTCACGGATGTGCACGCATTTCGGAGGCCCTGCGGAGTCCTTAGGCGGGCGGAGGTTCATCCCCATTTCCCCCCCCCTCCCGTGGTGCGCGCCCCCCGGAGCCCTCCCTTGGTGCTCTCCTATGCGATTCTAGTTGTCCCTCGTTCAGATCCTACTAGAGCGTGTGCATTATTTTATTTCATTGTTCAAAAAGTATAACACTGACTTGTGCGAAAGAGGCCGAAAATTTTGGCAAGCAAATGACAGTGCGAAAGGCAAAATCCTCTCTTTGCATTCAGAATTTCTCATTGAGAGAAGAAAATGTATCATCAAGGACAAGGATTGACACCGTTTTAATAACCTCTTTTAAGAGCCCCTTGTTTCGCCACAAGTAGTCTAGCGGTCACTGAAGTAAAAAAAACAATGTATCTTTCCAACAAATCTTTTATTAGGTACGACTAGTTTCAAGGCGACGCTTCAACTGAAAATGACGTTGAAACTAGTGGTGCGTATTAAAAAAATAGCTGGAAAGATTTCCACAAAGTTAAGCCTAAAAACATTGAATATAGTTTAGCAGTCGTACCTTACAGTCTAAAAAGATGATCTATTAATTGCAGATTGCAGAGGATGTTTTTATAACAAGTAGATTTTCAATTGCTAATACATGTTAATTGTTACATATTTACATAACGCAAATTATGTACATATTCTTGACAGTGCATGCGTGTCCATTAATTGCATAGATACAGCTCCTTGCACTTTTGAAATGGGTAAATGGAATGGAAAAACTAAGGGCACGAAGTTTCATGGTTGTTGTTGCATAGGAAAGTAGCCACTTTCCATTTCGATGGCTTGATATACTTGCTATCAGTTCCCTGACTGCAGTCCGTTTGGCGACTTCTAGCTTGGTTAATGTTTTTAATTCAGGAACCCGATTCACTTGGTCACATTTGTCCAGGATGGCCTCACTTATGTTTAAGTCCTTAGCCTCGCCTCGCGAATAACATTTATAGGCTCTGGGAGAAGGAGAAGGTACCCCAAGAATTCCAAAAACTGTTATTTAAATTGTTTGAGTGTATTTCTCATTTTTCTTATATTTCCGAGGGGTAATACGTACTCACATCGGCACAGCTAATTACCGCGTGCATACAACTATTTTAAAGGCCTCGATGAGATGCGAAAAGTGCGTCATTAATTCGTTCACTTTTTCGCACCGACGTAATTCCGTCCTCTGAATTAATTTTCGTAAATAAATAAAATCCTAAAGAGATATCTGTCCATTTAAATTTGTCTCTAAATTGATTCATTAAATATTCAGGAAATAATTAGTGACGGTTTTCGGTCGCTTCAGCGGTTTAATTTTTTAAAACGATGGCAATTTCCCTCTAATTATTTATTACTCTTTCGTTCGCTTTCACTCTTTATCTTTTCTCTGTGTGGAATGAAATACTGTTTGGAATCGCTCTCTGTTGGGTGATTCATTATTTAAAAACCTCTTTCACCCATGAGTTTTTGCATGAGAAGTGATGGGTGTCTCGTTCCAACCAGACATTTCCACACAGAGTTTTGTGGTTTGCTTTCAGGATCAAAATGATCCAGTCAAGTTTCATCTGCACTGATAACCTTCGAGAGAAACTCCACATTTTTTCTGACATCAAGGCTCCACCATCTACTGAGATATCACAATGAGTGAAATGCGAAACTGCGTGCAGATTTGGTGTCTCTAGAAGTTCCTTTGTCCGTTTTCCTAATGAGCAGGTCATACGTCAACGAACTTGTATGAACCTCTCTCTATTCTTTGCTAGTGACGTTAATTCCTTCCCTATGTATTGGTTTTACCCAGACCCGGTTTTCAGCAATAAACGTTTTCTATTTTAATTCTAAATGTTTGCCAAGGATACAGCCACGTTACATGTCTGAAAGATTGCTTTTAACTGTTACTCAACGACCCATTTCAGAAAATAATCTTGACTCCGTTGTTCCCCCTAATTCTTTCCTCCATTGCTGCGCGTAAGAGATTCAGACCTTAAGACGTTAAAAACTACCTGCAGCAGGAGAATTTTCAATGTGCGTAGCCAGCAGGATCTTTTACTGTAAAGTACTTAGTTAATATCATCACGATTTTTCTGTCGTATTTGTAAATATTTGTCCCTTGGATTTTGCATGCTTGTTCAATGAAACGTGATCATAGAATGTGTAACTTTGTGCAAAAATTTAATGTTATGCTGTGTTTTATGCTCAAACACGTCATGTACATAAATTTATGTGTGGTGATTGATTTGGATCCAGTATTACTGCAGCGGCACGTAAAAAACGATTTACCCAAAGGTAGATTTACCCAAACCTGAAGATGATACAGTGTATCAAAACCATGGTCGGCAATAAAGTTTTAACAGTGGAAAATTGCAACAAAGTTTTCATTACCCAAAGGTATTTTTTCACCTCGGAGAAAAGGAAAAAAAGGTACACAGGGATGGGTAAAAGAAAGTAGTTAGGATAAGTAGAAAATTTCACAATGGTTTTCACGAAATAGTGAGGAGTCACACATTTGTGATGAGTGACCATGTATCATTTTAGCGATGGGTACATCCAGCATGTTGCTTTGAAACGTGACCTTTTTGAGAGTGATATTGGCTTTGGGGAATTTTCGGTGCATCCCTATAATGTGCCCCGATTAGTTTAGTATTGCGTGTGTGGTATGAAATGCTGAAGCCCTGTTGCCTGAATATCGAAACATGACGTAATCATAACCTTACTCGCAGAAGCCATCACTTTGGCTTTGTTTGTCGTTGGTGACGCCCGGAGATTTCCAATCAGATCTTTGCTGTTTGCTTTCGGGATCAAATTGATGCAGCCACGTTTCCTCTGCTGTGGTAGCTCTCCAAAGAAATACTACCTTGTTCAAAAAGTTCCCTGGAATTTATTCAGAAAATTAAAAATACAAGTTTATTCATCTAAATCTATATTGTCCCCTTCAAAGTAATCCCCATCGACTGCAACACACTTATGCCAGCGCTTGATCCAATCCTCGAAACATTTTTTATATTCGGTTTTCGGTATGTCCATCAGTGCTTCCTGCGATTTTTACCATTACTTCCTCTCGGCTGCTAAAACGCGTTCCCCGTAATGGTTTTTTAACTCGATTGAACAGAAAGAAGTCACAGGGAGCCAAATCAGGTGAATTCGGTGGCTGTTGGATGGTATTTGTTGCATTTTTCGTAAAAAAATTACGAATAATGATAGCACTGTGCGACGGTCTCTGGTCTCTTTCGGCGAATTGCTTCACGCAAACGTCTCATAACGCCCAAATAATACTCTTTGTTTACTGCCTGGCCTTCTGGCAAAAATTCATGATGCACTACACCGTTGTAATCCATGAAAACCGTCAGCATTGCCTTCTTTTTTGACTGAAAACGACGTGGTTTTTTTGGTCTCGGCTCATTTGGTGAACGCCATTCACTTGCCTGATGTCTGGATTGCGTGTCGTACTCATAAACCCACGTCTCGTCTCCAGTAATGATCCTTTTGATGAATGTGGGATCGGATTCAGCCTCGCAAAATCACGTCTTTTGCGACGTCAACACGGTCTCTTTTTTGCATGAAATTGAGGTCTTTTGGCACCAACTTTGCTGCTACACGACGGAAACCCAAATCATTAACCACAATGTCTTGGGCGGATCCATAGGCAATGTTCAAGTCCTCCGCTATTTCTCTGATGGTTAATTTGCGGTTATTGACCAACATCAGATATCAACAACAGATGTACCAATTTAACAAAAAAAACATAACTCAAATCGGAACGATGGGAGCGCCACACGGTGGTTATTCCGGGAACTTTTTTGATCAAGGTAGTATCTTCCTCTAATATCAACCTCAACTGCAAACCTGCACTCAAAGGCAGCAGAGATGTTTATTTTTACTTGCGTCAGGAGATCGACTGGAACTTCGGGTTTACCTCCTTTGAAGTTGATTTTGACATTTTAAACGACATAGCTGATGTGGTTTGGTTATAAACAGAGTCTACGTAAGCCTTTTGTTGCACTGCATAGATCTCGGCTGATGATTTGATAGCAGGCGAAAGGGAAAGTTTCAATGCAGTTTTGCCTTCGTCTTTGCCGTAGGGGAACTATTCATTTTTCAAATTGCAGCGACTACCGTAGACGCACTACTCTAGTCCATCTCTTTGAAATTTGTACCAAATATGCATTACACATTCAACTTATAATATAATATAGAATCAAATCTTTAAATAGCAAAATAAGTGAATGAAAAATTATGTCGACTTTAACTTAAAAAATTATTGAACAGTTCCCGCACATAATTTTATTTTTAATAGCAAGATATTTTGTATTTTTTTGTAATTAAAAGAACAATTATCTTATTAACGAATTGGCTTCGATGTCATAGCCACGATGTAATTTTTTTCTCGGACGAATTTCTACTTACGTACTTCCTTTCAGACTTTTGTTCATTTTTTGAAAAGATACCGTAACTACACGCAGAGCATAAAAAATGTTACCTTTGAGATACGATTGGTGTGAAGTAGTTTGATTTACGTGCATGCAAAATGTTTTGTGAGATAAAGATTACCTTGACGGTTCTTTCACGGTCGGCCATGATTGTATGCCTACTAGATCCGTTGCCTTAACACCGACACGCGTTGGAATATTGCCTAGTGTGCCACTACTCGACTGCATCAATTTTTCGGTCTGCTCTGCCACCACCGTTGCCCTTGCCGTGATCACCGCTCGAGTTGCCTGTAGGAATGTTTACCCGAGTGGTCTTCCTCACACCTACCTAATGGAGGTCTCGATTGAGACCTCTCCCCTCCCCCCTCCTTCCTCACTTCGTGTCGTCATTACGCGGTGGCCGAATGTCGCGATATTTCGCGTCCGGGCTCGGGTCCCCTCTGCAACGAATCGCCCGCGTATTTACATATTCATCACGACCGTGTAAACAGGAGCGGGGGGGAAGGGCGAAGGGGCACCTCGGGCGGATGATAGCGCAGTTTTTCGGAACCTCCGTCCCCGGACACATCAGACACTCACTCGCACCTCTTCCTCCCCTTGACCGCCGCGAATGAGTTTTCGGAGAGCCACAGGGAGAATGCGAAACTCCTGCACGATATGACTCTCAGGAATGTGATGATTTTGGACGCCGCGGATGAATATTTTTTATTTATGAAAGACATCCCGAGAATGGTTTCCAAGAAACGGATTCCCTTTTTTTGGTATGAGCTTTGTTTGTGTAAATTCTTCACGCATTTCCCTGGGACGGCGCGTTTATCCCAGGACAGTTCCACATTACCCGTATCATTACCGCTCTGGCACTGAGGAGTGCGGTAATGTTTCGTCAATTTACCAGAGAACCCGTTCATCTTTAATTTACAATGATTTTATCACGTAGGGACGGTTAGTAGCCAAGGAGAAATCGCTATAAATATTCAGTAAATGTAGAATGGGAGTGCGGATGATGAACTCAGCTGTTAGAAGGAAAGTGGGAAATAATTTCCTCTATTGTTCCCAATACTCACACCCTAGCTTCTCCTCCAATTGAAAGCTAATTTCGTAATGCGTTTTCCTTATTACGGCTCCAGTCCCATCATATTATTATATTTGACGAAGGGCAATGCTGATTCCACCATTCGGTCACTAAAAATGAAAGATTTCCTATTTAAGACAACAAAAGCAAAAAACATCGGTATAAATAACCTTCTACTCTACATTTCCATTGATTTATTTTTTTTCACTATGCAGTTTTCACATTACAGATGGCATTATTTAGTGGAAGAATTTCTCCCCTAAATCTGGGTTATGAAAATAGAGGTCACTAATCCAAATGAATTGTCCAAAGGGTTTTGAGCTGTTAAAGATTTCCACAGAGTTACGGTCAAGTAATTGATTTCATGTTACATCACACTCTCCAGCAATTTTCACGTGCCTAAACTGTGACCTATTTGTATTTTCATTAGAGGAATTTTATTCGGAGAGCCATTTTGTGGTCTTCCTGTAATCTTACCTCGAATGACATCTTCGGGATGGGTCCATTTCAAATCAGTTAAAGGTAAGTTAGGCGCTCGGAGGATGTAATTGTACACGTATTAATTAATTGATTAATTAGGATACGACATATGGTGGAAACAGAGCATGTGGATCTGCAAGAAGGGTTGAGGATAATTAGGGAAGGGAAATTCGAACTAATTTCATTCTTAATGTCGTTGAAACACATTCCTTCGCTTAAGGTATCAGGAGATGCAAAACTGAGCATCCCTAGTTTACTAATTGCTTTAGATGTCATTTGGCAAGAGAGCGATTGACAATTCTCTTGCAGGTAGTGGATTTTTAAATGTGCCATAGAAATGGAAAAAGTTAACTTTCAAATAGCGTTTTCAAACAGCTGACGTTAATCTAGTCCGGCGGACAATATTAATAATATTTTTCATTAACAGCTCACAAATCATTGCAAACGGTTGTAAAATAACCGTCAATACTATTTTTGATTAATCTATCTGAATATGTACTGAATAATACTTTATTGTAGGCTGACCGTGATCGTTATTCTTCGCGACGAGGCAGTTCCTCCATTACTTTACCTCGGGATTAGGCATTGTTTTTTGTGCGAATGAACAGATCCGACATTTTGAAGTGAGCGGACTCACTCTGGTCATAATTATTCTGATGCTAGAGTCTGGTGAGAATCATTTCATTATTGGACGCTCTTGAAGCAAGGTTACTAAGAATTTTTTCTACATGAAAACCTCTCAATTATTTCGCTGAAATGTTGCGACGCTTTCATTGATAAATCTAAGGAATTATTTTTCAATGGGATTCAATATTGTTAACATGTATTATTCTACGCCTCCAAATTGAGGCATAGTATAACATTACGATATTGTATTGACTATGTTTGATGTCTTGTACTTGACATCAAGCTGATAAAATAATCTTTCGCTATCAGCTTACGTAACACCAAAACCACAGTAGTCCAACCGAAGGTCCCTTCCGCCTCTTGTCCTATGTGGATCTGGTACCCGAAAAATCACACGCAGCTTGGATGAAGCTGTAGAAGTTTATGAAATAAATGTTTATATTTTTAGAGACTTATTACCGATTTTATTGATCAACTGCTCCATGGTTTTAAGATCCTGTGAAATATTCATTAACCTGATGTCTTCTGTAATCATCGAGCAGCTGTATCAGGTGTCTTAAAACCTCTTTCGAGAGAAGGTTGTGGCAGGGAAGGATTTACCCTTGGGTGAAATCGAATTCAAAGTATCACGCGTAGATGTCATCGTATCACTGGGGACCCATACATTTATTGAAACTGAAATACGTCGAAGCTAATGGAAATTCGCAGTTTAAAAATCCCAACACCTCCCCTCTCCCCCATCCGGCTAACACACACAAACACACGCGGAGGTTTGACCTGCGTGTCGTCGATGAGATGTAAACAGTGAGTTAATGCAGGACAAATGCCATTAATGTGATATCGCCCGTCTTGAACTCTGAGCGCCTACCCATTTTGCAGATTTGGCAGAATTGCTTTGAACCATACCATGTAGCGTTCTGTCCTCCGTGGCGGAGGTTTCGAGATTGGTTCGCTTTGCCCCCTCCCCGTATGCGCCCCGCGAGTCAATCTCCATCCGGCGCTTGTTACTGGTTAGCCGCTTAAGGCGGATGGCCGAGGTGCGTGCCGCTCATCGTCTTCCGTCCGCCGCGGACTTCATCCGTTCTCGGGTCGCGAACTTTCATTCGCGACTTAGCAAAACTGGAAATGCTCAGCTATCTGACATCTGAGATGACGATATCAACCGAAAACATACATATACACTGCCTAAGGCTCGTCTCTTCTTCTGGCTATGCGTGTCATGAAACGCACCGTTCCTATCCTTTATGATGTTGTATGCTTGCTAACCTACTGTCCATTATCCTCTTGTGTTTATGTATTTCTCCTTTGGTGGGTGTAACAGCTCCCTAACGCCATCTCCTGGGCAATGAATCGGAGCAATTTGGCGCTTTATAAGATCGCAGATTTCAATGTAAAGTACATTTTCTCGATAGCTCCAGTGGTTAGAGCATCCGCCCGGCAAGTAGAGAGATCCGGTGTTCAAATCCCAGTCGAGGTAAATATTTTTACATTTGCGATCTGCTGAAATCCGCCTTCCCCGCCTCTCTTGTGTTCGTCTTTATGTGTGTTCCTTTCCAATTTTCCTTATCTCTATTTCTAAGTGAATGAATATTTGTTCGCCGTATGGCGGGATTTCGTGTTTCAATGTATATATATTTTTATATATACATTCTCCGCTCCACTTCCTCCCTCTCCACATACCCCTCCTTCACCCCTCCCCCACTACCTGTTTTTCCCTCTCCCTCGTCCCCTATTCTCTCTGCAACACGTACCCTTTCCTCAGTCATATCTTATCTTCCGAAGAAGACGGAGTTCGAGTCCGTCGAAATTATCAAGATATTATTGTAAGTGTTCTTTTTATGTGTTCTCGTGCCGTGTGTTACTGTCTAAGTTTTTTATTCAACATTTCCATGTTACTTCGAAGAAATCATCTATATATATATATATATATATATATATATATATATATATATATATATATATATATATATATATATATATATTCATTCAAACAGAAATAGGTATAAGGAAAGGGGATAGGAAAACACATAAAAGAGGAAATATTTTTACTTTCGTGATCTGCTCAAAAACCGCCTTCCCCACATGTCCTGTGTTCGCCTTTTATGTGTTTTCCTTTCCCCTTTCCTTATACCTATTTCTGTTTGAATGAATATTTGTGCGCCGTATGGCGGGATATTCAAGTTTGAATATGTGTTTGGCCAATGTGGCTCGTCTCTTCTTCTGGCTATGCGTGCCATGAAACGCACCGTTCGTATCCTTTATAATATCGTATGAATGCTTTTCTACTATCCTTTCCCCTTCTTGTGTCCCGTCTATTTCTCCTTTGGTGGGTGAAACAGCTCCATAACGCCATCTCTCGGGCAACATCTATCGGAGCACTTTGGCGCTTTATAAGATCGCAGATCTTATAAAGCGCCAAAGGTCTTACTAAAAATCTTTACTGGCTCAATAGGTAGAGCATCCGCCCGGAAAGTGGAAGGTCCGTGGTTCAAATCCCGAATAAGGAAATATTTTTACTTTCGTGATCTGCTCAAAAACCGCCTTCCCCACATGCCCTGTGTTCGCCTTTTATGTGTTTTCCTATCCTCTTTATTTATACCTACTATTTACTACCTAGTATTTCTGTTTGAATGAATATTTGTGCGCCTTATGGCGGGATTTTCAAGTATATATATATATATATATATATATATATATATATATATATATATATATATATATATATATATATACATATATATATATATATATACATTAGGTAATCTACCGCTTAAGGTAGGTTTTTGGATGGACACAACTATCAAGTAAATATTTTGTAACTCCAAACAAAACCCAGTCCAGCAATCACAACTACATCAGGTCCCTCTTCATCTCTGTGTATTTCTTTCCTCCCTTCATCCCAACCAAAATCACTATCCTGTTCCTACCCTTTCCTCGCTCGCCCAGCATTCTCCCCTCTATTACATTCTTCAAAATTCCACTACCGCTCAATACGCCTTTCATCCATTTTCCCTGTCTCCATAGGATTTCTCTCAACAAACCCCTCTCCTCACCCACCATCTCCAGTACTTCCTCATTTGTTTTCCTTTCGGTCCATTTCACCTTCTCCATTCTTCTCCAAACCCACATTTCAAAAGCCTCCAATATACGTCTATCCTCCTGCTTCAGCGACCACGTTTCCGCGCCGTACATAGCTACGCTCCATATCAGAGTTTTTGCGAGTCTTGTCTTAACATCCCTACTCAACGTCCCCGTCATCAACTCCCTCCTCCTTGAGAAACCCTCCTTGCCTAGCACAATTCTTCTCCTTACGTCCCTACCACTTTGACCGTATTGGTCCAAAACACTTACGAGATACGTAAACTGATCTACCTGCTCTATTTTTTCCCCTCCTATTTTAATGTTTAGCTTAGCCTTTTTTTCTGGGAAATCGCATAACCTTTGTTTTATTAATATTGATTCTCATCCCATATCTATGGCACCGAACCTCCAATTCACTCAACAATGCTTGCAACCCCTTGGCTGACTGAGCAACTAATGCTTGGTCATCAGCAAACCTAACCGATTTTACGAATTTCCCTCCGACTTTCATTCCAACCTCTAGTTCTTCCCATGCCTCTTTAATCATTTCCTCCACATATACGTTGAACAGCACCGGTGACAATGGGCAACCCTGCCTTACCCCTCTTCCTAAAACTGCCCATCTGGACTCTCCGTTCCCCACTCGCACTTAATCAGTCTGAGACATGTACAGGTTACGGATCAGTCTCCTGTCCCTCCAATCCATTCCTATTTTATGCAATACACGCATTAATTTTTCCCAATTCACTCTATCGAATGCTTTTTCGAAATCTACAAAACAGGCAAAAACGTCCTGATTGTATTCTATATTCCTCTCGATTAGTGATCTCATTACTGCAATGGCATCACGCGTACCTCTCCCTTTCCTAAACCCAAACTGATCATCCCCTAAGTAATCATTTGCCTTACTCTCTATCCTTTTGTTGATGATCCTGAGAATAACTTTAGCTGCATGGGATATAAAACTTATTGTTCTGTAATCCTCACATGATATAGCTATTGCCTTTTTTGGAATAGGAACTAACACCGATCTCACAAAATCTTCCGGCCAGATTCCTTCCTGGTAGATGCTACGAACCAGTCCATATAGAGCCTTCTTCCTACAATTTCTTAAACATTTAGGTAGTTCCGCATGAATGCTCTCTTGCCCCACGGCCTTATTTTCTTTCATCTCCTTTAATGCCCTTTCTATTTCATCGTCGAGTATGCCTGGACCTAAGCTATCTTCTTCTACGTCATCTTCCTTTTCTATGTCTAACCTTGTCGGCCTAATTTCTTTACCATACAGTGTTTCTATATATTCCTTCCATCTCTCTTGGATTTTTCCTGGTCCGACTATTATCTTACCCTACTTATCTTTAAATGTTAGCACAGATCTTGCCTTCTTACTTCCCGATATTAACTTAACCTTGCTGTATAGAGCACCAATTTCACCCTTCTTCTGTAAACTTTCCTTATCCTCGCATTGCGTTTTCTACCTTTCTTCCGTTTGCTTTAATTGTGGCTCTTCTCAATTTATTGTTTAACTCTTTGTACTTCATTTTGCCTAACTCTGTGTTTACATTTATCCATCTTCTTCTCTCATCCATCTTTGCAATCATCTCATCCCTGACCCATGGTTTTCTTTTCCTTTTCTCGTTAACGGCCCCTATAGTGTCTTTTGTGGCTTTCGTTACCACTTTCTTGATATATTCCCATTTTTCTTCGATAGTACTCAGTTCTTTACCGTCATCCATCATTTTCTCTACAGCCTGCTGATACTCCATTTTCCTTAATCCATTTAATGCTTCTAAATTCCATTTCCTAACCCGCCGCCTTTGCCTTATCTTCTCGAAACGGACGTTACATTTCATGACAACTAAATTTTGGTCAGAGTCCGCATCCGCTCCTGGGAAACTGTGCGAATTTTTCATACTGTTCCTAAACCTGTGCCTAACCATAATATAATCTAACTGATACCTTTCTGAGTCACCTGGCATTTTCCATGTATACCGACGCCTTTTGTGGTGTCTAAACCATGTGTTGCTGATGGATAACCCCTGTCTTCTGCAGACTTCAATTGCTTTCTCCCCGCGTTCATTCCTCGTGACTAACCCATAGTACCCGACCTCACCACCATCTCTTCCTTCGCCTTCCGTCGCATTCCAATGCCCCATCACTATCAAATGTTTCCCTGCAGAAACTCACGCGATTGTATCCTCTAACTCATCGTACATCCTATCGACTTCTTCCTCCTTGTGGTTGCTCGGTGGCATGTATACCTGAACAATGACCAAGTTTGTCAGCTCTGCTTTAATCTCTACCAGTAAAATTCTATCAATTGCTTGCTATATGTTGACTACGCTTCTCCTACCCCTTTATTTAAAATTACGGCAATCCCTCGTTGGCTCTCGTCCCCGCCGCTGTATATCACTCTATAATTGTCACTCCAATAATCCCCGCTATCCTTCCATCTCACCTCGCAGAGACCTAAAACATCTATATTACCTCTTTCCATCTCTCGCTTAATATTTTCTAATTATATACTACCTTGAACAAAAAGTTCCCGGAATAACCACCGTGTGGCGCTCCCATCGTTCCGATTTGAGTTCTGTTTTTTTTGTTAAATTGGTACATCTGTTGTTGATATTCCCTTTAAATCTTAGTGTCATAACTTGACATTTGCAAAAGTTACGTAGCCAAGAGTACATCTATCTCTGTGTGTGTTGGCGATTTTTTACAATTGCAGAAATGGATTTAAATTTGCAACAACGAACTTGTATTAAATTTTGCGTAAAAAACGGATTTAGTGGTGCACGGACGTTGGAAATGCTGGAAAAGTGTTTCGGCAACGATTCTCTAAAAAAAACGGTCGTTTACCAGTGGCACGAGCGGTTCAGAAGTGGTCGTGAGTCAATCGAAGATGATGAACGCAGTGGCAGACCATCGACATCGAAAGTCGGTGAAAAAATTGATAAAGTAAAAGAAATGTTGGTCAATAACCGCAAATTAACCATCAGAGAAATAGCGGAGGACTTGAACATTGCCTATGGATTCGCCCAAGACATTGTGGTTAATGATTTGGGTTTCCGTCGTGTAGCAGCAAAGTTGGTGCCAAAAGACCTCAATTTCATGCAAAAAAGAGACCGTGTTGACGTCGCAAAAGACATGATTTGCGAGGCTGAATCCGATCCCACATTCATCAAAAGGATCATTACTGGAGACGAGACGTGGGTTTATGAGTACGACACGCAATCCAGACATCAGGCAAGTGAATGGCGTTCACCAAATGAGCCGAGACCAAAAAAACCACGTCGTTTTCAGTCAAAAAAGAAGGCAATGCTGACGGTTTTCATGGATTACAACGGTGTGGTGCATCATGAATTTTTTCCAGAAGGCCAGGCAGTAAACAAAGAGTATTATTTGGGCGTTATGAGACGTTTGCGTGAAGCAATTCGCCGAAAGAGACCAGAAATCGTCGCACAGTGCGTCGAGACCGTCGCACAGTGCTATCATTATTCGTAATTTTTTGACGAAAAATGCAACAAATACCATCCAACAGCCACCGAATTCACCTGATTTGGCTCCCTGTGACTTCCTTCTGTTCAATCGAGTTAAAAAACCATTACGGGGAACGCGTTTTAGCAGCCGAGAAGAAGTAATGGAAAAATCGCAGGAAGCACTGATGGACATACCGAAAACCGAATATAAAAAATGTTTCGAGGATTGGATCAAGCGCTGGCATAAGTGTGTTGCAGTCGATGGGGATTACTTTGAAGGGGACAATATAGATTTAGATGAATAAACTTGTATTTTTAATTTTCTGAATAAATTCCGGGAACTTTTTGATCAAGGTAGTATATATATATATATATATATATATATATATATATATATATATATATATATATATATATATATATATACATTCAAACATACTTTCAAGGATGTATATATATATATATATATATATATATCCTTGAAATAGATGCTCTCTGGTGACGCACAAACACTCGGATAATACATATTCTATATACAAAATCATCTGATGACGACGGCGGAGTCGTCGAAACGTCAATATCTACTGTAAGTGTCCCAAATTTATGTTTCTGTGTGTAGAATATTTATTTTCCGAGCGTTTGTGTGTTTATATATATAGACATATATGTATATATAGATATATAGAGTTCTGTTCCTAATTCCTCTTGAGAAAGGTGGTTGGACCACCGAAAATTCGAGAACCAGTGAGTCCCTCTTTTGTGTGTTTTGGTTTCTGTGTTTGTTATGACTATCAGTGAATATATATATCAGTGAATGTATATATATATATATATATCGATGATGCGGAAGTACTCACGAGAACAATATAAATTTTGGACGGCACAATAGAACACAGAATCAAACAGATAACACGTAAAAGGACACTCACACTGTTGATGATTTAAGCTTTCGGCCTACTCCGAGGCCTTCTTCAGGTCAGACTCTGACCTGAAGACAGTGTCTGACCTGAAGAAGGCCTCGGAGTAGGCCGAAAGCTCAAATCATCTACAGTGTGAGTGTCCTTTTACGTGTTATCTGTTTTATTCTGTGTTCAATTGTGCCGTCCAAAATTTATATTGCTCTCGTGAGTACTTCCGCATCATCGATATATATATATATATATATATATATATATATATATATATATATATATATATATATATATATATATATATATATATATATATATATATATATATATATATATATATATATATATATTCAAACAGAAATAGGTATAAGGAAAGGGGATAGGAAAACACATAATAGGCGAAGACAGGACATGTGGGGAAGGCGGTTTTTGAGCAGATCACGAAAGTAAAAATATTTCCCTATCCGGGATATATTATATGTTTTCCTATCCCCTTTCCTTATACCTATTTCTGTTTGAATGAATATTTGTGCGCCGTATGGCGGGATTTTCAAGTTTGAATATATATATATATATATATATATATATATATATATATATATATATGTGTGTGTGTGTGTGTGTGTGTGTGTGTGTGTGTGTGTGTGTGTGTGTGTGTGTTTGAATGTATATTATATATTTTTGTATAAAAAATTACAAAAAAGTTTCCTCAATAACCCTATTCCCCTTTGTTCTTTGTCCCTTAGATTTAGATCCTTGCAGTGCTCCCCATTTTCTTTTTCTGCAATGTAGCTTTCCTCTGTAATAACTTAGTTTCTAAATGAGCCGTCACCTGTCGGCTTCAAACATCATTGTAACCTCAATTGTAGCATAGTTTACTCATAATCTTTTTTAAGTTTCTCGTTTCTCACAAACAACACGCACACGGATGAGAGGTTTTTTGGAATGTCATGGTTTTATTATATCTGTTAAATGACCGGTTAAGGTGGGTTTTTGCCCACCTGGACGGTGTATGTGTGCCCGTATGGGCCGAAAATGGATGCTGGCGTCAACGTACGATCAAATCGACACCCACTGCTTATCACCCTCTAATGATTTAATGAACCAGATGCCTCATATTTATTGTGAAACATTTGTAGTAATAGGGTAGATAGAGGAAGGATTATAGGAAACACTCCTATAATCTTCCCTCAAAGGACCAGTGGCTAGAGTGCTGGACTACCGATGGAAGGGCCCTGGTTCGATTCCGGGTGACGCCTCGGTACCCAGTAAGCTTTACCCATGCTGAGTGATTTATCGAGTGCCAGATCTTCCTGGGAAACCACTGACGGCAATGGAAAGGAAAACGGACCCTCCTAATACTTATTACTGCTCCCCCTTCCCTGCGGTGTGAAATTCACACCCCGTATTAGGGTGGGCTATGCAAAAGTTTAATTAGACCACTGAGCCGAGGACCCGGGTTCAATTCCCATTAAGCCACTCTGGACACCCGTAGCTCCATCCAAGCTATGTGATTTTTCGGGTGCCAGATGTCTTCCTGGGAAACCGTAACCGGCGCAGGGAAAGGAACTGCCCCCTCTACCCTGATGTGTGAATATTCAAATGTCGTCGGGCTTAGTACTGGGTGAACCCCCTGTCACACACCTTTTTGGTGGCTCGCAGGGTATTTATGTAGATGTAGATGAACTCTACTATTACCTACCAAACCGACCTTCGGGTTGGTTACAGTATATATAATATAAATATAATCTAATTTCAGTAATTTATAAAAAAAGTTAAGGCCGCATGTACTTAATCAAGTGCAATTGGTGTTACGCTCAAGTTTTCCTTTTGTGTTGTCGGACGTAGACATAAATGCTAATTGATGACACATCAGAGTTTAGCTTGGCTTTGATCTCTTTAGCAAAGTTATTCTGGGAAGGGCAAATATCCTTACATGTCTTAGGATGACCGATATGTTTCCTTGTCTATGGATTTCGTAATTTGGCTGTTTCGAAGAATTTTACGCTTTAAACTGAAATCAATGATGTTTGTTAATGATTGCCCTTATTTCTTCCCATTGTTTACCTGAAATAAAAATTACAGTAATTCGCAAATCTATGTCGATCTCTCTTAATGGAATCCAATACAGTGCGTCAACGTAACCGTGCTTCCAACAGGTAAGGGGTACTTAATTATGGGTGTTTAGTAATATCCTGCAGCGATTTAATTAATATCTAAATAAAACCTTTCATTCCCGTTTAGTTTCTCATAAGATGATTGCACACCATGTCCAGCTACATAGTGCGAAAAGATTAGGAACTAGTAGGGTGGATAAGAATGTAAATCTAAAATTTAAGATGATTAGAGTGACCAGCCGATTTATATATCGATGATAATTTTTCAGTTAAAAGTAATGCCTTATTGCTCATGCGACTACAGCAAATGGCGGTATTTAAAAGAAAAAGAGTTGTAAATAAAAATGGTTAAGATTGAACTACGTAAGTAACTTAATATCCTCGGAGCAATTTCGACGACAACGTATCTTGCCCCTTAGTTTACGAGGGAATCACGTTCATTGTAGTTCATCCATTCTACGTATACCTAGGCTCTCCGAGGTTGTATTTGTAAGCCAAAATACTGAAATATGACAATGAGTGTTTGTTTTTTTAGGATCTTCGTAAAATATATATGCTTTAATTTTCAATGTTGGGTTTAGCTATTTTTTGAGCCTTCGGTAGAGGCCCGGCAAATACTAATCTCAGTTGATGGAATTGACAATATAATAATTCACATTGATTTATTCGGTCGTTTTAAAACATCTTGTCTTTGTATTACGTGACACTAATGAGAGTGAAGCGACGCACCATAACCTGTCGGGCGCGAATGAGTCGCTGTGGGTCATTTACGTTTGGACACCTCTGGCACGCGGCGGTTGTTGCGCACTGCCGCTGCGGCGCGCTTGGAGTTGCGCCTCTCCGGGTGGTGCGCCCCGCGGCGCAGGGGCGGGATCGAATGGTGCCCGGCCGTCGCGGCGCCGATATGAGGGGAGGGCGGGCGGATGATGGGGCTCCATTTATTTAATTAAACGCCCCCGCTCAAGGGTGTCCCCCCGTTTCCACTCCACCGCCCCCACCCCCACGGCAGATACAACGCCCCTTCGCTCTTATTAGGGTGAGGGGGGAGATAGAGGAAGGGGTGGCAACCTTTCCCACGCCATCCGTCCTTCGATACGCACCCCGCACCTCTCTCTGTTTATTCTGCGCCGCAGAGCGGGGGCGGTGAAGTGGAGAGGGGGGGCCGCGAGCCGAGTAACAAACCGTTTGATTGAAAGGCCCGAGGGGGTTGAGGGAAGAGGCGATGGGTCCCTCTCCTTCCATCGACAGGCTCCGCACACACTCAAAACGTGCATCGCGCGGCGTGTATCCACAGGAGACGACACCCCAATTTTCAGCACCCATCCGCTCCGTCCCCGCTCACACCCTCCTCCCTGCCCCTCAGCTCCCCCTCCTCTCGCCCCCGTCCCTCGCCGCGGAAACGCATCGAACTATCCTCCCCTCCGCTCCCCCTACCTCCTTTCTTCCTGTAATCGTCCTCGCCCTCCGACCATCGGCTCCTCCTCCCTCGCCCCCGCCGCCACGCCCGTGCGAATTTGGGGATACACTTCCCCGTCCGTATTCTCTCGCTGCGCCCCTGGACTCCGCCTCGTCTCCAACCCCGAGATAGACGGCCCGGGGACGCGTGGCAGGGAACGGAAGAGCACCACTACCCTGTTGCGGGCAAGCCAAGTGGGTAGAAATTCCACGTGGTGATTGAGGTTTCCCTCAGCAGGATTGGTTCGTTTTGCCTTTTCCTTCGGCCAATTGCCGTCCGGGAAAATAAACAGCCCATCTGTCAAGAGTCTCGTTTTCTTCTTTTACTTTCTTGTCTTGGTCCCTCCCATCTGTGGACGTGTGGTTCTGATTATTCTGTCCTTCCCTGATGCCATATCTCGGGCCATTTACTTGTCTTTTCACATTCACTCTTCTCGTGACTGGAGTGACTTCCATTCTAGTTCTTCCGATCCAATCGTAACACTTTTTTTTCGTAATAATTTTTAAACTCATTAGGCAGTGCGACCATTGCCGGGTGTGATGAATTACAACTTCCTTCGGTGAGTAGCTCAGTTGTGAGTCAGCTGGAGAGATGCGAAATGGTTTAACAGGGAATTCAGCGTGGCGAAGAATATTTCTTCAAAAAATCTAAAAAAAATAATTTGGCAGGTAATGATTAAAATATGCACACAATTTTTAAGATTGAACTTTTATTTAATTGGAAACGCACAAAAAAGATTATTCACAAAGCCCTTAGTGTATTATGAAAGAAATGACGATATGCGAATATTTAGTTGAAAACAGTATCACTCTGATTATACGTTTGAGAAATATAAAGGAAAACCGGGAGTTCTTTAATGGGAGGAAACAACGAATCGTTATAAACATCGTAAATGAGGAACACTGTTCGATATTTTATTTCCAGAATGTTTAGACTAAAAGATACTAGTCTGACAAACGCATCCCCTCCAGCACCTGACGAATAAATACTGGATACATTTTCAATTTCATAAAAAGAGATAGCAGGTGCTCTGCGCCATAAAATAATAAAGCTCCAGGCCTGCAGAAAATATTTCTCGGCGTTCTGAAGGGGCTTGATGAATAAAAGACATCCATCATAGCTAAATTGTATTCCTTGAGTCTGGGGCCTGAAGGTGCGTAAATCGCCTCGAGATTCTAAGAATTCATCCCTCCCTCCCTCTCCCGTCAATGTATGTACTTCCATGGTGACAGTAGGGTTGACCCAATTGAAATTCCAAATCACCGATGTCGGTTTCTTGCAGTATCGTTTGCAGTAATGTGGTTCCAATTCTAAACATTGCGACCATACTAAGCCGAAACAAACTCGGCCCTGGGAAATGGCAACCATATGAAGTGATCGATCAAGGGCGAAGCGTAATGATGAAGCCTTGTGTTAAGTTTCTCAGAAGAGAGAAAATTAATGAGGCAGTCCTTATCTCACCGTAAAAAAAATATTTTCTGATGGCATGATCACAGGAGAGGTATTGCGAGTGAAGAATCTCCCCTGCGACACAAAGAAGTTCATCTATATATTTCGATTTCAGAGCGATGCACGGAGATAATAAGTATGAGGCTGTTCTCTCGCAACTCATACAATTTTTCGAAATTGTGAACGTAATCGGTTATTGGAAGTTAGTGCAAAAATAAATCATAACTCTAAATACTCTCTTTTTCCTCGCTCAGTTCGCAATCACAGCAAAAAAGGAAAATGTCCCGAGAACAATGATCAGAGACCCATATTAAGATCTGACATCCCTCGTGCATCACATTCACCAGAATTTTCACGGTCAAGGCGTCGGCGTACTTAATAACCTCCGCAATGCGCCCCGGAAGTAACCCGTAGGGTATAACGAAGTAAACACGTACATGTTTCCTCCCCGCGTCCTCCAAATACTTGCCACGTTTAACCCCTTCCCTCTCCATCGAGGGGGGTAATCGGCTCACTCGCATAGAGCAAGAATCCTTCGCGTGGCGTTCGAGGAGCGGACCAGAGGGGGCGGTCACTCTCCCTCCCACTCTCGCGTTTCTCTCCCTCTCGGCCCCGATCAGGGATCCATTTCTCAATAAAGACTCGAAAATCAATTTGAAAATCCTTTTAAAACAGGGGTAAGTAATATGCAGTCAAGTATTCTGAGGAAAGATCGATTCTTTGAAAAGTAGTTTCGATATTAAGTGTTGGATTACATTAATTTATTCCCATCAGAAAGAAAGAATATGCATGTATAAATAATCAAAATAAAAGGGTAATCCCTGCGAGGGGTAAACTATGAGTCTTTGTGAATTGGCGTAACTTTGAGCCTTGAGGAACCAATCGGGAAAGTGTTGCACGCAAATAGGACTGTCTGTGTGTGTGTGTTTGTGAGATGGGGGGAGGGGGTGGGTGTGTGGGCCACACCGACAGCGGCCAGAAGATCAACGCGCACGACGCCTCCACCTCCATCCTTGATCTTTAAACTCTTTCTGTTTATTCTTATGCTTTGCTGCCATCTAACCACGAAACCAATTGATTAAAAAAAATACGAATACAAACAACCAAACTTAGCTAACACGAGGACTGCTCAAAAACTTACCGAACTTTTTAATTAAAATATACCTAACTAACATATTATTGGTCAGGTAGTCTTCAAAGTAGTCTACTCCCCAGCGTGTACACTTATCCCAAAGATGTTTCCACTTTTTGAAACAGTCCTGGAACGCTTCTTCTCTATCTCTGGAATGGTGGCAATTATTTTTCCTTTGAGCGGGGTTTTTAGTTTGGGGAACAGTAAAAAGTCACATGGGGCCAGTTCTGGTGAGTAGAATTGGTGGGGAACCACAGCGGTTTTGTTTTTGGCTGAAAACTCACGAGTTCTGAGTGAAGAATGAGCCGGCGGTTGTCGTGGTGAAAAAAACCACTCGCCGCTCCTCCAAAGTTCGGGCCGTTTTCACCTGATTCTCTCTCGTGATATGCAAACTTGAACTGGCATTTTTTTCATTATGTTTTTATCATATATTAGGTCAATATTTTGCAAATAAAAATATAACAAACTCCCTTTTACCACCTTGATCATCGAATTCTCGCTTGGATACTTCCGTGCCGACGCTACACTTGCTGAGGATGACTTCCACACGTTCCTCTCGCCATTCTTACACATTTATTCTAGGTTTCCAATCTGTCGGAACGAGAGAGCCAGCGCTACGTATGCTTAGGGATAATCGTGACGGAATTAACCTCCTGGAATGCAAATTTAATCCATAAAATTAATCGCATAATTTTATTCGGAACAATGAAGGACTTCAGAGAAATGATTTTGTTGGATTAATATATGTATTTTGCAAATTAAACAAATATTTTTGCGACTCTATCCACATGTTTATCAACAATCCAGACTTGCATCCAATTATTATCCACGATGTTAATTTTCATGCTGCTTTCCCTGGAATTCTCTCATAACGTATTTGGAAGTTACATATTTTTCCTTCGTTCTCCACATTTTCCCACCCCTTTTTCTCGCTCATCGCGTAAACATGTTCCATATTCCTTGGACATAATTTTGTTGCCAAGTAGGCTCTTATCTTATCCAAGCACATGACATTTTAATGCATTTGGTTGGCTTATATTTGCGAAATAGATTAATGCCTATTCTCCTATTTGATTTATTACGTGCTGTATACTGTTTTAACTGCAAATTAAATTTCAGTAATATGAAATACTAGATAGTATTCGTATTATTAGAAAAAAATGAAATGAAAAATATGCCCTTGTTCACCCAGTGAAGAACGAAAAAATGCGCTGGAGAATGTGTA
The DNA here is from genome assembly GCA_037158775.1 of Hetaerina titia. Classification (NCBI taxonomy): domain Eukaryota; kingdom Metazoa; phylum Arthropoda; class Insecta; order Odonata; family Calopterygidae; genus Hetaerina; species Hetaerina titia. The sequence goes on from CM073769.1 coordinate 252,338, forward strand.
TGAGAAGTCTGGGTACAAAGCGGAAGCCTTTATTCGGAAGTATTGAGCGAAGCCTACTTAGTTTTTTAAAAGATGTAATCGACATAGTTCCAAAAAAATATTAAAGAACTTTAATTTATCAGAAAAAAACATCTCGGAGGAGGAGGAAAGAGCAGACGTGGGTGAGGACCCGTCATTCGGTACCGCGTTGGGGGAGAGGATAGTGACAACCTCGGACCAATCCCTCCGGGATGCTGGTACGTATATAATACGCAAGATGCAATGGCGAAATAGCTCCCTTTCAGAAAAAAAGACTAATCAAGGGTAATAATACTAGTCTAAAAGTAACTAATTAACACGGTGATCCATTGAAACTTGGTATCACTATGGGATTTACTTACTGCACGGCTTGTTCACGGATGGTAGGAACAGCAAAGAAGAGTTTGAGGGTGATGAAAATGTGGTGCCCCATAGAAGAACGGTGAAAATTAAACAGATTGGCAAACTAAGAAATGGGGTAGTACTAGGTAGTATTAATAGTAGTATTAGTAGTAGTGGGAGTAGAATAAAGAATTACCATTAGTTTAAATGAGGATCCTATGGATGACACTTAAAGAGAAAGAAGGGGACAGAAATTGATTGGAGACACCCTGAGGTATGATAGCATTCTGAAGACAGAATAATAGGAAGTACAGGAAGGAGAGGAATTACAGAGGAAGGCCAAGCCAGATGAATCACCAGCCAGTTTAATGACGTCACAGGGTGGTGACAAACAAATCTCACATATTGATCCTTCCTAGATAAGGGTATAAATTTTCTTTGTGGTATTTTTGTCTCACAGCATTAAATATGGTGATTATGAGAAGATCATCTAATTTTCACGCTCAGGATTTCAGGATTAGTTGATTAAACCGAATGATGAAGAAGTAGACGCTTTTGTAATAACTCCAAAACTTTATTCTTAGAAATACATTCTGGACGTTTACGTAGGCAGGAAAACACATTGACGAAGGTATCGCCAAAACTGCAACCATCGTCCACAGAGTTCATACGAACCAAATTTGTGCCGCATACCTCTTTCGTGGCAAAAACCTGTGTTATCACGCATCGAAAGGGTCGGGTATATTGGAAAAAGGGCCGAACCAACCTATCATCATCGCCCCTCTCCCGCCCCGCCCCTTGTTTCCCTCCAACACCACTCCCCCGTCTCCCGGGGCGGGGCGCCCTCTGCGTGCCATTTGGCTCCTTCGATCGATGGATCCACTCCCTCGCACCCGGACCGCCCCCTCTGCACCCCCGCGGCCATCCATCTCCTCTGCCGCCTCCTCTCAACCGCCCAGCCCCTCTCATTAGGCCCCATCGCACGCACGCACGCCCACCAAGAGCGTGTGTCGATCCAGAGTTGAGGAAGGGACAGACCTCTTCACTCTTTTCCTTCAAGAATCCCCCACCCCCTTTCAGTCAGTTAGCGTATGCTTTTTATTTATAATGCTTTTTACTCTTGGAGTTCAAGGATCAAGGTAAAAAATTCGTACATATGTAAAATACGCTATCGTTATTGTGACCATATCTTGTTGTACTTATTGTCAGTCAATATAGTTTCTCAGGCACATTTATTCATGGTCCAGACTAACATACTTTCGTTATCCTTTTTCGTGCTATACAATTGACCGTCTCCGGGATGACGTAAATTTTCTCGGACCAAATTCAAGCTAATTCTAGTCTTCCGTTCCCCCCAATCCTCATCGCTCTGATTCCTCCCCTCGTTCTACCCCACCCGCACCCCTTTTCTCTTTTTTTTGACTTTTTCACGTGCAATAACTAACATTTAATTTCACTTGGACTGAGTCATTTTAAAACCGGGTCGATCCCGGGCAAGGCACTTTGGGCACCTACAGCTCCACCCAAGCCACTTGATTTTTCGGGTACCAAATCTTCCTGGGAAATCATAACCGGCACGGGGAAAGGAACTGGCCCCCCTTACCCTGAAGTGTGAATATTCACACGCAGTCGGGCTTGGTACATGGGTGAGCTCTACCATCAACTACTAAACCGACCTTCGGGTTGATTACTGTGTTTATGGTTTATATATATATATATATATATATATATATATATATATATATATATATATATATATATATGCACTCACACACGCTTTTCACTCAAGAAAAGGAAAGGCAAAACTCCCAGGTCTATTAATGATCTCTTTTTGTGTGTTTCTGTCTTTGTCTACACACATGTATATGTATATGTGTATATCTATATACACACATCCCAATACATTTGGAAATCAGTTTGCTATACTTGGCTGATGGCTTAAAGAATTCTGTTAAAGAAAAGAGATAGGTACATGGCAGGGATACTAACATAATTTCAAGGGAAATATATGGAGAAATCAACAAAGAACGTTGATTAAAATAATGACTAATAGAAAAAGCGAAGGAACTTGAGGTTGCGGCGACAAAGAGTGGTACAAGTGAAAAGTGTTACCTTAGAAGCAGGATCACTGGTGAGAGAAGAAGCAAGAAAGATATAAGAAAAACAAGCAAAGGAGAAAGAAGAAATAATGATCTAAGATGTCTATTGACAGTAGCAGAGGCTTGGAAGAAAAGAATAACTTGTATCTGGAGTCGGTTTATATCTCTTCCATGGAAGTGAGAAATGTTCCAATTGAAGTTATCTTCTAATAATAGCAGCGGAAAAGAGAACACATAAAGCAATTGAAGTGTGGTGCTACGGCAAGTGAAGAACTTACGCTGTCATTCACATTTCCGGTAGCTGGTAGGGAATTGTGTACAGTAGGTAAACTAATAGATGGGAAAGATGGCAAACTTCTTAACAGAGTTAAGATATTAACATCCCAAATACATTAGAATTTTAAACAATCCAAAATATGCAACAAAATTTGAAAAATATAATTCACTGTTGCAAAATTCTATAAAAACTATTGTAGTAGTATACAGTAAAGAAGGAGTAATTCTACAGGGACTTCCACTTCATTCATGACAAATCCCGGATTAACACTCATAGAGACTTCAACGAATCGAAATTATACCTTATTTCAATGCAACAATTTCAGAGTGTGAAAATCATTTGCTTTGACTGGGCGAGTGATTTTTACGCTCTGAAATTGTTGCATTGAAATGCACACTTGGCGGATGACTCCGTTAAAAGTTACTGTTGAGGCATCTCCCGTAGTTTCTTGAAATTATGCCTTATTATAATTCCCGATAATCCATTTTAACAAATCTAAATATCCAAACGTTCGTCTGTCATATTAAAGTTAGCTCCCACCGGTCAAGAACAATGGAATTATGGATACATGCGGAGGTGGAAAATAGTTTTCCAACACGTTTCACGGGCGGCTGTTTCGCATCTGAGCCTTCATTGTATTTTTAGAACAAATGTATCGTATAACTAAATTCACCTTCTGATACATGTAGTAACCCTGTATTCTGCTAGCGACAATAATGGGTTTAAAATATGAAATTTTTAACGAGATTCCTTTACGAAGAGATAAAAATAAATGTTCGTTGTTCCGGTGAACAATGTCTAAATATCCATTCAAATATGTATTCGGAGGGATACACATCTCGCGATCGGTCGATCGTCCACAGATGACTCATTCATTCATCTTACGCCTCGATGATTTCGCATCTTGGTGCTTTCCTTATGAGGAAATGCGTTTGCTATGACACCTAACGAAAGCGGCGTCTCAATTAAAACGTTACCTCATTATCTCCCCAGTGGGACTGGCAGACATGAGCCAAATCTCACCGTAACTCGAATGACACGTCATTAAATTAAACAATAACAAAATAACAACCACATGAGACAAAGAAACGACATAACCTCGATACAATATGGATTAGATTGATAAGTATGCCATCTTTACAGTTCAATGAGAACACGATTTCTGCTCACGATGGTGATCCCTTTTAACTTACAGCGCACTTTTGAAAGTTAAGTAAAGTATGATTTAAGAACGAACAGTGCCAATTTTCCACGAGATAAGATTTATTGAACGATCTGGAGTTTCGATGTATTACATCATCTTCAGGTAACAAAATGAATGAAGTCAAGAGCCCCTAGCGTCCTGAGGCCTTTCATACTGCCTATATTTGATTGGTGGACCACCCAAGTGGACCTCCGAGACTTTGTATACTCTTTTTAAAAATGTTTCCAACTTTGTATTTCACATCCAATTGGTTGGTTGGCCAACCTTCCCACCTCCCTACCCTCCCTCCTTTCCATCCGGGCTGGATGTGGCTGGCATGTAAAAATGTAAATATATCCTCCCGGGATGTCAAAATTTATATAAGACGGTAGTTGACTTCATTTTGTTTCCTGAAGATGATGTAATATATCGAAGCCCGGTCGTGCAATAAATCTTATCTAGTGGCAAATTAACTATCCGTTCTTTATTATGTTCGATTTCCACCGCATCGCGCCTGATACTACTCAATTTGAACTATGATTGTCACATGAAGAAATAATTCAACAAAAAGCTTTCGCAAAAAATTCGAGTTTTGGATTTTTTTCTGCGGAAGAGTCCAATTCGTGTATTCATTGGCGCGGCAGGGCAGTGCAAGTTAACCAGTTATAAGTTCACACATTATACCTTAAACCGAAGAATTTTGCCTGATGAAATGTAATTACGAAGAACGCGTGTTAGAGTGTCTACGTACCACCGCTTTACGCAAGATTTTCAAAATCAGAAATGTTGATATTGAAACGATTAATTTAGCGTTTCGGGGGCCGTTAATGCCCAGATAATCCAGATGGCCCATGATAACCCAGAGGCCGTGGGTTCCATCACCTCTAACTACATAAATACCAATCTTATTTTCATTAAGTGAGTTTTCTTGCCTCCATAGAGCTTCTATAGCAATTTTTGTTTGTCCTTATTATTATTTCATGTTCATAACCCGATGTCCATGGTTACAAATCATCTGTTTATTGATTGGTGTTAAACACCGGTAGCGACGGGGTAACGTCTTCACCTGTGGTCTACCAAGGAGTTTTTCCTAGGACTTCAATGTTTGTATTTGTCTTCAATGCTATATGTAAGGGTGAAGTGGAAAAGGGACTATGAAGTCTCAACCTTGGCCTAATAAAGTCGTTAAATAAATAAACACAAATGTTTTTTAATGTGTGAAAATATGAATAAAATCTCGCTTTTTCTATTTTCGGTACCGTCAATTCGATCATAAGAGGTGAAAGTAATGAGTTTTCGATAGTGATTGACTTTAAGATGGAATTTTGACATATACGAGTATAATGTCCTGACTACTGGTGACAACGATAAAAAATGTTCAATACTAGCGAACTGCTGGTACAATTAATAAAAGGTTAGTGTGAATGAAACCACTTTAGAATTTTTTAAATTAGAGAAATGATTGTAATAAAGAAAAATCAACAAGCGATCGCCACGAGCAAGTGATATCCCCATAACAAAGTTAATTTTTAAGAAGACAGTTGAATTAGCAAAGTTTCGCAAGTCCGGTTAATATTTTGCATTAGGATAGACACAAAAAAATAAAATCAATTTAAAAAAACTAGGATTTATTAGAAGAGTACCAGGTAAATGCGATGAAAAAGTAAAAGAAAAATGTTATCTGCCGCTGGTTAGGCCTAATTAAGAATATGCTGAAAGTATGAATGGGTTCCTCACGTAGTTGGATTGATTGTCGAATTGGATCGCGTGCACCGTGGAGGATCTAGATTTGTAAACCGTTGTTATGATAAACTTAGTAGCGTATCCAAAATATTAGAGCAGCTAGGCTGGGAATCACTCAATGGAGCGAAGGTTAATTCACACAGATTGAAAATCTTGCATAAATTGGAAGGACGTCTCTTTAGCAGCGATGTTGAAAATGTATTATTACCTCCATCGTAATGCGGTAGGAGAGGTCATGTCCATATATTTAGAGAGATTAACTGTAGAAGAGATAGATTTAATAATTCATTGTTTCCACGAATCATAGGGATCATAATAACATTGTCCGATTGCGGTAGGGTCATGTACGAGCAAAAATTATTGTAGTGTGTATTGACCCCCCTGCCACACAGCCTAGCGGTGGGTTGTAGGTAGGTATAAATAGAGATGTTTTATCGCTATTTTTCGGGAATACGATATCGTAGGACGTTTATCTCTTGCTCAGGAATCAATACTAACCATTTGTGGTGACTCCTGGAGGGAAAATGAAGATGGAAGTTTAAAAAGAATACTTCAAAACGGTTTAATATTAAAACAAACCCTAAAACCATCGTCGTGCTCAGGGATAGAATACGCACTCCATGGGGACACGTATTTATGGTCATGGGATTTTGCTATAGCGATAGTTACCTGTCGTCAAATCAATAAAGACAACAACGGAACTCAAGACATTAGTATACTTCACACTTTTCCAAATGCCCATTCCATTAGGTGGGTTCACATTAGAGGGAACAAAATATCCAACACCATGTAAGGTGCACTCTCAGTGAAGTTGGATTTCACTCATGAATCAATAGAAAGATTTGAGTGGTCACTTAGTGGAAGCGATTCAAATTAAAAAAGAAAATAGATCTGAAGATGACTTTGTAAGTCATCTTTCTAAGAAACCTATATCGTGCATAATAAATTATGTGTGGAAGAACAATTTATTTTCCTACCCTGATGAATCAAGTCGTGATCATTTTTTTTGGTACTGTCTCTAATCCTAAATTTAAATATTCAAAACGGACACAGTGATTTCACGATAGACGTGAGGGGAATACGTAACAAGAATATTTACGTATCTAAGGTTCGAACTTCATCCCTCATTATATATATATGAAATCTTTGGGAATTCATCACAACCAGTGCTGCCTAAATACTAAAAAGTAAAATTTAACCAGAGCGAAGCGTTCGTGTCAAACTAATCACATCCATTCTAATTGCTCATTCTCTCGTTAATCTGTCGCCTGAAATGACTGACATCTATAAAAAATAAGATCCCCCACACACACACAAACATACATACTATATATTATTATTAGGTAATCTACCGGTTAAGGTAGGTTTTTGGATGGACACAACTATCAAATAAACATTTTGTGACTCCCCACCTAGCAAACTAATCTATATCAGGTCCCTCTTCATCTCGGTGTACTTCTTTCCTCCCTTCATCCCGTCCAACATCCCTATCGTATTCCTGCGCTTTCCTCGCTTGCCCATCATTCTCCCCTCTATTACCTTCTTCAACATTCCACTGCCGCTCAATACGCCTTTCATCCATTTTTCCTGCCTCCATAGGATTTCTCTCAACAAACCCCTCTCCTCACCCACCATCTCCAGTACTTCCTCATTTGTTTTCCTTTCGGTCCATTTCACCTTCTCCATTCTTCTCCACACCCACATTTCAAAAGCCTCCAATCTACGTCCATCCTCCTGCTTCAGTGACCACATTTCCGCCCAGTACATAGCTACGCTCCATATCAAAGTTTTTACGAGTCTTGTCTTAACATCCCTACTCAACGTCCCCGTCATCAACTCCCTCCTCCTTGAGAAAACCTCCTTGCCTAGCGCAATTCTTCTCCTTACGTCCCTACCACTTTGACCGTATTGGTCCAAAACACTTCCGAGATATGTAAACTGTTCTACCTGCTCTATTTTTTCCCCGCCTATTTTAATATTTAGCTTAGCCTTTTTCTTTCTGGAAAATCGCATAACCTTTGTTTTATTAATATTTATTCTCATCCCATATTTATCGCACTGAACCTCCAATTCACTCAACAATGCTTGCAACCCCTTGGCTGACTGAGCAAACTAATGCTTGGTCATCAGCAAACCTAACCGATTTTACGAATTCCCCTCCGACTTTCATTCCTACCTCCAGTTCTTCCCATGCCTCTTTAATCATTTCCTCTACATATACGTTGAACAGTACCGGTGACAATGGGCAACCCTGCCTTACACCTCTTCCTAACACTGCCCATCCGGACTCTCCGTTCCCCACTCGCACCTGAGCAGTCTGAGACATGTACAGGTTGCGGATCAGTCTCCTGTCCTTCCAATCCATTCCTATTTTCTGCAATACACGCATTAATTTTTCCCAATTCACTCTATCAAACGCTTTTTCGAAATCTACAAAACAGGCAAAAACGTCCTGATTGTATTCTATATTCCTGTCGACTAGTGATCTCATTACTGCAATGGCATCACGCGTACCTCTTCCTTTCCTGAACCCAAACTGATCATCCCCTAAGTAATCATTTGCCTTACTTTCTATCCTTTTGTTGATGATCCTGAGAATAACTTTAGCTGCGTGGGATATCAAACTTATTGTTCTGTAATCCTCACATGACGAGGCCTTTGCCTTTTTTGGAATAGGAACTAACACCGATCTCACAAAATCTTCCGGGCAGATTCCATCCTCATAGATACTACGAATCAGTCCATATATGGCCTTCTTCCCACCTTTCCCTGACCATTTCAACATTTCTACAGGAATATTGTCCACCCCTACTGCCTTATTTGCTTTCATCTCCTTTAATGCCCTTTCTATTTCATCGTCGAGTATGCCTGGACCTAAGCTATCTTCTTCTACGTCATGTTCCTTTTCTATGTCTAACCTTGTCGGCCTAAGTTCTTTACCATACAGTGTTTCTATATATTCCTTCCATCTCTCTTGGATTTTTCCTGGTTCAACTATTATCTTACCCCATTTATCTTTAACTGTTAGCACAGATCTTGCCTTCTTACTTCCCGATAATAACTTAACCTTGCTGTATAGAGCACCAATTTCACCCTTCTTCTGTAAACTTTCCATACCCTCGCATTGCGTTTTCCACCATTCTTCTTTTGCTTTATTTGTGGCCCTTCTCAATTTATTGTTTAACTCTTTGTACTTCATTTTGCCTAACTCTGTGTTTACATTTTTCCATCTTCTTCTCTCATCCATCTTTGCAATCATCTCATCCGTTACCCATGGTTTCCTTATCCTTTTCCCGTTAACGGTTCCTATAGTGTCTTTAGCGGCTTCCAGTATCCCTTCCTTGATACATTCCCATTTTTCTTCGATAGTACTCAGTTCTTTACCGTCATCCATCATTTTCTCTACAGCCTCCTGATACTCCTTCCTCGTTAATTCATTTACTGATTCTAAATTCCATTTGTTAACCCGCCGGCCTTGCCTTATCTTCTTGAAACGAACATTACATTTCATAACAACTAAATTGTGGTCAGAGTCCGCATCCGCTCCTGGGAAACTGTGCGAATTTATCACACTGTTCCTAAACCTGTGCCTAACCATAATATAATCTAACTGATACCTTTCTGAGTCACCTGGCATTTTCCATGTATACCTACGCCTTTTGTGGTGTCTAAACCATGTGTTAGTGATGACTAACTCCTGTCTCCTGCAGAATTCAATTGCTTTCTCCCCGCGTTCATTCCTCGTGCCTAACTCATAGTCCCCCACCTCACCCCCATCTCTTCCTTCGCCTACCGTCGCATTCCAATCCCCCATCACTATCAAATGTTTCCCTGCAGGAACACTCGCGATTATATCCTCTAACTCATCATACATCCTATCGACTTCTTCCTCCTTGTGGTTGCTCGGTGGCATGTATACCTGAATAATGACCAAGTTCGTCGGCTCTGCTTTAATCTCTACGAGTAAAATTCTATCTGTCGCTTGCTCTATGTTGACTACGCTTCTTCCTACCCCTTTATTTAAAATTACGGCAACCCCTCGTTGGCTCTCGTCCCCGCCGCTGTATATTACTCTATAATTGTCACTCCAGTAATCCCCGCTATCCATCCATCTCACCTCGCAGAGGCCTAAAACATCTATGTTACCTCTTTCCATCTCTCGCTTAATATTTTCTAATTTGCCTCTCCTCAACATTGTCCTGACGTTCCAGGTTCCTATTCTAACTACTTTCGCCTTCTTCTGAGTCTTCTGTCCTGCTGAAGTTATTTCTTCCCTGCAAGGGTTTCGTGGGATGACGACCGCGGAAGCCTTGCCTCTCCCGCTGCCGGGCACGACACACGGCCTCTTGGGCCGAGTCCCGTAGTTGCCAGGACTCATATTATCTATAGTGCCCATCATTATATTCTTGGGAATCATAATTGAGGTGGTTTCCCGTTGCCTTCCTCAATAGTGTTTTTAACGTGACACCATCACTTAATGGCCGCCCCACTGGGGTCAGACGCCATTGCAGCCGCCTCACTGAGGAACAGACGCTGCGTGGACTACCTTTCGTCTGGCTCCTAAACCTTCGACCTATCTGGCATGGGTGACCCTTCCAGGAGTAATTATTTTTACTCCCGCCAGCACAGCTCTAGGGGTCATCGGAACACACAAGCCCTTCCACCACGACAAGGTTGTAGTCCATGGGAGGGATACTATATATATATATATATATATATATGGATATACATATATATGATGCGGAAGTACTCACGAGAGCAATATAACTTTTGGACGGCACAATAGAACACAGAATAAAACAGATAACACGTAAAAGGACTCTCACACTGTAGATGATTTAAGCTTTCGGCCTACTCCGAGGCCTTCTTAAGTCTGACCTGAAGTTTGAAGAGAAGTTTGCCTTCTTACTTCCCGATAATAACTTAACCTTTCTGTATATAACACCAATTTCACCTCTCTTCTGTAAACTTTCCATATAAGTTCTCACTTTACGTGCGATAGCCATTATATATATATATATATATATATATATATATATATATATATATATATATATATATATATATATAAATATATCTATGATGTGGAAGTACTCACGAGAGCAATATAGCTTTTGGACGGCACAATATAAGACAGAAAAAAACAGATAACACGTAAAAGGACACCCACACTGTAGATGATTTGAGCTTTCGGCCTACTCCGAGGCCTTCTTCAGGTCAGGCTCTTTTCTGTGTTATATTGTGCCGTCCAAAAGTTATAAATATATATATATATATATATATATATATATGTGTGTGTGTGTGTGTGTCTTTATTTATCTCTTTGAAATAGAGATAAGGAAAATGGTAAAGGAACACATATAAAGGACGAACACAAGAGAGGTGGGGATGGCGGATGTGAGCAGATCACGAATGTAAAAATATCTTCCTCGACCGGGACTTGAACACCGGATCTCTCCACTTGCCGGGCGGATGCTCTAACCACCTGAGCTATCGAGGGAGCGTACCTTCACACTGAAATCTTCGATTTTATAAAGCGCCAAAGTGGTCCGAATCATTTAACAGAAGATGGCGCTAGGGAGCTGTTACACCCACCAAAGGAGAAATTGACAAACACAAGAGGAGAATGGACAGTAGGTTAGCAAGCATACAACATCATAAAGGATAGGAACGGTGCGTTTCATGGCACGCATAGCCAGAAGAAGAGACGAGCCACATTGGCTAAATACACAATGTGTATTTACTATATATATATATATATATATGATATATACAATGGCTGTTGCACATAAAGTGAGGACTTAGTGACTTCCTGGAGGGAAATTAGCCAAAAAAATTCAAAATATCACCTTTTAATCTTAAACGCCGGTTTAGTATTGTTTTGAGCAGTTCATTCATCATTAGTTTTAAAATATACCTAATGAATTCAAAATCCAAAAGGTATCAACACACAAGCCACTATAAACCACAATGCAGATAGTACTTGAGTTAATTTTTTTTTAAATCAGAGGTTAATTGAGATTAGTACGTTTCATAGGCTGGATGACTAACTTAGTCGAGTCCAGAACACACAAAGATCCTTGAATTCCGCTGCAGATAGGCTTATGAAACCGACCAATGGGGAGAGGAAGGTGCCCAACGACGAATTATCTCAACCAGGCTCTTCGTAAAGTCGAACGGTTTCCCTCATGAACAGCTTTGATGAGCCTAAACGGCAAGTAAACTACTTCATTAAAATTTGGAAAATCATCGGCACACGGTGCGGAAACCTCAGAAGCAGCGAGGCCATATTTGCATCGGTGGACTCCACCGCCTGAATTTTTAACGCCCGCTTGTGCAGGCGATAAGCTTACGTACTTAAACCCTTCAAAAAATATGGTTACTTTCCACCAATGGACGTATCCTTTAATTCAGCGGTCCTCAACCATACTCGGAACACGCTATTATTGCCCGAAGTTATATTGCAATATTTGGACCACCGGGATAAAAAGGAGAGATGTGGATATCGTTACAGACAGGTTCAAATACCATTTATTCCCTCGTGCGATACGGAACCACGACAAAATCGACTCTGTGCTCCAGAATATTATTTCATAAATAACAAAATTTGATAAGTTGGTCAATCGCGATAATAATTTCACGATGTAGATGGATGTATAAGAGTAAGTGCATTTTTGTGTATGAGCAAATATGTACGAGTGCAGCACCAGCATGAACTTTGTTTATATTAATGTATTTACTACTATTTCCCCTAAAATGCCACACTCGGCGAATTTTGTAGATGAACGCCAAAAAAATTTGAAATCTACCGCGAATTATTTTTTTAAAGGTACATACGAACATCTATCAAATATTGATGATAAAGATGACACTTTATTAATAAATGTTAATTACACCTGTTTAATTATGATGAAATTACCAGTGTGATATCAAAGCTAACAGTTTCAGGTTTAACTTTGTGGAATTCCTTCATGGTGAGGGTTAAAAAAAGGAAAACTTTACACTTCCACACACATTTAATACAACACGACCACGGTTTCGATGCTGCGCACCATCATCGGATGCTTGCAGCTTGTTTTTGCGATTTCTCCGCGGTCAACCAATACATTATCGCAAAACCCGCGAGTGGACTGCGGATGTCCGATCGGCGACCGCTGCTTTCGGACGCTTCCACCTGACTGGAATGAATCCGCCGGGGTACCACCGCCGTCACCTCTCCGTGCGAGGGCAAGGGTCGCACCCCAAGAGGGGTGAGCGGCCCTCGCCCTCCCACCCCTCCCCCCTCCCCTTCGGGATCCGCTCGACGATGCCCCAACCACCTTAATCCGTCCCCTTTCCTTGCGGCCCGCCGGCGGCGGCGAGGTGGCGGAGGGAGAGGGTCGAGGGCGGAAGCGCGTGGGTGCCGTGGCGTTAGGGGTTAAGCAGACGCCGGAAGGAGTCGCCACCGCGGAGTGGGGGGGAGGGGGCGCGTGTGGATCGATGTGAGAGGGCACATTTGCGCGTGCGTGCACCGGGATGGTCTCTCCCTCCCCCCGTCGTGTCCCATGATCGATGCGCCCCGCAAGCACACACCCCTCGCGCCCGCGCACCTCGCCGGCCAATAGCCACCCTCCGCCGCCGTCGGGCGGAGAGAGCCTCCTTTCTGCGACGGGGTCGGAGGGGAGGCAGGAGTGGGACAGGGAGGCTCCCCACCCAGCGAGGGGAAGGGGTGGGACGTTGGCAAATTCTCTCTCCACACCTCAACATTTGGCCCCAATTGCAAATGAGGTGCTGAGGCTGGGTTCGTAAAAAATTAATGGCAGGCATGCTAACTTGAATTCAACGTGGCAATTCAATTAGCAACGCCGATAGAAATATTAACGTGACAGCTTTTCAATGATCAGCAAAGTAACTGATGATTGAGGTAGAATCAATTACTACCTTCCTCGATAGTCTCTACCGGTCTGGATCTTTTTAGTGTCAAATTTGACCTGAAGAAACCAGTGATTACGCTGGCGAAACTGCTGTCTGCCGAAGTTAACGAGCGAAGCGGAAACCCGAAAAGAATGTAGTCATAGACTCTACGCCAGGGGACCTCAGAACGAATATTATCCTCAGTCAGTCATTTCAAACATTTTTGTCGCCAGTTGGACGCTGCTGGGTGAGCGGTTTCACACGTGGGAGAAAAACGAGAGCAAGCTTAAGACCATTAGGTAACACCTTTGTCACATCTACTCCAAATCCCTTTGTAAAAAATATGTAGCATGGTGGACGCCAGTTTTTAACATGAAAATAAATGAATCGTTAATTAAAATTTTAGTTTCAGGAAACTTTCTCTCATCTCTTTACTGACAGATCTTTTTCGGATAATTTCAAAAAACGCGACAGAACTACTTTATTGCAGGATTAAAAATATTGCACTTTTCTACGAAATAATAGATATTATACAATGCGAATTTTGGAAAAGTAAGACAACCACAGCTTTAAGATGCATTGCACTTGGTGATGGTGGCTAGGAGACACGCGATGAAATCTCCTCATTTGAAGGGAAAGTGCCAGGTGTACCTTTCATTCTCCCATGTGAAGTCCTTCCTCCACATTAAGTCTAACTGGGAACCTTATTCAGAACTCCCGTAGCTTCGAGGAGAAAAGGTCCGAGAAACACATATTCAAGGATCAACTTTTTAGTGGTAAGGGATTTCCAGTCATTCCAGTTAGCCCGGTGAAACAAGAAAAGCACACTCTCCAAATGAGGAATTAAGAAAAATACTTTTAGTTCCTTTCCTTAGTAGAGTTTTGCGAGGTACTGTACGAGTACAAACGCATGATAAGGGAGCCAGCACATAATACATCGAGTAATTAACGAAATCAGTGGAACTACATGTATTCAACTATAAGTAATCAGGCTAAAAGATGAATTATCCTATCGTGTAAAGCCAATACAAAAGCAGTCTGTTCTCAAAATGCGTTGTACAAATTGAGAATGCGGATTCACCAACGGAAAAATGACTAGCTAGTCTGTTTAAATGTTGCGATTCGAGACTAAAACACACATCTTATTCTATCCGGATAGTCAAACCTTCCGAAATGACACATGCAATTTGTGGAGTGTAATGAATGACAAAGGTAAACTTATGTGTGCTGTACTTTTATTTTAATAGTGTATTTTATTGTAGTAAGAGTTACAACAGCCTCTCCCAATTCTTCGATGTTGCATAGGCTCTCCTATCCAAATTAGTCCACTGCGACGATTTCTTTCTTTGTTCGGATCGGTTTTTTTAATATATCTATTGGACCAAGACTACATAAACCAAGTAAACGGTGGAAGACTACTAAATTGGCAGATCCCAGTATATTTTTTGTTTTTCACGACCATGGTTTCGTCTAAAGGCAACAACACCACCTGATGATGTTGCCATGCGACGAAACTATGTTCGTGAAAAATAAAAACTCCAATGGCATCTGCCAAGTTAGTCTTCCCTCGTTTAAACCTACGATGAAAGACTTCCTCCAAGTAACGCCTGGGACGGTGTGTTATTTACCCGAGTGCTTTTCTCAGTACCTCTTTCGATTGGCTCCAAACCTGTGTGTGCTTAAGGAATCTTTCGCGTATCGCAGTATATTCTAAGGGAAAGTGAAGGGGAAGGCTCGGGAAGAATTTTTCCCACGGAAATCGGAATGTCCGGTGCCTCCTCCGATTCCATTTGGGATAAAGAAGACTCGTTGGCGGTAGTGCCTGCATCTTCCGTCGGATAAGGGTTCTACAATTGGGATTCCCTGGCGCCTCCCCCTCCGCGTGGGGCCGATGGCGTCACCGAGCTCCCACCCCATCCCCTCTCTTTAATCCTCTCACGCCAAAATTACCCACTCACACTTTATGGCGCTGGATGCCTCCACGGTGGCTTTCCTCTTACGACAAGGGCCGAAGGTAAAAAGATAAATATAGTATAGCAGCCCAAAGGAGAGGGGATTGCGAGCCAGTTACGAGTAATGAAAGAGTCTCTCGTAGATGGGTCCACGAGTAGCGCTTCCTTGATTTGAAACCGTGGGAAACTCTCGTCCCACAGCTCCTTCTAGTTGATAATATGAATTAATTGTGTTAAAACCGCTTGCGGAAGGCAAAAAAAGAGCGATAGGAATTCATATTTTGTTTAAGGCCTCGGGACCGCATTATTATGCGCCATTTGATCAATAAATTAGAGAGGGAGAAGATCATTCTCATTTTTACAGAATAAGTTGCAGAGCGTATCCTCATCTGCCTTCAACGTGGCTTTATACACCATTTCACTTAACAAACAAATCCTGCATTATTCCAACAAGATAGTATTAAATCAGTAAATCACATTAAATAATAATCGACAAATACTTTAGAAAAAATAGCTTCATTCTTAAGAGCGTAACCTAATTTGATGATTTTCGGTATATTATTTATGTTCTTCGAATAAATATTTCTGGTTGGTCGTCACAACATTACATGTTATAACTATCGAATTCCAATAACATTATTGATGAACCCGTAATTACTTAGAATCGAGCATTCGTTGAATATTTAATATTTATCATCTCACTATTACATTTGGGTAGCAATTTTAATGCAATCCAATTATTTCACCACTATGTAATGATTCTAAAATGCATACAAACTTTCAAATTTCTTTAAAGAATACAGTGAGTCAAATACAGTTCGCTCTACTGTTTCGCTGCTGACGCAGGAGATCTTCACAGTTTTGGATGCGGATTTAGTAATTTGGAATATCTACTACGTAATATAAAGGTGAACTATTACCACATTTGCCTCCAACCAAGTTTGCGGTACTTGAATAGGATTTTCCTTCGTGTGAACGATATTATAATTTCATAGTCTACGTTTTAAGGTTGGTTTTGGATTGACATAGACTGAACACGCCCGCGATTCTTAAGCCTCGCTGAACAAGACAAATCCTGATAGCCCACACTACAATAAGCCCTCTTTCAATGTCGCTTACCACTTTCCTCCCCTCATTCCGTCCAACATGCCCATCCTAACGAATTGCGCAGTTTTAGAGGATCTATGGTGGAATTCGAGCATAATAATGATAAAATGATAATAATTTTCCACTAGAAAAGAATTATTTTTTACACGGCCGGTTTCGATGTTCCACATCGTCAAGAGCATGTATTACATCTAAACCGGTCGGTAATAAATCTTATCTAGTGGACAATTGTAACCATTTGATCATTATTATGTCTACCCTATTGCCCTTTCCTGGTTTGACTAACATTCTCCCCTTTCTCACAGTCTTCAACATCCCTTTATCAATCAAAACGCTCTGCCTTCATTTTTCCTGCATCCTTTGGATTCTTCCCGAAAATCCCTCTCCTCCCCCATCACTTCTTAACTTTTTTCCTTTCTCTCAATTTTACTTTCCCTCGTTAATTTACGCAAAATCAATTTACGGCTACGCCTGCATCCAATATTTTCCATTTTCAAAAATAAGAGGCCATGTTTTTTTAATAAAATTCGTTTCTACTACACTTTCACCTTAACTCGTAATTTATCAACTTAAGAAATATTCCAACTTACATCTCTACTCAGTAATTAGAAACGTATGAAAATTTAAGGAGGCACTGCTTTCTTTCATCGCATTTGCCTCTTGGTCTTCTTAGCTTGCTTTGTTAATTTTCGTTCAAAACACATCTCAGCCTAATAGAAGGTCATAATTGGAGATCGACACTGCAAAATCACACATATTTTTCCACGATTTGTAGGCATTTCAACAGACAGAGTTCTATACTTTTCTCTCAAAGTAAATTTCAATCCCAGGTCAGATAAGTACCATCCTGCTTCATATGCCAGCATCACACATGAAAAATTTCCTCTTCTTCATTTTCCAGCAATATAACTACCTAATAAAACAAATACTTCTCAGAATTACGATGTGTTTCGAAGGAGGGCTTAATTTGAAGTTATGGCTGATTTTTATTTGTTGAGAGTGAAACTTTATTTCTCATGCATCTTTAAACAGAGTCGGAAGAGAAAGTACACATGGCGCTCGTAGGGGGGGTGTGGGCGAAACCCGAATCTTCGGTCGACAGTCGGAGATCCTGGTGGTACCCATCTGCCCCAAAATCAAAAATCTCCACAGCCGCCTACTCCTTTTATCACTCCGTACTTTTTGAAGAAAACGGAGAGTGTGTGCTTTGTTGATCCCTGCCATGTTGACCTTTAACAGCTGAGTCTCAGAGATTGACTTCGATTCGAATGCAAACACGGCGGTGGGCCGCAGTCTATAAAGAAAAAATGCGCCCGCGAGCCTATTCCGGGCGAATCCCGCTCATCGTAAACAACGGAAGCCAATAATCCGCCATCACCTATTTCTGTTCCCCTTCGTCCGCCCGAGAGCAGGCGACCCGGAAAATGAAACGACTGCGACCGTCCACGTCACGCCCCCCCCCCCCCGGGATTTATTTTGCGGGAGCCAGAAAGCTCTTGCAGCCTTGGTATTCGACTTAATGGCGAAGCAGTAACTGCTCTCAACATGAATGGTTTGTGTAAGTCGTAGGCCGAAGAAAGCCTTTGGAAAAGGCATTTAAAGTGGTCGGAGAGGATTCAAATGTTATCGATGTCCACTCCAATAGTTGTGGGCGATTTCCGCACTACAGGGGCGCACCGAGCGGGGACGGGAGGCACACCTTTGGCTCCCGACGGGCAGAGCCGAGCGGAATAAAGCGAGGAAGGAGGCGACGGTCACCCACCACCACACCCTCTCTCCCTCCAATCCCAGGTCAAAAGGCCGAGGTTGATCTTTGGCGATGATTTTGGGAAGAATTATGCGCAAAATACTGAGAAGTTTTAGCACCTCAGGCGAAAATAAAAAGAGGCGACCTGGTGTGGCAGAAGACCGAAATTTTAACTCGGTCCCCTTTGGTATTTTCAACATTGAGGGGTTCTTCTGCATTTTCGGTGACATGAATGAACGAAATTGATGCGATCCGTTCAGCCCTCGTTCACTGCCATTGTGTGTGTGTGTGGGGTGGGAGATTTGCTTCGCCCTCTGCTGAGTTCCCACACCCCTTCTTCGCCAGCAATGATTGCCGCCGTTGATGCAGGAGGGAGGGGCGAGACAGAGATAGCGCCCCCTCCCCTCAGCGACCATAGCCTCCACGCCGTCCATCATCCTTTCCATTCTCCCTGAATTCGGATGAGTACTTCATTTTAAATTGAGAAATGATAGTTTTAGCCCTAACATGGCGGAAATCGTTCATGATGAAAGAAGACTGCTTTTCCACACAGATTTTTTTTTATTACTAGCTAACTTTCGTTACACCGTAACAGCTTCAGGTTCCGGACCTGAAGATTTTACGCTCCAACGAAACCTAGGTCGTAATAAAAAAAATTCTATGCGGAAAAGCAAATTGTCTTCTTTCATTATTACATTAAGAATTACATTTTTGTCACTCCTGCTCAACTAAATATCGTCCCCTCCCCCTAAAATAAGGGAAAGACATAACGTTTCTAGAAAAACCACAAACAGATTCCAGGTGAATTTTATTCTAAGGTGGCACTGCTTTGAACTATATTTTAAAATTACCAAGAATATTGAATGCTTACATAATGTTTATATTTGATCCATTTCGTTTCGAACATACGGCAGTGTGTGTTTACTAGTTGTGTCAATTTAATATGGCTGGATGGATGATTTTCCGTCGTAAATGCTTCTTTGGTCGTCTTCTGCTTTCCACCAGAAAAACTCAAGACCAGACGTACATCACAATTTTACCATTTAGCAATATGTACACGATCGAACCAAAAGACACATAACCTTCAAATCCCAAATTACGGTACTTTCCACGAGTCATTCTTGGAATCAGTCTGCTAATCATGGAGCTCGACAACTAAAACTATACGATAATCTACAAACTATAATCCATTGTGAAAATTTTATGAGTACTGGATTAATTTAAAATTTTACAGGATTTGGGGCGAACAAAATTATATAATGTCTTATTTCCTTTAATAGTCTGAACAAGATTCCTTTTTTTAATTTTTACGCGTGTCCAAAAGGACATTGATGTTGATCGAATTACCACTTGCTTTCACTTGACCAATGAAAGCTAATCAAATGTTCGGAACGTTAAATCCGCTCTAAAGCGAGATCAAAATTTCCTGCAAATTTGGTCAACGAAAATCTTGTACAAGAAACCCATATACAGTCTATTCACCGTCGTGCACCATGGTCGAGTTCAACTAACTTCCACTTAGAAGTTTTCCATCAAAGCTATCGTTTAGTTACACGCTCGAAAACTTCTTAAACATATAATGCTAATGAATGGCATTAACCAAACAGAACTCACGTCCACGCAACACGGGTAGTGAAACACACATAATTGGAATTGCAATGAATGAAGAATCCGTTGGTTATTTTCAAATTGTTATTAATTTTTACGTTGAACCACACACAAAATTAATAAGTTGTTTATCAGTTATTGGCACCAAAATATATAATCCGGCAAGTAAATGGTAAATGAGGGCTTTAAAATACGTTCAGTCGAGTTTCGGGTAGCGAAATTTACAAGCTCCGCAAAGTTCTACATCGCTTGTCGTGAATTTTTAGTGGTTTTGTAAATTAAATATGAAAATCCACGCTTGCACTCGAGGCATCTTGTACTTTTTTCTTATCAACGTTTCATTTCAAACTGTGAAACGACTCCAGACTTCGATTGTCAATGCAGATTATAATCAATCTTCTTATCTCTCTCTCGTCGCCTCGCGGCGTTCGCCTCGACGGCTGCGTAGGTTTTGCACACGAGAGACATCCCGCCCCCGTCGGCGAGACAAGTGAGCTGGATAGACACAATGAAGGAGGAACATCCCCGATGCCGATTCCAATTTCTTAGATTTCTGATGAAAAAGGTTCAAAATTCCACTGAGCGTCCGTCAAGATTGTTCTCGGGAAAATAGGGAGTCTTCCATGGATTCAAATTGTTCTACTGTGGGCAAAGAGGGAAAGACATAATCCTGTTGCGTACAGTCTCGACATCGAAGTGAATATCTTCGGAAAATTGGAGATAAAATAGATTCATTCGTTGCATGTTTCAACCTGCCCGAACTATCTCGCTAAAATGATTCTGGTGACATCATCAACATGAAAATATACAAATGGTATCCTGTGAGCCTCCACAAGGGCTAGCGGCAATGTGTGGTCGGATGCCAGACACGAGAACACGAGGAGAGAAAAATTTCGCAAAACAGAACACTGGAAACGGTACGAAAGTAAAGACAAAACATCAGTTAATTCCACTCATTGAATTTTATAGTTTTGAACTTTCACTTCCGTGCTCCGTGTAGTAACTATTACGTCGTCTGGTGAACAGCATTGAATTAATACTGCCAAGAGGGTTTAAAGTTCGTAAAAAATGATGTACGAAAACGATGTAATTATACCAAATTATGTGATAAGATTCATCACCTTGAAGATAAACAAATCAGAGGAGAAAGGGTTGCATAAATGTTCACTCATTTGGTGAAAAGCATTGCATTCACCCCCCCCCCACAATAAACTGTGAAGAGGAAGGACTGCCTGTAAAAATCGATTTGATTTCATCCATAAAATTTGTCATCAAACATGACTATTTCCAAGGATAATCCCAGTGAAATTATAAGTGACTTTTACCTGAATACACCAAAAATTTCGCATTCACCTCTCTTACTTACACAATAATTCCTATCTCCTCTGCATGTGTGTATATATATATATATATATATATATATATATATATATATATATATATATATATTCAAACTTGAAAATCCCGCCATACGGCGCACAAATATTCATTCATTCAAACAGAAATAGGTATAAGGAAAGGGGATAGGAAAACACATAATAGGCGAAGACAGGACATGTGGTGAAGGCGGTTTTTGAGCAGATCACGAAAGTAAAAATATTTCCCTATCCGGGATTTGAACCACGGACCTTCCACTTTCCGGGCGGATGCTCTGGAAGGTCCGTGGTTCAAATCCCGGATAGGGAAATATTTTTACTTTCGTGATCTGCTCAAAAACCGCCTTCCCCACATGTCCTGTCTTCGCCTATTATGTGTTTTCCTATCCCCTTTCCTTATACCTATTTCTGTTTGAATGAATATATATATATATATATATCTTGGAAGTGACGCTCTCCGGCGACGCACAAACACACAAACACTAAGACAACAAACACCACACACATAGAAACATAAAAGAAGGACACTTACATTGGATATTTACGTTTCGACGGCACGGCCGTCGTCATCAGAATATATATATATATATATATATATATATATATATATATATATATATATGATTTCTTTGAAGTAACACGGAAGTGTTGAATAAAAAACTTAGACAGTAACACACAGCACGAGAACACATAAAAAGAACACTCACGATAATATCTTGATAATTTCGACGGACTCGAGCTCCGTCTTCTTCGGAAGATAAGATATCATATAGAATATATATATACATATATATATATATATATATATATATATATATATATATAGACACATATCACTTATGTATGTAGGGGAGATTGGGAAAAAATATATACATAAACATGTATTTTTTCTCAAAAAAGAACGCTATTCAGTGACGTCACATATATAAGAGTACATACACCTTGATTGCAAACTTATATATACACAATGAAAGGACACTGACATATTTGTCGTGTATTTGACGCTCCGACGACTGGCCTCCATCTTCAGAACACCGTTCTCGGAGTAAGAGCGGAGAGGAATTGGCATGGGAGCGGTGGGGTGGGGTAGGTAACGGACAAAAGGGGAAACTGACAAGGAGGTGAGACGAGTTGGTGGTTATTGGATAATTTCAGTGGGCTCAGTTCAACCCCGGAGGTTTGAACGATTTAAGTACCCATTTATAGCCAATCTGGTGTAATCACACCTCCATACTGCTTAAGGACTCAGGGAGGGTTTCAATCACCGAAACAGAAGAAGCAGTTAACAAAGGATTGATCGTAGGAAGCAGCGTGAGGGGGGATGTGATAATTAAGGAAGGCGAGAGATTTAGTAGAGTAGCAGTGGTTACACATGCCAGGGAAAGGATGGTGGTGCCCACTTAGAAGGCAGAACAGGTCTAGCCAACCTATTTAATTGAGAGAATACTTTGAGTGAAAATGTTTAGGTAAAAATTGCCATGCACGAAGAAAGAATCGTACTTAGCGTTTCTACAGGAAAATATCCAGTAATTAGCCAGATCCCTATTTTTCTTCACTTTGTGGAACGGAATGTTGCGTACGGAGTTTCAGCGAAAGTAGCTAGGTCGTCATCCTGCACGAGCATTTCTCGGTCGAAAAAAGAGATATCTGCTTTTTCGATACCTTGGTAAAATTGCCAAGAACCGTCTCTTCGTTGGGAAAATTCAAAAAGTAGAGAACGAATGAATAAAACGAACACTCTTCAACTCATCACTCATCTTCCTAAGCTGGAAACAAAAAGACGAATAAAGAAAAAATACCTAATGGCCGAAACGGGATGAGTCGGCGCAGATTTACTCTATTCTTCCCGCTGACCTACCTTAATTACACTAAATATTTATCTCGACAAAGAAAAACAATTGTGGAGATTCTTTATTATGTCGGAAAATATCATGCTCTAGGAAATCTACTGAACTGTCAAGCTTCATTTGTCATCGATAACATTTGGGATTGCAAGTTTTTAGGCAGTTTACTGCAATGCTCGGGCAGAGCCTACACGTTCTTGTAACTATTTTGTTTGTTTATTAAAATTTTGTATTAAATACCTTCTAATTAATTGCCATGTGATACACGAATATTATTTTCTGCTCTATTTCAATGAACGCGTGGAATATCTTCACATAAGCTTTCGCTAGCCAGATTTTGGGCGATATTAAATGAAAAAATGTTCAGCAACCTTCTCCCACGGGCTGATTTAGTTGTAGATAGCGTAACCACTGGCCTATCGCTTCATTGTACGGAATTCCAACACGATTCTCACTCGGGGTCACTGCTTCCTACAGTCCCTCGTCCCTACATCAACCAGTCCTACCACAGAAGCCAAACCAGCATACTTATATTTTATATACTTATACTTTATATTTATTGAAGGCACGATTGCGTTGACTTTGAACTGTCTCCAAGCTTAACAAAACCGAACTCCTCATGAAAAATTCCAGGTTCCTAAATATTATTACGAATTTTCGTGAAAAGTTGTCCGACTTCCCAAAAATTGAATAATTAAAGGTTAATTTGTCGTAATGCGACGAGCAGTCATTTTTACGATAGTTAAACGAACAAATATACATTCGAAATTTTGAATCTAAACAATACCATGAGCGTCTAAAATAAAGCAAATGTTATCAGGAAAAATTATTTTTCATCCCGGATCTAATCAACGGACACCTTAAGTTTCCTGGGCACCTGTCATGAGTACTAATTTCACACCAATTAAATTAAAGAAAAGGTTATTGCTTGGGCTGATTTTTTAAAATTTCAATCTTCATTGAATGAATTAACTGTAAAACATTCAATTCCAAAAATGTAATACATAAGATAAAAGAGTTTTTTTTTAAACATACTACCTTGATCAAAAAATTCCCGGAATAACCACCGTGTGGCGCTCCCATCGTTCCGATTTGAGTTCTGTTTTTTTTTGTTAAATTGGTACATCTGTTGTTGATATTCCCTTTAAATCTTAGTGTCATAACTTGACATTTGCAAAAGTTACGTAGCCAAGAGTACATCTATCTCTGTGTGTGTTGGCGATTTTTTACAATTGCAGAAATGGATTTAAATTTGCAACAACGAACTTGAATTAAATTTTGCGTAAAAAACGGATTTAGTGGCGCACGGACGTTGTAAATGTAGGAAAAGTGTTTCGGCAACGATTCTCTAAAAAAAACGGTCGTTTACCAGTGGCACGAGCGGTTCAGAAGTGGTCGTGAGTCAATCGAAGATGATGAACGCAGTGGCAGACCATCGACATCGAAAGTCGGTGAAAAAATTGATAAAGTAAAAGAAATGTTGGTCAATAACCGCAAATTAACCATCAGAGAAATAGCGGAGGACTTGAACATTGCCTATGGATCCGCCCAAGACATTGTGGTTAATGATTTGGGTTTCCGTCGTGTAGCAGCAAAGTTGGTGCCAAAAGACCTCAATTTCATGCAAAAAAGAGACCGTGTTGACGTCGCAAAAGATATGATTTGCGAGGCTGAATCCGATCCCACATTCATCAAAAGGATCATTACTGGAGACGAGACGTGGGTTTATGAGTACGACACGCAATCCAGACATCAGGCAAGTGAATGGCGTTCACCAAATGAGCCGAGACCAAAAAAACCACGTCGTTTTCAGTCAAAAAAGAAGGCAATGCTGACGGTTTTCATGGATTACAACGGTGTGGTGCATCATGAATTTTTTCCAGAAGGCCAGGCAGTAAACAAAGAGTATTATTTGGGCGTTATGAGACGTTTGCGTGAAGCAATTCGCCGAAAGAGACCAGAAATCGTCGCACAGTGCGTCGAGACCGTCGCACAGTGCTATCATTATTCGTAATTTTTTGACGAAAAATGCAACAAATACCATCCAACAGCCACCGAATTCACCTGATTTGGCTCCCTGTGACTTCTTTCTGTTCAATCGAGTTAAAAAACCATTACGGGGAACGCGTTTTAGCAGCCGAGAAGAAGTAATGGAAAAAATCGCAGGAAGCACTGATGGACATACCGAAAACCGAATATAAAAATTGTTTCGAGGATTGGATCAAGCGCTGGCATAAGTGTGTTGCAGTCGGTGGGGATTACTTTAAAGGGGACAATATAGATTTAGATGAATAAACTTGTATTTTTAATTTTCTGAATAAATTCCGGGAACTTTTTGATCAAGGTAGTATGTATGTATATGTATACATATATTTTTACATTGACGCTCACGGGCGACGCACAAACACAAGGGTAAAAATATTTAACACACAGAAACAAAGGAAGGACACAGTACGTATTGACGTTTCGACGGGCCCGGCCGCAGCTGAAGTTATTCTCAGGATCATCAACAAAAGGATAGAGGGTAAAGTAAATGATTACTTAGGGGATGATCAGTTTGGGTTTAGGAAGGGAAGAGGTACGCGTGATGCCATTGCAGTAATGAGATCATTAATCGAGAGGAATATAGAATACAATCAGGACGTATTTGCCGGCTTCTTAGATTTCGAAAAACCGTTTGATAGAGGGAATTGGCAAAATTTAATGCGTGTATTGCAGAAAATAGGAATGGATTGGAGGGACAGGAAACTGATCCGCAACCTGTACATGTCTCAGACTGCTTAGGTGCGAATGGGGAACGGAGAGTCCGGATGGGGAGTGTTAGGAAGATGTATAAGACAGAGTTTTCCATGATCACCGCTCTTCGACGAAAATGTGGAGGAAATGATTAAAGAGGCATGGGAAGAACTGGAGGTAGGAATGAAAGTCGGTCTTTTGATCAAGGTAGTATACAAAACTCACAATTGATACAGATATATGTGTACTATATAAATATATATTATTATTAGGCAATCTACCGGTTAAGGTAGGTTTTTGGATGGACACAACTATCAAATAAACATTTTGTGACTCCGCACCAATCAAACTAATCTATATCAGGTCCCTCTTCATCTCGGTGTATTTCTTTCCTCTTTTCATCCCGTCCAACATCCCTATCGTATTCCTGCGCTTTCCTCGCTTGCCCATCATTCTCCCCTCTATTACCTTCTTCAACATTCCACTACCGCTCAATACGCCTTTCATCCATATTTCCTGCCTCCATAGGATTTCTCTAAACAAACTCCTCTCCTCACCCACCATCTCAAGTACTTCCTCATTTGTTTTCCTTTCGGTCCATTTCACCTTCTCCATTCTTCTCCACACCCACATTTCAAAAGCCTCCAATCTACGTCTATCCTCCTGCTTTAGTGACCACGTTTCCGCGCCGTACATAGCTACGCTCCATATCAGAGTTTTTATGAGCCTTGTCTTAACATCCCTACTCAACGTCCCCGTCATCACCTCCCTCCTCCTTGAGAAAGCCTCTTTGTCAAGCGCAATTCTTCTCCTTACGTCCCTACCACTTTCACCGTATTGGTCCAAAACACTTCCGAGATATGTCAACTGTTCTACCTGCTCTATTGTTTCCCCGCCTATTTTAATATTTAGCTTAGCCTTTTTCTTTCTGGAAAATCGCATAACCTTTGTTTTGTTGATAGTATTGATTCTCATCCCATATTTATCGCGCTAAACTTCCAATACACCCAGCAATTCTTGCAACATATATATATATATATATATATATATATATATATATAAGTAATTATGTAATATACCGGTTAAGGTAGGTTTTTGGATGGACACAACTATCAAATAAATATATTGTAACTCCAAATAAAACCCAATCCAGCAACCTAATATACATCAGGTCCCTCTTAATGTCTGTGTACTTCATTCCTCCAATCATTTCGTCCAACATCCCCATCCTGTTCCAGCCCTTTCCTCGTTTGCCTAACATTCTCCCCTCTATTACTTTCTTTAACATCCCACTACCGCTCAATATGCCTTTAATTCATTTTTCCTGCCTCCATAGGATTTCTCTCAACAAACCCCTCTCCTCACCCACCATTTCCAGTTATTCCTCATTTGTTTTCCTTTCGGTCCATTACACCTTCTCCATTCTTCTCCACACCCATATTTCAAAAGCCTCCCATCTACGTCTACCCTCCTGCTTCAGTGACCACGTTTCCGCGCCGTCCATAGCTAGGCGCAGCGTCCCCGTCATCAAATCCCTCCTCCTTGAGAAAGCCTCCTTGCCTAGCGCAAATCTTCTCCTTACGTCCCTACCACTTTGACCGTATTGGTCCAAAACACTTCCGAGATATGTAAACTGTTCAACCTGCTCTATTTTTTCCCCACCTATTTTAATTTTAGCTTAGTATTTTTCTTTCTGGAATGTCGCATAACCTTTGTTTTATTAATATTGATTCTCATCACATATATATCGCACTGAACCTCCAATTCACTCAGCAATGCTTGCAACCCCTTGCCTGACTGAGCAACTAATGCTTGGTCATCAGCGAACCTAACCGATTTTACGAATTCCCCTCCGACTTTCATTCCCACCTCCAATTCTTCCCATGCCTCTTTAATCATTTCCTCCACATATACGTTAAACATCACCGGTGACAATGGGCATCCCTGCCTTACACCTCTTCCTAACACTGCCTATCCGAACTCTCCGTTCCCCACTCGCACCTGAGCAGACTGAGACATGTACAGGTTGCGGATTAGCCTCCTGTCCCTCTATTCTATTCCTATTTTCTGTAATATGCTCGTTAGATTTCCCCAATTCATTCAGTCGAACACCTTTTCGTAATCTACGAAACAGGCAAATACGTCCTGATTGTATTCTATATTCCTCTCGATTAGTGATCTCATTATTGGAATGGCCTAAACCCAAACTGATCATCCCCTAAGTAATCATTACTCTCTATCCTTTTGTTGATGATTCTGAGAATAACTTTAGCTGCGTGGTATGTTAAACTTATTGTTCTGTAATCCTCACATGATATAGCCTTTACCTTTCTCGGAATAGGAACTAACAGCGATCTCACAAAATCTTCCGGCCAGATTCCTTCCTCATAGATACTACGAATCAGTGCATACAATGTCTTCTTCCCACATTTTCCTAAACCTTTCAACAGTTCTACCGGGATGTTGTCCACCCCCACGGCCTTATATGCTTTCATCTCCTTTAATGCCCTTTCTATTTCATCGTCGAGTATGCCTGGACCTAAGCTATTTTCTTCTACGTCATGTTCCTTTTCTATGTTTAACCTTGTCGGCCTAAGTTCTTTACCAGGAACTTTAAGTTGAACCAGGAAAAATCCAAGAGAGATGGAAGGAATATATAGAAACACTGTATGTGTTTCTATATATTCCTTCCATCTCTCTTGGATTTTATGTGGTTCAATTATTATCTTACCCAACTTATATTTTATTGTAAGCACAGATTTTGCCTTCTTACTTCCCGATAATAATTTATCCTTGCTGTATAGAGCACCAATTTCACCCTTCTTCTGTAAACTTTCCATCTCCTCGCATTGCGTTTTCCACCATTCTTCTTTCGCTTTATTTGTGGCCCTTCTCAATTTATTGTTTAACTCTTTGTACTTCATTTTGCCTAACTCTCTGTTTACACTCTTCCATCTTCTTCCCTCCTCCATCTTTGCAATCATCTCATCCGTTACCCATGGTTTCCTTATCCTTTTCCCGTTAACGGTTCCTGTAGTGTCTTCAGTGGCTTTCGATATCACTTTCTTGATGCATTCCCATTTTTCTTCGATAGTACTCAGTCCTTTACCGTCATCCATCATGTTCTCTACAGCCTGCTGATACTCCTTCTTCGTTAATCCATTTAATGCTTCTAAATTCCATTTCCTAGCCCGCCGCCCTTGCCTTATCTTCTTGAAACGGACGTTACATTTCATAACAGCTAAATTGTGGTCATAGTCCGCATTCGCTCCTGGGAAACTGTGCGAATTTATCACACTGTTCCTAAATCTGTGCCTAACCATAATATCATATCCCTAACCATATATAACCACAATCGAGCTACTTGAAACTCGAGCTCGTGAACGGTTTTTGCACACCACGCGAGTTATAGCAGTGTAAAACCTAGGCGTTAAAACTTTTAAATAGTTATCTAGAATAGGATGGCCACCCGAAGGTCTTCCGTCCACGACTCGAAAGTAGCGGCGGAGAGCGAGCTCCAAAGAGCCCGCGTCGCCCAGCTCGAGAGGATAGTGGCGGAGCTCTGCTCCAAGCTGAAGGGATATGTGGCCGTCTCGGGCGCGGGGGCTCGCCCCGTTGCCTCCCAGACCGCAAGCAGCACCAGTTTGGTGCCCCGGATGTGTCCGGGTGCAAATGCTAATAAGTCGGTCGTGGAGGCGACGATGGCTGGCCCTTCTCGCCCGATGGCGACCCCTTCCCCTCGGCCGGAGGAGTGGAAGATGGCGACCAAGAGGCAGCGAGGTCGATTTCGGGAGAGGGGTCGGTGGAGGTCGTCCCCATCCCTGTCAGCAACAGCTTCACGGCGCTGTCCGAGGACGACGTCGAGACGCCCGTTTGCGCGGCCGAGAGTGCACCCCGAGCCTCGAAGTCCCTCATCCCTAGGGGTAGTCGCTCTGGGAGGGGGGGAATCTTATTGCTACGGAGTTCCAACGTCCGGCGGTTGGTGGCCCCATTGCGGGGAAGGTCGGAGAGGGACATGAGGAACCAGGAGGTTACCTTCTACTGTTCGCCGGGGGGGTCAATTCCTAACGCCACGGCTTCGGTAAGGGCGGTTGTCCGGGGCACGAATTGCTCCATGCTGCGGTTGGTAGCCCATGTCGGCACCAACGATGCCTCCAGGTACGGTTCCGAAAGGATTTTGAATACCTTTGGGGACCTAAAATCCGAAGTGAATCGTGTGCGGGAGGCATCTGGTGTGGACTTACGGTTGTCCATATGTAGCATTGTCCCGCGGACTGACTGCGGTGCTTACGTTTGGAGTCGTATTGAGTCTCTGAACGGAAGACTGTGGAACTTCTGTCGGGACATATAGTAGGGGCCGAGTTTGTGGATTTGAGACCGGTGCTCGGGTCGTGCCCCTCTCCCTTGAACCGTTCCTGGGTTCACTACACCCCTGAGGCGTCGGTTCGGGTGTCTCATAGGATCTTCGAGCACTGTAGATATTTTTAGGTAAATGCGTAGGCTAGGTAGTGGAGTAGATTGCCCTAATGACGATAAAATAAGGTGTAGGTCAATTAGTGGATCTAACAATACTATGTTGCCAAAAGAGATTTTTCCAAGTACTTACACTGCTAATGGGACAAAAGAAAGAATTACTAATCAGAATATAGGCCGATCGAATATTAAGACAACAAAAAGACTAAATAACATCCCCAGAAAACAGACCGCAAAGAAGGTTATACACGAGGATATAATTTCCGTAGCAGTAGTTAACTGCCGAAGTTTAAAAAATAAAATACCGGAATTTCACCATCTCATTCATAGCACAGAGTCGGATATCATTATAGGAACTGAAAGTTGGTTAACAGATGGCATCGCAGACAGCGAAATATTTCCCAAGTCCTTCATAGTTTATAGAAACAACAGAAAGAATAGAGCCGGAGGAGGAGGGTTTATCGCGGTTAAGAACTCTAACGTCAGTAGAGCCGAGTTATTTCCTGATAGCTGTATAGAAAGTGTTAGGTGCTCAGTGAAAACACCCAGATCGAAAATAATATATATATGTGCGTATTATAGAGCACTTCACGTTAGCATTAACTCAATACCAGACCTAGAAAGACAAATATAAAGCTTTACATCCCACAACAGTGAGCATAGCCTAATTATCGGAGGCGATTTTAATCTTCCCACAATAGATTGGGATTCGTACAGTTTTTTAAATGGAGGTACAGACAAGGATCTATGCGAGTCCCTTCTATTTGCGTTCACCTCGAATTCCCTACATCAATTAGTCACTTCACCAGCAAGGGGAAAGAACATTCTTGATCTATTAGCCACAAATATACCCGAAAAGGTCTTAAATATAGAAGTTGTTGACGGAATCGGTGAGCACAGGGCTGTAAACGATAAATTTTCTCTAAGTGTAGATAAAGCTAACAAACCTAAGAGAAAGGTGTATTTGTTCAATAAAGCGGACTATGATGGCTTAAAATGTGAATTAAAACGTTATTTTTTATATATGACGAACTAAGCAAAATTAGTAGAGTCGAGGATACTTGGAATAATTTTCTTACGATAACACGTTCAGCAATGCAGAGATGTATGCCCAGTAAATATATAAAAGAGAATAAGGAACCCCGATGGTACAACTCTGAAGTACGGGAATCTCTTAGGCGGCAAAGAGTGTGCCATGCCAGAATGAAAAACGCAATTAAAGATTCCTCCCCTGATAAAATCAACGAAACCATTCAGAACTACAAAGCATCTAGGTCCACTGCCAAGAAGGCGCTAACGGAATTCAAAAGGAAAAAATTAGGCGAACATTTGAACGATAACCGAAAGATGCCTTGGTCCTACGTCAGGGAAGTGCAGGTAAAAAAGTCAACCGTAAACTCATTGAATAACGAAAAGGGGGTTAAAGTAACGAGTAGTTTAGATAAAGCCAACATATTAAACGCATTCTTCCAGAGTGTTTTCAACATATGCTCACAGAATATACCCGAGAACCTTCCAAAAACATTTCAGCAGTCAATGTAAGCAATCAATATTTCCACCCGCGGAATAGAATTACTCCTTAAAAACATAGACCCCAACAAATCTCCGGGACCTGATGACATACCGGTGCGCGTGTATAAAGAACTGTCGGCTGGAATTGCCCCTTATCTTGATATAATATTTAAGATATCATTAGCAGAAGAAAGCGTGCCAAACGGCTGGAAGGTATCATCGGTAACACCCATATTTAAAAACGGAGACAGGGAGGACCCCAGTAATTATAGGGCAATATCGCTCACTTCCATTTCCTGTAAGATTCTCGAACACACCATTGTTAGTTCCATAATGAGGCACCTCAATAGCCAAGATTTATTGATTAATAACCGACACGGCTTCCGTAAGGGTAGATCCTGCGAAACTCAACTCTCACTTTTTGTACATGATATATTGAACTCTGGTGAAAGTAATATTCCAGTTGATGCGATATTCCTAGATTTTAAGAAAGCTTTCGATAAAGTCCCTCATTGCAAATTACTCGCGAAATTGGAAACTTATGGAATACACGAAAGTATTATTAACTGGATTAAACAATTCTTAAGTGATCGTGTCCAACCAGTCGTCCTGGACGGTGTATCATCCGATACTGTCCAGGTCACGTCGGGTGTAAACCAAGGAAGTGTCATAGGTCCCCTCCTATTCCTTATTTACATAAATGACCTCAGTACCGTAGTTAATAGCAAGCTCGGTCTTTTCGCCGATGATGCAGTAATTTATGGGGACATTCGGAGCCACGAAGACAGAGTCGTGTTAGCCAACGATCTAGATGCAATTCAAAATTGGTGCGATACATGGCAATTGGAATTAAATTTAAGAAAATGCGTAGCAGTACATTTATGGGAAAAGAGTAATTCCCTCCCTTATAGTTACAAAGTAAAACAAACCAAAATCGGTAGATTCCTTTAAATACTTGGGTGCAGCAGTTACTCACGATGTCCCGGGGAAAACACATACGAGAAATACAGTATGCGGTCGTGCTAATAAAAAATTGGGATTTGTGAAAAGAGTGCCAGGTAAATGCGAGGAAAAAGTGAAAGAAAAATGTTTCCTTTCCTGGGTCAGGTCCCACCTTTGGTATGCTGTCAGTATATGGGATCCTAAAAATATAAATTTGATTTCGGAATTAGACCGAGTTCAGCGGAGGGGGGCTGGATTTGTCAAAAATTGTTATGACCAACGCAGCAGCGTATCCACTTTGCTAGATAATTTAGGTTGGGATTCTCGTACACAGCGGCGTTAACAATATAGCTTTAACTTATTAAAAACATTTAAAGAGGGCCCTTTTCCGATGACATCAAGGATATAATACGAACCCCAACGTATTGCGGTCGAAGGGATCACGAATATAAGATTAGAGAGATAGACTGCAAGACTGGCATGTTTAAAATGCCATTTTTTCCAAGAAAGATAAGGGACAAGAACGCTTGTAGCCGAAATTCCCCAGGAGTTAGTTCATTACAATAAGTATTAACGTACAGGTTAGGGACTGCGCGAGGATATGTATATAAAAATAATATATAAATATAAATATATATATATATATGTGTGTATGTAGAAATTTTTTTTCTTCCGGGTTCCCCCCACCTTTCCTCACCAATTTGATAACCTTAACCCCCTCATCCCTTACCCTTCCCTCATGGTGCTACACCCCTTGCCACACACCTTTTTTGGTGGCTCGCAGGGCATTTGTGTACATGTAGATGTAAATATATTGTTTGTGTTGTTGTACAATTTCAATGGCAGTGTCCATCCAAAAGCCTACCTGGTGTGCATATATACATATATATATATATATATATATATATATATATATATATATATATGCATATGCAGGGGGTAGAGCGTTGGACTACTGGCCGGAGGGTCCCCGGCTCGATTCCCGGGCAAGGCACTCTGGGCACCTGCAGCTTCACCGAAGCTAGTTGATTTTTCGGGTACCAGATCTTCCTGGGAAACCATAACCGGCACAGGGAAAGGAACTGGCCCCCCTATCCTGATGTGTGAATATTCACATCCCGGCGGGCTTAGTAAATGGGTGAGCTCTACCATCACCTACTAAACCGACCTTCGGGTTGATTACTGTGTTTATGGTTTATATATATATATATACACACACACACACATATATATATATATACACACACACACATATATATATACACACACACACATATATATATATACAGTCTGACCTGAAGAAGGCCTCGGAGTAGGCCGAAAGCTTAAATCATCTACAGTGTGAGTGTCCTTTTACGTGTTATCTGTTTTATTCTGTGTTCTATTGTGCCGTCCAAAAGTTATATTGCTCTCGTGACTACTTCCGCATCATCGATATATATATATATATATATATATATATATATATATATATATATATATATATATATATATATATATATATATATATATATATATATATATGTATATATGTATATATGTATAAAACTCCGTCGAAATTATCAAGATATTATTGTGAGTGTTCTTTTTATGTGTTCTCGTGCTGTGTGCTACTGTCTTAGGTTTTTTATGTAAATATATATATTCCTGTATATATAAATATATATATACCTGTATATATATATATATATATATATATATAGATGATGCGGAAGTACTCACGAGAGCAATATAACTTTTGGACGGCACAATAGAACACAGAATAAAACAGATAACACGTAAAAGGACACTCACACTGTAGATGATTTAAGCTTTCGGCCTACTCCGAGGCCTTCTTCAGGTCAGACTGAGAGGTTTTGAGGGAAGAGAGTCTGGGGAGGGGAGGGGGGGGGCGGAAGGTTTAGGGACTGTTGGGAAAGAAATTAAAGATGGCGGTTAATGGTGGGAATTTTAAAGGATCGGAAATATAGGATGTATGCGGATTCGCGAGTTTCTCCTCAATCTCGCCACTGTCGTCCTGACTAAAAATGCATTCTCTTTCCAAAACTGTTTTTATCTCCAAACGAAAGGCACAGCGATGGGAACGAGGATGGCGCCATCGTACGCCAATCTCTTCATGGGCCACCTTGAAGAGAATTTCCTTTCACAGCAACCCTTCCAACCTCTTTTCTGGGTCCGCTACATTGACGACATTTTTATGCTCTGGACACACGGCTCTGATTCTCTTGACAATTTCTTATCGGCCTTAAATTCTTCTTTCACTGTAAAATTCACTACGTCCATTTCAGATTCCACCATCACCTTTCTTGACACAGACATCTCAATTCACAATCACAAATTCACCACTTCAGTACACATCAAAGACACTAACCATCAACAATATTTACACTATACTAGTAGTCATCCTTCTCATACCAAACGCTCAATTCCCAACTCTCTCTCTATCCGCGGACATCGGATTTGCAACACCACAGCTACCCTCAACAAATACCTCCACAATCTACACCATGCACTCCACAAACGCGGTTACCCAGAAAAGCTCCTACAGGATAAAATCTACCGCTCCACCCGACCACACACACCACAGAATGACAACCCCACATCTGACGCTGGACTCAACCTTTGCACAACCTATTTCCCCGGATCCCACAGACTGAAAACCATTCTCAAGGAACTTTATCCTATATTACATGACAATGACGCGACCACATCCTTACTGCCCTAATGTCCCTCTGTCGCTTACAGACGACCAGCCAACCTCAGAAACCTTCTGAGATCCACCAACCCTTTGACATCCCGCCCTGACAAATTTCCACATATTTCCCCTACCTGCAATCGCCCCCGATGTAAAACATGTCTCCTAATCAGATCTGCTCCCCTCTCCCCACATCCCCTCATTGTCCCTTCACCCCGTTCCCACGCTAATTGCCTCTCAAAAAATATTATCTATCTCTTGTCGTGCAAACAATGCACCTCATTCTACATAGGCGAATGCATTACCCCATTATCCATCCGAATGAACAATCACCGTTACTCATGTAATTCTGCTTCACTCTCTTCTCTTCCTATCCCTTTACACGCAAGTTCACACAACCTATCATTTGACGAATGCTTTTCCTTAACAGTTCTAGAATCCCTACCCGATTCAGCCACCAACATAGAGGTGAGAACTCGCGAATCCGCATACATCCTATATTTCCGATCCTTTAAAATTCCCACACTTAACCGCCAACTTTAATCTCTTTCCGAACAGTCCCTAAACCTTCCGCCCCCCCTCCCCTCCACAGGCTCTCTTCCCTCAAAACCTCTCAGTCTGACCTGAAGAAGGCCTCGGAGTAGGCCGAAAGCTTAAATCATCTACAGTGTGAGTGTCCTTTTACGTGTTATCTGTTTTATTCTGTGTTCTATTGTGCCGTCCAAAAGTTATATTGCTCTCGTGAGTACTTCCGCATCATCTATATATATATATATATATACACAGGTATATATATATTTATATATACAGGAATATATATATACAATGGGAGTGTTCTGTTTTATTCTGTGTTCTATTGTTCCGTTCTAAAGTTGTGTATATATAAAATATATATTATATATTTAAGAGGAAAATGACCATTGTGATGGCTCTAAGAGGAAGAATTACGTTGGCAAAAGGGTCATTTAAAGGAGTAAGAGAATTGATAACGGGAACACTGCCTAAGTAAATCCATAAAGAAATTTTTTTTAAAATTCTAATATGGGGAGTAAAACTTCATGGATATGGTAGATGGTTTTTGAGACAGGAAGATGAGCCTTTTAAGCTGTGAGGATACAGTAAAACGAATTAAATAAGCTGAAAAGATGAATGATGAAGTTTTAAATATTGTAGGCGAAGAGCAGAAATTTCCATGGTTGAAATCCAGAAAAAAGAGAGTAAAAGTGGGAGTGGAAGATATAAGATTGAAATCCAGAATAGGGAAAATACAGAACTTACGTGACGCTTTTCCTACAGTATGCTCACCCTACGGTACCAATAAAAAGGACAGCCTCCCCAGGATATTGTGATATGTTAAGTCTTTAAAGGTTACCAAAGGCATTAAAATAAAATATGTACATTGCTATTTTTACGGTGTCTAATAAGAATAGATATAGCCCATAGATTAAAACCCAAAATTTTGGTTGAAATTCCCTCAATTGGAATTCGTTGATATTTCCAACAGGATGAGTACCTAACCTTAAAAATCTGATTAAGAAAGTAGTGTTTACATCTAACAGTGATCAAAACTTTTCATTTGCTGTTCATCGTTGATTGAGATCAAATCAAACTATAAAAGACATATTGGTAATTGGAAGATATTAGCCTAATTTCGCCACAGCAACTACTCCAAAAAAACCCAAGATACTTTGACATCAGCCATCTGAAATTTGAATAAAATATAACGGCACGATTAAATAATTTATCTTTTAACGAATGCTGCCGTCATATAAATCATCACACGTGGTTTAAACGAATTCTAGTCCACGTAAACTTATTTAGAGGTTTCAGTTTTTCCTAATTCTGCTCTGTAACTGTTTTGTTGCAATTTGGTAGATACGTTTACAACAGCCTTTTGTTACCTTAAGAAAGAAGAAAGATTAGTATTTCACGTTTTGTGTTTTTATAAGGTTAGTGATTGCAGACGCAGTCGTGGGAAAGCAGTGCAGGAGCGAGGTGGGTCCCGCCACACACGCCGCGCCGTTCCGGGCATTCAAGTCTCCGCCGCCGCCGCGTCTAGTCCCGACGCGACGGCCGGTCCTGACCGCCGCCTCCGGTGCAGGGAAGAGCGGCGCTCCCGCCCACCTTACAGCGGATTTGGGTGGAGGGCTCCGGACAGGATGATATTGACGCTGGTGCGAAACTTGGCACATAGAAATAAACATAAAAAAGTGCGTAAAGGTAAATTTTTGGACAGAGCAATGCCCTCCCGAACGTCTACTGCACCAGGATCATCGAAATTGAATATGTAAACTCGATTAAACAAATTTAAACGATACCATAACTCACGACCTCTCCTGGGTGAAACACATACGGGGAACACGTGGACAAGGTAACAAAAAAATAGTATATATTATAACAGTACTGGGTTAATGTGATTAAAAGGTTACAGAGAAATATTATCTTTCGCTGATTGCGCCTCATTTAGAATATGCTGCCAGTATATGGGATCCTCATGATGATGGATTAATGTCGAATGCAATAGTATATGGGATCCTCATGATGATGGATTAATGCACCTCCTGCCACGCGTGCAGTCTAGGAGAGATAGATTTGTAAAATACTATTATAATAAACTGAGTAGTGTATCAAAATTATTAGAGGATAAATGCTTGCATTTACTCACGGAGCGAAGGTTACATTAGAGATTGAAGCTCTGATATAAGTTGTAAGGATGCCTCTTTAGCAGTGATATTGAAAATGTATTACTAGCCCCGTCGTACTACGGTAAGCAAAATTGTCAACAAAATTAGAGAGATTAAGAGTCGAACAGATAGAATTAAGATGTCATCTTTTCCACTAATGATAACGGATCAGAGTAACGTTGCCTGACCTTGGTAGGGTTAAAAACATTTATATTTTTATAATTTTATGTATGGCTTATAATTAGTCTGATATGTAATCACCTCCTGCCACGCCAGCTGGTGGCTAACAGGGTACTTGCTTGCTTAAAAGTAGACTAAATGACAACTGCATTAATGATCGAAATGCACAACCTGAACGCGCTCGTCGGATAACTGGAAGGGCAGAAGGTTTGAATCCAATCTCCGAAATGCGTATTATGATCCCACGAAGTGAATGTCCATGGGTTCTGTTTACGGTGGCAAAGGACCTTAAAATAATCTGGGAATCCAAATATCATGAATAATAATAGGAACAAAAACTAATCAAATTCAGCTCCACCATCCAAATCTGCACAATCATTACATGACTATTCAGCGAAAAGGAATAACTTTCTGGCATCTAAACAAATGCCACAGACCTAACGAGATCCCGGAATGGGGGTCGTCGTCTTCTAGAGCGACGGATACATGGTGATATATTCAGGAGACGGAGACTTGCAAGAGTAGGCGTCATATTCAAGGAGTGAGCAAGAAGAGTCAATTCGTGCTGGCAGTACAGTGACAGGATTCAGATGATAAGATTAGAGGGACGCTGTGGTTGGAGATGGCCAAGAGGGAAGGAGCGTGGGAGAGTCCGGATTGGGAAAACGGAACTCCGCGGGAGAAAGCCTGATATACTTCTGCAACGAGAAGAATATTGTAGTGGCAAACACCCTCTTCTAGCAACATCGGGGAGGAAGATACACCTGGAAGGTGCCAGGGGGCAGGGCAAGATACCAAATTGACAACATCCTCGCGAGAACGAGATACAAAAACCAAGTTAAGCAATGCAAGGTCCACCCCGCAGATATAAATAGCAATTACAACCTGGTGGTCATGGACAGCCAACTGTGATACAAGAAAATCAAGAAAGTGACACAGGATCCCAGATGGAACACAAAAATGCTGGAAAGAAAGCAGGTAAGAGAAAAGCTCGCCACTAGCAATGACAGAAAAATGGAAGGAATGAAAGCAAGTAGCAGAGAAGGACGATGAAAGGAAATAAAGAATATTACGAGGGTCATCCGGAAAGTAGTACCCGTTCGTGCCGCATGAAGTGCTGACGACGCGAGTAGCCGCTGGACGAGGTCAGATAGCTTCAGTGGCTTGTCTGCCTTCTCTGAGCCAAGTTGCGTGACGCTAGCATTGCCTGTGTTGTTTCTGTGATTGTTTACAATGTTTAAAAAAATTGAGAACGCCGCCAGTTGTGAAGTGAGGGCAGTGATTAAATTCCTCAATGCAAGAAACGTTCGCCCATGTGATATTCATCGCCAATTAAAGGAGGTGTATGGAGACAATGTAATGGACGAGTCGTCTGTTCGGCGGTGGTGTCGCAACTTCAACATGGGGAGGGGGAACACACACGACGATGAGCGTTCGGGGAGACCGTCTGTCATTACAGACCAACTGGTGAGCTCAGTTGACGAATTCGTGAGGAACGATCGGCGCGTCACAATTGATGACATCTGTGAGCATTTTCCCAATGTTTCTCGAACAATTGTTCATGAAATTGTTAAACACCATCTGCATTATGCAAAAATTTGTGCAAGATGGGTCCCTCGCATGCTTACAGATGAGCACAAAACCAAGCGTATGGCTGCAGCACTGACGTTTTTGGGACGTTATTCTGATGAAGGAGACTCTTTCTTGACTCGCATAATTACTGGTGACGAAACATGGGTTTGTTATGCATCACCTGAGAGTAAACGACAGTCAATGGAGTGGCATCATGCTCATTCACCAAACAAACCAAAAAAATTCAAGACAGTTCTGTCCACCAGGAAACTCATGGCAACCATTTTCTGGGATCGACGAGGTGTATTGCTTATTGATTTTATGGCCCGTGGAGACACTATTAATGCCAATGCGTATTGTGAAACATTAAAGAAATTACGGCGGGCAATACAAAATCGGCGGCGAGGTCTATTGTCTACTGGTGTCATTCTCGTTCATGACAATGCCAGGCCTCATGCAGCTGGGATAACACAAAAACTTTTGCAGCAATTCAAATGGGAAACTTTCGACCATCCACCGTATAGCCCGGACTTGGCCCCTTCAGATTTTCATCTCTTTACAAAGCTTAAAGACTTTTTGGCAGGAAAAAGATTTGACAGCGATGAAGAACTTAAAGAAGGAGTGACCCTGTATCTCAATGAGCTGGCGGCGAAGGACTATGCAGCAGGAATACAGAAACTTGTCACACGTTATGACAAATGCCTTAATTTGCTTGGAGATTATGTTGAGAAGTAGTTTAAAGTATCCTCTTTCAAATAAAATTTTTTATGTTTGTTAATATTTACTTTTGTGTCTTTATTTCACGAACGGGTACTACTTTCCGGATGACCCTCGTATAAGCGAAGTAGCAGATGAACAACTCGTGAGTAAGACGGCGCTAACCAAACGCCCATGGATAACAGCTCAAATAAGATACCTCATGGAGGAATGAAAAAAATTCAAGAATCCAAGAAAAGAAACTGAGGAAGTGCCTTGCAAGAAATTGCGGAACCAAGTCATTCGAAAATCAATGACAATATAATGAAGGAAAACAGTGAAACTGCTTATAAACTGGTAAAGACACTACTTGGAGGGAGAAAAACAAAATCCCACAACGTTTGAGATACTCATGGAAAGATACTGACAAAAGATGAAGACATTGGGAAGAGATGTAAGAAATGCATTGAAGATCTCTATCAAGGGGCCAAACCAATAAAAGGTGGCTTACTTAAAGAAGAAAGCGTGATAGAAGAAGAAGAACGGGGGCCCGGAGATACTGAGAAGTGAATTCGACCGAGCCGTGAAAGATCTGAAGAACAACAAGGCACGGGGAATTGATAAAATAAACGGAGAAATTGTCAAAGCACTCGGGGCCAATACGAAGGATATCCTATTTTAAATAATAAAATATATCTACGACAGTGGAAGACTACCTGAGGACTACGAGAAGGGTGTAATGATTGCAGTACCGAAGAAATGTAGAACAGAAAAATGCGAAGAACACAGAACACTGAGCCGGACTTCTCACGCATCGGTATTACTATACTTACTCGGATAATTAGTCGAAGAATAGAAGGAAGGATAGAAGTGTACCTCTCAGAAAACCAATTCGGATTCAGGACAAACCGAGGAACAAGAGAGGCAATACTGGCCAAAAATTGATCCATGTAAACAAGCATTCGTGGACTTAGAGAAGGCCCTAGACAATGTCGAATAGAACAAAATGCTCAAGATACTAGAAGCGCTTGGAATGGACAACAGCGACAGAAGAATGCGAATAACTCCTGGGGTAAAATTATTTGTTGTAGTTAAGCGTATGTACTTGCATGCCTGTGGAGTGAAGGGAGGTAGATGTGTGTTTGCATGCGCGTCGAATGATGGGATGTTACGATGAATGTGTGCACTGCTGTGGATTGGGGTTTGCATGTGTGTGTTGGTTTTGAATGCGGTATTTCTTTTTTCCTTTTTTGGGTGGTGACCTAACACCCCCCGCCACACGCCCTTGCGGCGGCTTGCGGGGTATTATGTAGATGTAGATGTAGAAGAATAATCCATCACCTCTAAAAGAATCAGGTAACGACTATGCAAATGAAAAACGGATGGAAAATAGAAGCCAAAATAAACAAAGGAGTTCGACAAGGATGCAACCTCTCGCCAGCACTACTCGATGCATATGTAGAAGAGGAAATAAAGTAAGCACAAGGATTGGGGATCAAAGGAATCAAGGCGAATGGCGAAGAAATTAACATGCTGCGGTTCGCAGACGACATCGGAGTAGTTGCAGAGACGCGAGAGGACCTGCAAGCAACTCTAAGTGCCTCTATGGATCAAGTGCTTGGGGAATATAATATGAACATCAACAAGAAGAAAACTAAAATCCATGTTTGCAGAAGAGAGAAGCTGAATGCAAATATCACAATTCGAGGGGTGAATCTAGTGCAAATGGAATCCTTCAACTACGTGGGCAGCAGCATAACATGTGATGGAAGAAGCTCGACCGGCATCAAGCGAAGAATGGTCCAAGCTAAGAACGCACTCATGAAGAAGAGGTAATTACTACGAGTGGGGTATTACTCGTATGTTCAAAGAACATAAGATTGCAAACAAGGAAGCAGTTCGTCAAAGCATTTGTGTGGAGCATGGCACTCTATGGATCGGAGACATGGGACATTAGAAAAAAGAGCCAACGAAGAATAGAAGCACTTGAAACATGGTGCCGGAGGAGAATGCTGAATATTAAATGGACAGAAAAACTAAGGAATGAGGAAGTATATAGAAGAGCAGAAAGTACCATACGGAGAGCTCAACGGCAAAGAAAAACTATTGGACATGCCGTGAGGCACAATGGATTAGTTAGAAGCATAATAGAAGCAAAAATTGAAGGAAAGATCCCGCGAGGAAGGCCTAGTGAAAAGTACATAGGACAAATTAAGAAGGACGTAAAATAGGGAACCTATCGGTGGGTGAGCGTATTAACACTAAATAGGGAAGATTAGAGGGCTGCTGTATGCCAATCTTAGGATTGAAATACTGATGATGATTTCAACATCAGTTAAAATATGGCAGGAAATACGAACTCACTGACTTTTAAAAAAGGTTGAGAGAAAGTCACATTCGTAAAACTACCATACAAGTATACAGCTGCAAAAGGGTGGAACACTAAAGGAAAACGCTGTGTTCATTCCCTTTTGACTAATGGACAATTTTTCGTTGGTTAGGC
This sequence comes from Hetaerina titia, assembly GCA_037158775.1. Classification (NCBI taxonomy): domain Eukaryota; kingdom Metazoa; phylum Arthropoda; class Insecta; order Odonata; family Calopterygidae; genus Hetaerina; species Hetaerina titia. The sequence continues at coordinate 295,520 of CM073769.1, forward strand.
ACCACGTAGAATATAGGAAGAGCATTTTAGATCCAACTTGAATTTAAATGAAAATTTAAATAGAAGTCAGTAATTCAAGAACATAAGGAAATACAAAGAGGAGCTCCACGGTTAGAGAAAATAAGCTGCGAAAGGGTACAGTGTGTCACATTATTGAAGTGCAGTGACCGTGGTTAAAGGAATAACGGGAGGCAAAAGCATCGCCCTGCGACTTGGAAGGACAGCAAGGGGACGGGGTGCATGGAGCTCCACGTCCAGGTCTCAACGCCCTCTCCACACGGGTGTGATTTCGGAAATCCTCCACACATTAAAAATTAAAAATATCACTACTCTTAAAATGCATAATGACTAATCTTCAACTTAATTTGATGTCCATAAAGGCCCCGGGGGTCGCGGTGGTCTAGCGGGTAGAGCGTTGGACTACTGACCGGAGGGTCCCGGGTTCGATTCCCGGGCAAGGCACTTTGGGCACCTGTAGCTCCACCCAAGCTAATTGATTTTTCGGGTACCAGATCTTCCTGGGAAACCATAACCGGCACAGGGAAAGGAACTGGCCCCCCTACCCTGATGTGTGAATATTCACACGTCGTTGGGCTTGGTTGAGCGCCGTTGGTTGAGCTCTACCATCACCTACTAAACCGACCTTCGGGTTGATTACTGTGTTTATGGTTTAAAGGCCCCGGATAATGTGAAATATGCGAATAAAATAATCATTAAGTGATCACTGCCATGAATCATTATTCGGTAGGGGAATTTCAACTTTTTTTACCTTCGTTTACGTCCACGTGTTAGTAAAGCAGTTGCCAAATATTTTTTATCAGCCATTTACCGAAAAACATTTTCCAATGCCACTTGATGGTTGTTTTTCCAGTACTAATGATGTGGTTCTCGTTTGAAAATTAGGCAATGAAGATGAAAATAGTTATTTTAAAACTGTGATTTGATTGATTGAAAATTAATAGTGATTAGTCATGGAAAAAGTGCGTTTTGCATGAAAAGTGGCTCAGCGATTAGGAGAGCGGCATCCGAGGGAAAGTGAGCGAGCGCTCCCTCGACGCGACCCCACACCGGTCGCAATACCGCAGCCGAAGGCGGCTGGGTGCTCGCCCACTTCTTCGATTCAACAGGAAATCGAGTTGCGCACGCCTCGGCCTTTTGCATTTGCTTTTTCAAGACCCAAGCATCCCAGTAAAATCGACATTCTGGAAAAATATACCAATCATTTATTGGGTACATGCACTGAATAGTTTTCATCCCATAAGCTGAAATAGAGCCGAGTAAAATATTAACATGATAACAAATCACCAGCGAAAACAATGCAAAGTAGTTTAGATCTAAGTCTTCCGGTATTTACTCGCCGTTAGTTCATATTTCTGAGAGAGCAGTTTCTCCGGTGTTGCAGGCCGCGTCTTCAGGCAGAAGTCAAGACGCCGACTGGAAAGCCGGCGAAACTGTTGTCCCAGAAATATGGACCAACTTGGAGTGAATCCCGGAAGACTTAGATCTTCAATGTCTTCACACCTCGAAAGTCTTCACGAGGAATGCAAAGCGATAACTCAGGAGTACTCAGGAATTAGACCCAATTACCATAATAATACGGAATAGACACTCATAGAGACATGGACGAATTGTGTAGTTTCAGACGCGAATTGGTGGAGTCCATTAAAGAGCAAAGAATAGCATTTTTCTTTCCTCTTATTAAAAATTTTAATTCCGGATGGGTTTCAAACCACGGAAACAGAAGAGAGACCGCGAAGACAATCCAAAAAGTTTTATTAAGCAACTCGAAAATTTAAGACAAAAATATCCACTGACAAGACTCTGTAAAGTCAGGGGTAGATTTGTGATTGAGGTCAAGCTGATCTAGCAAGTAACGCAACTGACATATCTTGCCCTGACCTGTCAACTAACAACCACTACGCGAACTATCAAAAGAAGCGAATCGAAGGAGATGCGGAAATATTTGAATGACTGTATTACCCTCAGGTTGACCTGCAGACGTATTTGGTCAATTATTTGTATACCCAACGCCAGACTAAACTTATTATGTACAATCGTATCGACCAGGAGATTTTGCCAGCAATATTGCTGAAGAAGTAGAGAATCCAAGCTCCATTCTATATCGACGGATCAGATATTAGTGATCAAATAAGAGACGTAGTGTCGAAAAGATTGATTCAAGTTTGACCCATTTACCCCTCCACCACAGGCACGATCGCAACACAATCAGAGAGAAACCAAACAAAGCAATGCATAGTCCCACCCCGACATTTTCAACTCCCCCTGGCGGCATCCCAACACCCCCTGCGGCCACAAGCGGCGTCTTGGGCAGATGCTCGCTCCGATAGTTATAAACCACGACTCGCTCGTGACGTGACATACTCGCCACATTGCCAGGTGGAAGCCAAATAAATTCAAGTGAGTACGGAGTCAATTCATAGCAGCGCAAATGACTGGCCTTTTTAAACTAACGAAACAACTGCATCATAACAGAGGTTAATAGCATATATCTGTAGGTCGAATCCTAATTGATTTTCTCACGGCTGGATTAAGTGTGACAAACAACAAGGCCATTATCAAATTGGGAAAATCATGTTAATATGGATTGTAAAAAATAAGTCACGACTTATGAAATTATAAGAACCAAACTACCTGGCTACATTGAATGGGAAACGCTTTAATTATGGCTTCCAATAATTAAGTATGGAACATTATGGTTCAGCAGGAACAATTGCATTCAAAACGAGGAATGAGAAAGGTAGTAATTGATGTAGATCGGAGGCAATCGCAGCTGTTGAGAGATGCAGAGGTGGTTCTCGGGTTAGACTGCGTGAGAGTCATTTTTGGCTCAACGTTTCTCTCCCGTTGCAGGGTGAGACACGTTGAGCCAAAAATGACTCTCACGCAGTGTAACCCGAGAACCACCTCTGAATCTGCGTAGTAATTGATGTACAAACTGAAGTAAGATCTGGTGCTTTCCCGGCGCATGAGCTTGGTGAAGTTTTCTCGGGTCTTCAATCGGGTCAGGGGTTCCATGATGGCATCGAGCATCGGGATGGATCACCCTATTGATTTCAACGGGACCAAGCTACTTGCCCGCGCCGGTGGTTACTGGGACCGCATCATCAAGGAATCCATCGAAATTAGGATGGCCGGACGGAATTTCAACAGGGATTCCGGCTTTTCCCTCAGCCACACATGGAGACCTGTGCTATTGGAGCTGAGATGAGAAAGGAACCGACCAATTGGGAAGCGCATCCGCGGCGGACCAATCAGAAGTGACCTGAACCCGAGCGCGCAGGTATATAAGACGGCCAAAAACCGACAGGGCTTCCTTGTTTGTTGTACAACTTTGTTATGTTATTTGTTCTCTGTTACTTGTTATGTTTAATATGTATATGTTACTTGATATACAACTACAAGTAAAAATAAACAACTTTTGAAATTTTTGTGGCCATCATCATCCCTGAGGACGATGCACGAGTCGAGCATCGAAACGTCGGTCATCATGGAACCCCCGACCCGGTTGAAGACCCGAGAAAACTTCACGATGCACAAACTGTCATTTTCCCTGTCAAGACTCAGGATAGAATCTGAGTAGCAGTGGGTTCTACAAATAGAAGAGTTTGGTGGAAAATTATTCGACGCGCAGGAAATCACGTAGGTAAGTTAACGCTGAACAAATACGAAACCACAATACTGTAACCTTCTGTAGTTAATCAATTTCAATTAACCATATAAACTATGCATGTGATGTATTTTGAAATAGGAAAAGCTCTTCCCAGATCTTCCACAACATTAAAAACACCGAAACAGCAGTTTTAGGCTCGATCAAATACCTATTCACGGAGAAAAATATACCATGAGTATGAGGCTAAGCCAGCAAAAAATCATGTTTTATCGGAACAGTATTCGGGAAATAGGAGGAGAAAGTTAAAGAGCAATACTCTGGTCGGATAGAATGTCGGTGTATCCTTCCCTAGTTAGACCTCATTTGGAAAATACTGCTAATGTGTGGGGACCTCATGAAGTTGGATTAACTTCCGCATTAATTAGATCGCGTGCAACGTAGAGGCGCTAAATTTGTTAAACGTTGTCATGATAAACTGAGTAGCGTATCTAGATTGTTATCAGAGGAACTAGATAAGGAATCACTCACGGAGCGATGGTTGCAGATTAAATCCCTTACATAAATTAGAAACAAGTCTCTTTTGCAATTATGGTGTTCAAAAACTTATACTAGCCTCGTGGTTTCCATGATCCCTCTTTGGAGAGACAATGCAAATAATATTACAAAAATGAAATGTAGGGCTGACGTATTTCAGATATTACTTTTCTCACGAAAGATTAAGGATCAGATTAACCTCAGACAAAGGTGCTAAGAAAACGATTTTTTGCACTAAGTAGCCTGGTAGTGCATGGTAATTGCTTCTTAACATACATATTAGCACTACTTTATAGTGTCCTTACAATCAGCTCCACTTGCATACATTCCATAATTGACATTGCTACTGGTAAGTAACACTTGATTTTGATACAACACACTCTGGCGCTGGTTTTAAGGGTAACAAGTACGAGTGCAGAACCCAGAAAGAAGGGAGGAAAAATTAATAAGAAAAAGAATAACTGTGAAGGCCCGCAGTTAAATCCTTCCAAATAATTTTCGAAAGTAAGAAATACGTTAAAATTTTTAATAGTGCATTGAAAATATCATATTTGATTTTTAATGAGTGAAAAATGTGACTTAACGGTAATAATTTTATCTGTTTCTAGTACTATTAAGTACTTTCTAAGAAAAATCTTTTGATAAGTGTGATCATAACTGAAGATGTCGCTTGTTTGAATTTCTAAGTAAATCGGTAATAGAATAGCTAAACTACTCGAATGTTGAAATTAGGAGAAAATCTGATCTGAAGAATGCAAAAAATCATTTTCTTTCCCGCATATGCAAGCATAGATGCTCTTTGCCTATTGCCGAAAATAACATTTTGCACAGAAATGCCTAGCGTCCGCATTCAGCGTCGTTAAATGCAATCGTTCCCGCAGATTCATGTTTTATACTCAGTTATTGAATGCCATGGCCCTGACCACTATATTTGATGCAATGCAGGATATTGTTCTCGTTTTATTAAGATTGGTTATAAACGAAGTCAACAAATAAGCACATTTATGGATATAATGTAGATTTGAGAGAGCTTATCTTATTTCAGTTACCATATAAATAAAAAAAGTAAAGTCAATGGATAAATCACAAAGCTTAGGTTATCGCCAAAATTACTTCCACTCTGCCGTCCACCATCACTATCCAAAAGGTACCTTTTTAAACTTATGCCGACTCTAAGGAAGTTCTAGGGTCATCAAGAAAAACGAAAAATGATATAGTCTAGAAGGTGGCCATTATTCTTTTTAATAGGTGTTAATGTTAGAATCAAATGACCTATTATGAACATGAGCATTGTACTCCGCTTTGGTAATGGATTTTTTAGAATGATCCTTACATAGTCATTTACACAATTAGAATTTTCGGTGCATAATGAACATACGCGTTAAAGATTCTGATAAATACCTACCTCACCTAAATTACCGAAAGTATTCTGATCGATCGCAACAAGTTTTTTATTTGTCTTCTCAATTTTTCATTAAAGTGGTCTCTTAAAACTCTCTAAATTAACCTTGTGGCATTTTCCCACAACATCATTTCACAAAATTTTAAAGTGCAAGTGAATCTTGACAATATATTATTGGCAAATGGAGAAAGTATCCCCTTATTTTCTAAGTTTTCATATTCCCTTAAAAGCCGACACAGGAGCAAGAGTGTCATGGATACAGCTGTTATAAGTAGGTGAGGAACGAAGGAATCCTTAATCCATTACGAGAAAAGGTGAGCTAGATGGAAACTGTGACTTCAAATTCAGAGTAAGAAGAAAACTGATAGAAACTGGCATTCGTCTTACAACTGTCTGCATTTTACTCTTTCCATCGTCTTGAATGCATCATTATGGATTTAAGTATTCGAAACGACAAAATTCCAAGTAGTTAAATTCGCACGTCGTAAGAATTGCACAAAATTTAAATTAATTGAGGGAAAAAAAGACATTATTTGAACCCATTCTTCGTTAATGGGAAACTGTGGGACAGGTTGGTTTGTTGCTTCAATGAGGATGAAAAGTATACCAGCCAAGCATAGAAAAAGACCAACGTGAGCTACTGTAGTGATGAATAAGCTGAAGTGCATTACTACCGTTCTGTCTAACCCGCCGATTTATTAATATGCACTGCTAACCAATATGGTTCCTACTAACTGAAGGAAAGATTTACGACACAAGTATTCAAATGGTCAAATCAAACAACGGCACATGGAAAATACAATTTCTTTTCCCCTTGTTTCCATTGAAAAACGAACTGAGAAAGAGAGTGGCAACATGTTACATCTGGAGTGTGATGTTGTACGGAGTAGAGACATGGACTTTGCGGAAATATGAAGTACTAAGAATGGAGGAATTTAAAACGTGGATCCGTAGGAGGATGGAAGGAATTAGAGTGAGGAATGAGGAGGTGCTATGAAGGATTGAAGATGAGAGACAATTGGTAAATATAATCGGGGAAAGGAAGGTTAATTGGTAAGGGCATTTGATGAGGAAGGAGTTTAAGACTGTGTTAGAGAGAATGATAGAGATTACGAGAGAGGAAGAGGTATATGGTGTCGGGCATACTTAAAATTGGGGAAAAAAAGACATTAAGAAACCAAGATAATAACTCAGGGCAGGAAGAGATGGAGGCTAATCATGAGATAACTTGTTACGAGGCAGAACAACCGTTCATGATGATGATGATGGTTCCATTATTAAGCTTCAATTACATTCGGCACAACATACACACATTCGCTGATTACGTCAAATGCAGCTATTAAACAACTCTCTAGCAGTCAGTACGACGATTTAAGGGTCAATTTTGAATGACGGCTGTACAAAAACTTATTTGGCCAATTTATACATAAGTAACTATTTTCAAACGGCCGCATAAAAATTTCTCTTTGCAAAAGATGTGGCTTTGTTTTACCTAAGGTTCAATCTACCCTCGCCTCGATGTTTAGCAATCTTTAATTAACCCCTGGCCATTAATTCAATAATTCGCTCTCATATCGCGACTTCTCGCGAAAATAGCTACACCTTAATAGTTGCGCGTTAATATTTCCGGTGACATGTATTTGATCTGTGATTTCCAGCCAGTTATGCCAGGTTATTTCAATGCGCACATAAGCGTGTAAATATTATCCTAATCAGATGGAGTTACACGTAGCGCCGCGTGGTCAGAGAAAATCAGAACGCTGATGTGTTTTTTTTAATTCTTTTTTCAAAGTTTTCATAATGCTACTGAATTACTGATCACTTCCTCCCTAATTAGTGCGTACTTGTGCGTAAATAAAATTACACTTGTGAATTAAAGTTTTCCTTTCCCAAAAAAACTGAAAAACCGGGATAGCTCGTCACTGACGTGTGCTAAGAGCCATGAGCTTCCGATTTCTCACGTCAGTTACCCCAAATCGGAAATTCCCGAAACACCCATTTCCCTCTGATTAAGTATTCCAACTCTCAAAAACGAGCATCTTGATGGATGAATGCCGGTTTCCACATTCTGCAGTTAATGGCTGTATTCTCAAAGAAAGACCATTGATAATGATTTTATGGCTACGTAGTAAGTTGTTTGTTGAGTGACTTGCCAACTTAATCAGAATGGTCTCGGCGGTTTCAAGGTAATAATGTAATTCAGAGCAAAAATAGAATAAATATTATTTATTCTATTCTTTTCCTTCTCAGATTGGTCGATACGGTCTTCGGCCACAAAACTGCGAAAGTTAGTTCATGCAAGGAGATAACTATATACAACTGCACCAAAATGTATTACCCTTGCTACAATGAGTTACAGTACATATATATATATATATATATATCGGTGTAGTAACAGGTAATCTGAAGAAAATAAACCCCTACTTCAATGAAAAATAATAAAATATGGTGAAAATAAACATAGCTGTCTCATTGCATGGAGATGAGTTTCCACATAGTGAGCCTGGAACCATCACATCTATGGGATAATTAGATTTCACTATAAATTCCACAAGTTATTTTGATGAATCATTTTATATCCAATACCTTAAATAGTTAGATAAATGAAAATGACCTTTTCGAAAATTTTTATCTTCATTGCTCGCGTCAGTCATTTGGTTTCCGTACTGTTAGAGATAGTTTTTCGCACCAGAGAATGAGAACTAACTCCCATTTTGGACACGCATCTATTCTTCTCGGAAACATTTCCCCGCTGGGCCAAGCTCGTCAGCCTCGGGTTTCGCGTGTAATCGCAGGGCATGGAGGCTGTGATGACGCTACCAAACCACGACTCCTCCAAAATCGAAAACTAGCAATCGGATTCGGGCAAGCATGTGATCTCCTCGAGACAGTAGCTTGAATGAACTGACCGCAAAAATTTCATGTCAAGCCTCATTAACTTCGTGCGTAAGAACGAGTAACGTCTTTGATGCATACATAATTCATTCGCTCAATTATTCTTGTTTGCTCTGCCAATAGTGATAATCATGATTCGATGAGTGTCCCACATTTAGCAGCAAGATGCCAGAACGCAACAACATGGTGAAGAAACGGCCACAGAGCATGGCTGCTGCATTTGCAGCATGCACCACAGAGAAACAGCAGCACACTCTCATTTATTCGCTGAGTAGTCAACAGGAGAAACATTGGAATTCATCAATGAATGAATGTTGGTGACTCATCTCTGCAACTCCGAAAAGTTTACGTGTGATCTAGGCAGTTCCTAAACAGCATTACTTCTCTAAAAGATTCCCTTGACCAGGTCAGGCACACCAAGTATTGACCAGTGGCCTTTGTAGCAGTTGAAGGCAGGCATTTCAAAAGGTATCATCAACTTTCAAAGTTCTGGAAAATTTCTATTCTCACCACGAAGAGTACACGTGAAAATAATATGATTGCGAATGTTTCTTATTCAAGAAACTACAAGGTTGAAAATAAATAAGTTTCAAGGTTGTCATTTAACCCTCCCTAGTATTCTCAGAAGAAATGGCTTGGATAAATTTGATAGACTGAATTGACATTTCCTACCAATTTCGGTCCGCTGTGGCTACAATGCTTCATATTCAACTAATCAAAATGCAAGCTTTACAAGCGCTCACCATTATGTTCATGCAAAACCAGTTATACATCACAGATACACTAATTCTGAAAATAAGCTTATCAACAATACCAATTACTCTAACATAAAAACTAATAATAATGTTATAACGACGTGTTGATGGCTCTCCGAATTTTTTCCGTAAATTCTCACATCACGCCGACGGGGTGCAGCAAAGGAGGGAGCTGGAAGGAACTCGGAAATGTGTCCCTTAAATTCTGCATTAAAACCACTAACATGGTCAAGTCAATCCAGAAACAATTTTACTTGAAAGTATGAAAGATTATAAGGTAATATACCAAATGGAATAAGTTTTATGAACAATTTTCAAATGCTTTAACACAAATATTTTAATACCAATATATGAATGCATCTCATCGTTAAACGAAGGTGATAAATTCTTCGCGGAGAGAAAGTCTCTTTTTACTTAAATGGAATTGGATTACATGTTTTCACTAAACACACCCGTAACACAAATGTGTCATTGTTTCATGTAACTCCTTTCTAGAAATTTGAAAACTATCGAGATAGTAACCTCATAGCTAGCGATAATGTAAAAGATATTCACTGCCACATTATAGTTACGATTCCATAGATGGGACAAAAGAACTCCTTGTAAAAGAAGCGAGCGCATATATTACATATAAATGATCTTATGAATCATTCAACTTTTAAAAATCGAGCATCACCAAAGGAAGACATAATTGAGGAAGTTAATGATTTAACGCAGATCAAGTTGCCTTTTATCACATATAGTATATTGACCCACTACTTAAACATCCAGGAAATACAACACTAGCCCATCTCAGTTCCATAACGCAACCTTCATTGTACAGTAAAACCTGTGGAAGACGGTGCCCGAAATTCGGAAAACTGTTGGAGAGGAATAAAAAAAATGAGAGTCACCAAGCTACCAGTTACACAGGGTGGCCGAGCATTTTGAAAAATGACCTTTCAACCTGTTAAAGGCGGAAAAGTGAGCCTCATTAACCGAAAAATTATCAGGAAACGCTTTGGTTCTCATATAACAAAATAATGCCGTCTTTCACAGGTTTCACTGTACCTTGACGAAGCGGTTGGAGGGTCGGTCCATCGGCAGAAAGGCGCCCGCGCGCCGTCTGAGTGCGGAGAGCGCGGCGCGGAGTTCCCGGGGAGGAGCGGCTGGGCGGGCGGGGGGCCTAGAGGGTGGACGGTCGTCGAACGGAGGGGGGGGGGGGGGGAAACGGAGTTGGTCGGCAGAGGAGATGCCGGCTCCAACTTTCCATTCTTCCCTCCCCGAACCACAAGCTCCTTCACTTCTGTGACCGGCGAAATGCACTCGAGGCTTGTGGGAAAATCAGCGGGGACACCTTCACACGTCCGCCCCCGGCCGTGTTCCTCCCGACGCCCCTCGCGAGGGGATTCTCGCGGGTGCTTCCGAACGGGTGTCGTGTCGCACGTGAACCCTCCGGGAAGGGCGTGGCTCTTCCCTGGGTTGATGTGGTCCATTCGGTCAACTCCATCAGCGTGGCGTCGAAAGAGGAATCATTTGCGGGGGAGGAATTATTGTCGGAGATGCACGACTGCCGAGGCGGGATTTCAAGGGGGGTGGGAATTAGACGAATATCAGTGGCGTAGGAGTAATGCATTCAATGATGCTCTTGATAAAATAAAAACAACACGGTTTTCCACAGTTTAACGGGCAATCCGTCAAGGATTAAGCGAGTTGTCTCAACACGACACAATATCACAGTCGGGAAGAAGAATATCAATGAAAGAAAAAAAACGTATTAAACTATTGAAACTTTGACCCTGGGGTTCAGCTTGGGAGTCTTCGCCACAGCCGTCGGCTATTCATTCTCAGGATTAAGGATCCACAGAAATACATACCAATGGCATGCGCACACACAAACATTCCAATTACATCTCATTATTAGATGATAGTCCTATGGAAATGACACCATCAACTTGGCAGCCAATAGAAACTCTTTATGACAGTTAAGAAGACTTGGTAATGACTTGGTATGACAGTTAAGAAGAATGGGTAATCATGAGAAAAACGACACATACTTCAATGCGAACTGATTATACAGAAACGCAGATCAAAATTTTATCCCAGCATTTCACGTGAACGACCATGGGGAATCGATTTTGTGATGACGAGTCGTTTCATCTGTGCACACCTTCGTTAAAGCAAACGAAGTAAGCAGACACTGAGAATCGCATCAGCAGCGGTGACGTTGCAGAATGAAAACGAATGTATCAAACTCATGATCTTGGGGACGCAGTGCGGGTAAGAAGTGGGAGCCAGAAAAAAGAAAAGAGCCAATCTCACACAAAAGTGTATCGTATATATTTATATATCTTGCATAATTTATTATTTTGCACTTATAATTTCACATTCCACAACTCAGAAATAATACATGTACACAGACGCAAATTCTCTTTCGACATAAGTGACAAAATCTCAAAACGCATCCATTCCAAAATTTCACACACACACACACACACACGTAAACACTCATGTGTCTCACACAATCATCAAGTAACACACCCAAGCACACACACTCGGACACACGTACTCACACACGGAAAGCTTGGAAACATATATTCCCGCCGTTGCCATTGCTTCGATTCGTTCGTCCATTGCTGACACAAAGTAATAACCGTCAAATCGCGGGAATGGGGAGGGGTAGAATTGCGACCCCCGAGAGAGAGGGGGAGGTGAAAGGGGGCCCTAGATCTCCCCGGTGCCGGCGAGGCAACACACCGGGCCGACCCCTGCGGCGAACAACCGGGGAGGAGAGCACGCGACCGTCCGACCGGCCGGGAGCACGCCTTCCTCCCGCTCGCGCGCCTCACAACCGTCCGAATAGCTCGGCCGGGAATGGGGAATAGATCGAAGAGAGCAATTAAATCAATAGGGGCATCTTAAATACATACTTGTATCTCGGTTTAGCAACTGCGCTCACGAAACTGATGACATAAGGGTCGATATCTCGGCGAAAGCATAAATTGGATTGAGAAAAGTTGTTATCAAAGCCAATTTTATTCTCAAAAATAAATTGTGATTTTTCGAAAGTCGTTTGAAATAAAAGAATCCACTAGTCATGATTACTCTTAAAAGTATTCTGGCAAGAATAAATTGAAACCGAATATAACGAGTCGTGAGGCAAAAGTAAATCTGATCTCAAACTATAGAGAGATTCCCAGATGTAAAATCAGTAGATGCTCAAATTTTTTACAAAATAATTTTTCCAAAAAAGTTTATTTCTTCACTGAATCAATTCCTAGGGCAGCGATGATGTCCGCTAAATTCCCCGGTTAAGTAAATGGCCGTCTTAATTGCGTCATGGGAAAGGATTTCCCCGAATATTTTTTGCACATCGTCCCGGCACACACCATCTCTCGTCTTAAAGGCTAACGAGAAATCTTCACGAAGAGAGAGGTCTATTTTCCCGTTGGCCTGGGGCGGAGGGAATTTGGGGGGTAGGAGGGGGAGAGGAACCCTGGTGCCTTTGGCCCAAGAAAGTACCTCCACCTGCGTTGGATGCCGATGAAAGAAAGAGGGTGTGATGAGATTACGGAGAAGGTCCGGAAAAGGTCGACGAGGATCGAGGGAGAGAGAGTGAAGTAGGGACATCGGCATTCCTTGGGTAAGAAAAATTTATTCGGCGGTCATCTAGAGCGATTTTTTTGGCTTTGGCAACGCATCAAAGGAGCAAATTTAATCAGTGAAGATTCAAGTTCAACAATTTCACCCGAGTGTTCAATCCGCTAAACAACGCATTGTAGCAATTGCACACGAACGTTGGATGTCTTTATCCTCAGTTTTTATTAAGAATTAAAACGAAGTTCTACATAAGTGATGAAATGGTCTGAGCCTTCCTTCTTCGAATTCTATTCCTTGAAATTAAATTTGGAAATTTTTCATGAGCTGCATCAATGAAAATAATCCCGTATTTGAATCGAAATTCTAAACTATCCTACCGATTACGAGTTCTTTTCACACGTTAGACTAAAAAAATCAAAAATAGCTTTTCAAAGGTTTTCTTTTTCAAGTCAAAGCTTAAGGCAGTAACTTCGCGTATGATTTTGAGTTCAGAAGTAACAAGAAAGTACCACAGAGATACAAAGAACAGTATTTATTAAGTCATCATGTGAAAATCGACGATCGATTGCGAGTTCAAAGCCTTGGGATCGCTTTTGAACGAGACCTGGTAGCTTCCAGGCGATACCTCCTTTCAGATCGGTAATACTGTATTTTCAATCAACTGACGCATCCCACTTCTAGAGTTTTCCTCTTTTCTTAAATTGCTCAATCCAACTTGGTAAATATATTTAGACTATGGGAAAATAACGCCGACAAAAAGAATTAATTTCAAGGTTTTTCATGCCGTGCCATATTAGCTGCCATTAATGACAAACCATATTTTCCTCTCGGCTAATTACTCCTCGAGCTCAGTCTTCCATCGAAACAGCACTTAAATACAGACAGTGCTATCACAATGGGAATTGGCAGTTAAAATTTAGAAGTATTGTTGAATTGTGCGACAGCAAAGCATTAATTAAGACTAATATAACAAATTGAGGAAATATAGTCAATAAAAAGGATTTTAATCTACATTGAATCCGATTTATTAACTGGTATTCGTGTTAATATTTTATTGCATCACTCAAGAAATAAAATCGAAAGGTAAAATCCAAATTTGGTAAATTGTAGAGCACTCCCTTAGCAGCGTAATGTCCAATGTGCTCTTGTGTATTGACAAGTGTCTGAGGGGAGAGAATTCTTCTTGAAATCGATAATGGAAACCAACCCGTAAAATAGTACCTCGCCGTTTCTTAATAAAGAATATAAAGTCGGAAAATGCCGTTGAGATAAGAAATGCGAAGGAAAGGCAGGGTATAAGAATCATCTACCCATTTTGCTTCATAACATCTCCTGCGTTACCCCGTGAGAGTTTAACCGAGCTGGAAGAGGTCTGCAAGATGTTGGTGGCGATAATTCTTACTTAGAAACCCGATCCATATCAACTAATAGCTAAAGAAAGTCTACGGAAAATTGGAAGCTAAGATCTACCTCTAAAATATCCAAAGTTCAAAGAAATAAAATGTCATGATGGATCTTAAATAAATGCTTGATTCAAATATAAAGATGTCGTATCAAGTCCTAGCATTTCCATATTGATGTTTAACCCGATTACAGCAAATTCAACTAAAGTTGTGTTTTACATCAACTCACATTTCTTTACAATATGTTTTTTAATATAATCTATGCTGTTTATGAGTGTTCCTGAGTAAAGTTCCGTGGTTATGGAAAGTAACATAATGGTTATGTGGTGATATTTTCCAAGTACCGATCACGAAAAGGCATCCAAACAGAATTTCGAAATATCCGGTTTGTCATTGAACGAATATGCAAAACATTTCACTCGATATCCTCCTGTAAGCTCACATAACCTTAGTTTTTATTCACCATAATAAGTCAGCATCTGGGAGCTGTTAATTAAGTACAGATATCTTCATTTTTGAGAAATTATTGCCTCTAAAAGCATTGCCCGTAACCTTGAGCTCACCAGTGAACAAACATTTATGCCGATGAATATTCACAACTTTTACGTAAAAATAGAGAGTTTAATTTTTTTATAATAGGTGGACTCCATTAATGTGACATGAAACGCTCTGAAAACTCTGAAACGCACAACTAAGTCTCTAAATGCGATCTGCCATGATCTAGCCATTAAGAACGAATAATGAATCAATGTGCTCGTTTAAAGACGAAGAGATTGGAATCCGATCAGACTGTAATTCGATTCTAAGGAAGAACTAAGAATGTGGGTGTCGCTTCTCTTTCAAAGAGTTAAAGGCCAAGCATTAAGCTATTAGTAATTTTCCAATATAACGTTTACATTTTAATCCGATACAAATTCGAACATGATAAGGCTAGAAAATTATCGAGGCATTACTAAGAAAAAAATATATCCAAATCTCAAGATTTTTTAATGCTGCACACAAATGAACACTCGCTCTTCCTTCCGCAACTGCTTCAGAAGCAGCGCAGGTCGATTGTCAAATCGCTGGTTTCGCCTCCTTAGATGCACACATCCTCTCCCGATGAGCGTCCACGAGACGCATCCTCCCTCCCCCCGGGGTTTCCTCCCGAGACGGAGGAACCGGGGGTGGACCGCGGTGCTCATCGCTCATCAGCAGCGCCAGCCTCTCTTTCCCTTGAGCACACGCCCGCTCGCACAGAGGCGGCCCCCGGGCCCGCCGCCTTACCGGCCCCGGGCCCCCTTCTACCCGGCCCCCCCAATTAGTCACGGTTTTCAAGCGGCCGTCCACTCTCGGCCTCAAATCCAGCAGTCATTCCAAGGGGTGGCTATGGTTCATTGACTCAGCTCGAATCAATATTTACGACCGGAAAACAGCTTTCGTTCGCTTTTGACCACGGATTTACGAGGGCCAGCCAACTCGGCAGCTGAGTACGAAGTCTTACTATCGAAAATATGTTTTTAAAAACGCCACCACGAGCTATTATGGATACGCAAGTAACATCTCACCTACAAATGAACTCCTCATTTATGGACTGATTGAACAAATGAGCAATAAATGTGAAAATAACAGATCACGCTAATGTCTATCGACCGATTGATGAACTATCACTTCCATTACGTCCTAATTTCCAGAGAACAAGAAATTGAAGCCGTTTCAAAACGGTTCAAACGGCCCATGTCATTACCTCTTCTTCTGTCAACTTGAAACCATTGACGACTCCAAAAGGAGATATATCACGGTAGAAAGGGACAATTTATAAAATAAAAAGTGTCGAGATTGGAAATCTATTGGTAAGGCCCTCAAGATCATCAACAGAAAGGTTCAATCACTTCCAAATCTTGGAAAAAGCTAAAATAATACTGCACCTCCGCCCATATGCCAAAGTAACCTAACAATATTGCATTCCAAATTCATGTTTAACATTTAATATTGTAAAAACAGACAGCGACATTATATCATTAAAAACAATACTCTAGTTAAATAGGCAAATCAAAACTGAAACCCTTTCATGTTGATGAATCTAAATAATATTCGCAAAACATTTTAATTTATACACATGCGTGTAAAATCGTAGCATTAAAAACTGGCTTACAAAGTCATGGGGCGGGCTTAGCATATGCCATTTATGTTTTAAAAAGGTTACAAAAAATCTGTTCAAAATCGAATAATCACTTTCCTCCTACCCGTGTCTACCGTCTAAAATTATTTTTTCTCAAAAGGTTCTTCTATTTTCTTTGGTATGGGAGAATATCTACGGAGGTTAATTCAAATTTCGAACTTTCTTCGAACAAAATCTCTAAAAGAAAGGATTTTAACAAAGACATCGTTATATTTACTGTTCTGAATCAAGCGTCGTGTCGTACAGGAACAACACTCAGCTACATGCATTGCAAGTAAGCACTAATCAATTCTAAGAGAGGGTGAGATGACGGGCAACACACCGCAGAGGGGTCATCTTCAGATAAACGTCGCTTCTTCGATTAGCCCCGACGGGAGAGGGATTTGCGAGGAAAGCACTCGGAGCCGATTGGCACAAGACGCTAATCATTCTGGGGAGGGAGAAAACATGAGGAGACTCACAAATCGCTACCTCCGAAAAAGAAAGACTAAATGAAGTCAAAAATTTTTAAAAAATAATGAAATTTGGAAAAAGAAAGACCGCTGGGAGGTTCCCGAAGAATACGCCGCGCTGGGATAATTAATGAGATTAAAAACGTCGGCTTCCAAATTGAACCTCACTGACCCGACCCCTCTTTTTTCGATGTAGGAGCCATTTCCTCACCCTCCACCCCACCCGTCGCTCCCTCGGGAGGGAGGCGTGAGAAGAAGGGGAGGGAACCCCGTCCCCGCTTTCCGTCCCCCCTCCCAACCTCCCTTCTCCCCTCGCCCCCGCTAAACTTCTCGAGCGAAAACAGATGTAAGACAGAGACGAGGGAGCCTTGGGACGTCAGCCCCAAGGGGGGTATGCCTCCTCCCCCGGCCCCTGTGTGGGAAGAACGGGCAGGAGGGGACAGGGAGGAAGCGGGGAGGCTGGGAAAGGGGCGGAGGGAGGGAGAGCGTTAGTAGACGGGACGACGACGTCGAAGGGAAAAGGGACGGATGGATGGGAGGGTGGGGGAAGAAAAAGGCAAATCTCCGCAGGGACCACCCGCGCGTAACCGCCCAACACCCCCGCGGCCCCACCCCACCCTCCCGCCTCCTCCCTCCCCCCACACTCCGGTGCACCGCCGCAGCCGCCGCCGCTAATATTCACCGCCTTTCTCTTTCTCGAGGGAAATACCCCCACGAACGCTGCTATATCCCATCTGCGATCGTTAGGTCTTCACGGCACTAAACCGTTAAATCGTCCTTCTTGTTAGCGTTATTTTTCCACAGGGTGCTACTACAAAGGACACGGGAGGAGCGACGACGAATCGTGTCGAAATAACTCGAACGATACAGGTCGAGTCCCACGCGAGGAATAGATTCTGGCCCCGGATCGACTTATGCTCCCCCTCGCTATGCAAATCTGATCCACGTTTGAAGGTTGTACCGAGAGTGGATTTCCCGGAACGGAGAGTTGAGTTTTCGGATTCTCAGCGCGGGAGGGAGATCGCACGAACCTCATTCAAATGAGCGAATCCAACTGCCCCAACCCCTCTCCGCCCCCGAATGCAGCTGGAGTCATTCGCCCGCCTCAAGACGAATCGAAGCTACCGATCACAAATGTATGTCTGGTGGCAAAGGGCTTCGGGGATAAATCTTTAAGAGGTTGTTCCTGAGAAATGATTTCCTCTATTTGCAGATTCGAATGCCCAGGTGGAATCTCTCTCCGTGTCCACCACCTTGAAGGAATCATTACTAGTTTTGACTATTAACCGAGTATTCATCAGCATTTTAGTAAAAGACGAAAAATGAATATTCATCTGAATATTTCCAATTTAAAATGTTGTCGCTATTGTGTGTAAAACTAAACTCATTCAGTATGTAATTATTTTTAATGGCAAAGCTTCGCAGAACGTTCATGTAACAATTTGCCATAAATTGAAGTAAACTTGTATTCTAATCTAACATAATACAGTCTCCCTTATTTACTTCCATTTCACTCGATGTATATAGTATGTGAAGGCTACCATAGCCGTATCGTAATAATGAATTTCCTCATTCGTGGTAGGAGTGTTATAATATGAGTAGTTCATCTTTTAAAGAAAACAGTAATTTAATTGATCGGTTTTTCGTCGTCACAGCGACGCAATCAAACCAATGATCTTTTTTTACAGAGGCGAGAGATCGCAAAGCTTTCGCCACACTGAGTCGAGAGTCGTAGGCAATCCAAACGTTTAACATATAAGAGGCAGTTATTTCCTTCGCCTTTACCATCCCTCACAATAAGTTTCTTCTCTGCTAGATGCAAAAAAAACATTCAACGAATTCCATATCCGAACTCAATGGCATGAAAAGAAGCTTTGCTAAATAAAGGTTGCTCGAAACCTCTGCGCCAAAGCACCGGGCATTCTTCGAGCACAAAGCGAAAGCTGAGCTACCCTCTTCTAGCCGCTCTCCCTCTCTCTCGGTCTTCTGGAGGACGGAAAGTGTAGATGCAAAGCCGTATTAACATGCAAGAAATATATAAGTGAACCTACTCAACAAACTCGTGCAATATTTGCAGTTTCAAATGGTTTAAGTCAACGCAGGGAATCCATTTTATTTAGTATTCTACAAAAATGATCCTCCAACGATGGCATAACTAATTTTTTTACTTAATCACCTCAGCCGTGAGTTCTTTCCAACGGTGGCATTAAAGAAGGAAGGTGAATAAAAACATATGAACGAGCAATGGTTGAAAAGTAACGTAGACAGTGGACAGGAGTGTGCAAAAATATTATGAATGAATCGCTTTACTTATTTTATGAATTAATACATAAATAATTATGAAGATAAGCAAGAAATTAAAAGTTTTAACTGATGATCAAAGAAAAAAGAAGACTATAAGAGAGAATGGATGATGTATCATAATAAACTCCATGATGATGATAGTCGTTTGTACTAGGAGTGGCAACATAGCAGTCCAGCTCCCGAAATATCCGAAACCTATTCCCTTTTATAACGTAGGAAAGCCATTTGTCAGAAATGAATGTACATATGACAATAATCGAGGAAGGAATGCCGAATAAGCCTTTCTATCAAAAGAAACAACTGCTATAGCATATAGGAATAGCACAGACATATGGATACGATTTATAAGAAATCACATTTCGTCTACTTTTATAAGGATGCGAATAATAGCTCATAATTCTATTAACAGAGATTAAAAGAAAATCGGATTGGCGAAAGCAGTGGGTTATTCCAAAGAATGATGACAATTAAAACGGATATGCACAATACCACACGAAGTATGCACCTACTTCGATGAGCGAGTGATGAGAGAATCTATGAAGGACACTTAGAAGACGAAGAGGGCCATCGATTGGATCAGTCTGGCGAAGATTACAACTGAAAGAATCGGAGAGGAAGGCCCAGGATGAATTACGAGGAGCAAGTAATGGAAAGGAGCGAGCTATGAGGAGGGATTGAAGATATTGACAGATTGGAGCAGGACAGTTTGGAAAGTTGCTGCAAACCAACCCTCGAACTGATGACCTGTTATGATGGCAATGGGGCTGGATGAGTGTGGTTGAGGTGTTAACGAGTGCCGAGCGAGGCCATGGTGTGCGGAATGCAGTGGTCGGGGGAGGACGTGAGTGAGAGAGGAAAGGCGGGGGCCCCCGAGGAGCATTGGAGGGGACACCCAGGGGTGCCGAGACGCTAAGATTAACTGCTCTTTCTACGTTGACACTTCGTATTCTTCGAAATGGTTGCATTATCAATGGTTACTTCAGACCCTGACCTCTGGGGTCTAGCGGTTTTTGGGATGGAAATTCGTATCAGTTTCGAGTAATATTAATAACTCGATTGTTAAATACGACGATGCGGTCTCTGGTTAAAGAAATAAAATACATTTTTCTACGCGTACGGCTCGGTGAAATAGGTCACGACTAAAAAACGAGTGGTAAGTTGTGCGTAACGGTAAGATCTAAAACCCCACGCATGTTATTTGGATTGTGGCTACACTAAACATCATGTAAGTATCCTTAGTAATTCATCTCATCAAATTCATATACTTTTACTATGCATATATATGATATCGTCGAAGTAACACGGACGTGTTGAATAAAAATACTTTGACAGCAACAAACAATATAAGAACATACAAAAGGAACACTCGCACGTTATTTCTTGATATTTTAGACGGAATTTAGCTCCGTCTTCATCAGAAGATTAGCTAAGACTGATTAATCTTCTGATGAAGACAGAGCTCAATTCCGTCGAAATTATCGAGAAATAATGTGTGTGTGTTCCTTTTATGTGTTCTTATACTGTTTTTTGCTGTCAAAGTTTTTTTATGCGTATATATATATATATATATATATATATATATATATATATGTATGTATTATGCGTATTATTATTATTAGGTAATCTTCCGGTTAAGGTAGGTTTTTGGATGGACACAACTATCAAATAAATATTTTGTAACTCCAAGCAAAACCAAATCCAGCAACCTAATCTACATCAGGTTCCTCTTCATCTCTGTGTATTTCTTTCCCCCCTTCATCCCGTCCAACATTCCTATCCTGTTCCTGCCCTTTCCTTGTTTGCCTAACATTCTCCCCTCTATTACCTTCTTCAACATTCCACTACCGCTCAATACGCCTGTCATCCATTTTTCCTGCCTCCATAGGATTTCTCTCAACAAACCCCTCTCCTCACCCACCATCCCCAGTACTTCCTCATTTGTTTTCCTTTCGGTCCATTTCTCCTCCTCCATTATTCTCCACAACCACATTTCAAAAGCCTCCAATCTATGTCTATCCTCCTGCTTCAGTGACCACGTTTCCGCGCCGTACATAGTTCCATAGTACGCTCCATATCAGAGTTTTTACGAGTTTTGTCATAACATCCTTACTCAACGTCCCTGTCATCAACTCCCTCCTTGAGAAAGCCTCCTTGCCTAGCGCAATTCGTATATACATATATATATATATATATATATATATATATATATATATATATATATATATATATATACATTTCCATACATAATATGTATATGTATTACGCGAGGGTACAACAACTCGCCTAATGCCAAAATTAGCGACACTTTAAATTCACGCATTAAAAGATTAATAATGGGCCAGTTAATTTCCCTGTGTTGCTGTCTGCGATATTCCGGGAAGATCTGACATCAGAAAAACTACAAATCTTATCGAATACTGCCCTTCGGTCAGTACCCGAACGCTCTACCCACTGGACTACCACTCCAAAAACATAAAGGAAATAAATTCGTGTGCCGAGCAAAAGATGGTCAAAATTTCTGATATTTACGTTAATTTCTCAAACCATTTTAAATGGCGATTCGCGCATGAAATAAATTTAAAATTATCTGTTGTAGTTAAGCGTATGTACTTGCATGCTTGTGGAGTGAAGGGAGGTAGATGTGTGTTTGCATGCGCGTCGAATGATGGGATGTTACGATGAATGTGTGCACTGCTGTGGATTGGGGTTTGCATGTGTGTGTTGGTTTTCAATGCGGTATTTCTTTTTTCCTTTTTTGGGTGGTGACCTAACACCCCCCGCCACAAGCCCTTGCGGCGGCTTGCGGGGTATTATGTAGATGTAGATGAAATAATTGTGCCGATAAATCATATTTGGCGGATGACAGAAGAAAGCTATTCCCGCGAAATGGATTGAAGTCATGATGTCAATGTAATTTGCCAGGAAATTAATTAAACCAGGAAATAGTGCATCCCCAAAAATCGACCTGGAGATCTGACTGATCACAAGATTCGACAAAATTATTTCTCCCTCGAAATTTGTCGCGCCTACACCCTCTCGTTATCCACGTCGCCCACCACCGACCTCTTTCCGTCAAATGTTAGTGCATGCATGAAATTAGAAAAAATAGGTTACACTCTGACAAACATCCACATCATCACTTAATATCGAGACCAAGGGTTTTTCAGCCGCTATGGCGGCGGAGAGAGGGAAAGGACGCCGACGGACATGGGCCAGGGACGAAGGTCAGGGGGCTCTCGGGGCGTGGGAGAACAGGTCAGTCATTTAACTCTAATTGTGTAAAAGAAATCAACTCGCCCCAAACTACCCCTCGGGCTGCTCCCGCTCTCCCTCCTTCTAAGCAACACAAAACGAACAGCCCTGAGCTCAGTAGCCGACTGATTACCATAAATGAATTATAGGAGAAATCCTTGAACACTTCATGAAGATACGGGCATCCGACATGAAACTATCACCAGGATAATTTCCGGTGAAGGAATCAAGTACGAACCAGATTCGTTCTTGTGCGAATTATACGGAAATAATTTCGCTGAGCTAACAAACGTGAGCAATATATGATCAAACGTCCGCTAAAATAAGAGGATGTTGTATAAAATTTCACTAAGCCATTTGTTAAATGTAAATAAGTCAAGGTAACTTTGAAATTCTAAGTCTTAACCATTGTCCTCTCAATGGAAGGGTAAAAGAGGAGGATTTAACGTATTTTTTTAAGTGCTGACCGCATGTATAGCTGGGTCAACGTAAAGGACAGGTATTCACGTGCTTTCACCCCCCCGAATTGTTATCGTCACGAAGTTGACGGTATTTTGGATTAACAGTCAACGGAACCGAAACGAATACTAATAATTATTGTTACAAGAGTACCCTTGAGCCACCGCACGGTGAATTAGCCGAGAGCAGCAGGGTCGCGATTGGAATGCTGTGGCTGCTACTTGAACAGAAGGAAAGGGAACCGCGGGAAATCTATTAATAGTACACACACACACACACACACAAATGAATGCTCAAATTCTTTCTCAGTCGCACGCAATCGATTATTCAAAGAAATACTGACGAAGCATGTCGATGGGATTTCGCCCAGTGGGAAACTTGCAAACGGAAACTAGTCACACGCCATCTAAATTATCAATCAAGTTACATTTTTTTTTTAATTTCTCTCCCCGTTTCCAAGTGTACCAATTGCGATCCCTATCATGGTTCACTGAAAGGCCTCGATTATTTTTAGCTCCCGTGACGCACGCCGCACGGAGACGAACGGGTCCGATTATCCCTTTCGATCGTCGACGGAGAAGTCCATCAAAAATCGACATGAGTACAACCACAAAAACGTCAAGAGATGAGAACGAGAAAATTCGGGTGCGCACACAGAAAAACAATAGTTTAAACAGACTTACAGCTGGACTGTGTGTACTCATTGCATTAACACGTTATCTGTATCACACGCACACCAGCTTACGAGAACACACTTATAGTAGCAAATCATAAGGAGCACTTCATTTCCACTGAATAATACTCCACTAGGCCTTAGGACATTGCCTATGCACGATGATTCGAACACCTTGGCATCCGTCCCACCACTGTCCCCCACTCGCCCCCACTCGCCCCCACTCGCCCCCCCCCGGCCGACCGTCCGCCGCCCCGAACACTCTCTCCCTCCCTTCTCCACTCCACCCTTTGTTTATCCTTGGCTCCTTCCTTGGCCTTTCTTCCTCCTCCGTCGCGATCCTCCTTCAGTACTTGCCGCCGCCATCCTCGAAGTAACCCACTTGACCCCCCCGATACTGCGCCACCCCCCGGAATCCGCCCATCTCACATCCCCCCCCGGGGGCACCCCCATTCGAAACGCCTTCGAAAAGTTCGCGGAAGCCTGAGGGTGCTCCGCACGCCGCTCCGGCCGACGCCGTCGACGACGTCGACGAAGCCGGGGACGTAGAGTTGCCCGGCACCCCACCACCACCCACGCCGCCCCCAGCGGACGCGCCCCCCGACGCCGAGGGGTCGTCGGACGCGCCCCCGCCGCCTCCGATCCCGGCCGTCGCGGCCTCCGTCGCCGACACGGGTACACCGTACCAGGAGACCACGGAGGAACCGTGGCCTCCGCGGCCGGTAAACCCGTGTTGGTTGGCCACGTGATCGTGCTGGTGGCTGTGGTGCGACGCCGGCCCGAGGCCGTGCTGCTGCTGGTGTTGTCGGGAGGAAGGCGAGCAGGGGTCGCCGTCCCGCCGGCCCTGCGAAAGGACCTGCCCCTGGTGGTGATGGTGGTGGTGCTGCTGGTGAGCCAGGGAGTACTGCGCCGCCGTGGCGCCGCAGTGGTATGGGGCGGCCCCGGGGGTCGGCGGTCCCTGAGGGAGGGCCACCCCGGGACCGGACGGGGGCCCCGGAGGGACGTGACAAGGCGAGTACGACATGGTCCCGACGGGGCGGACAAACACGCCTCCGCTGTCCCTCGAGGCTGTCGTCATGAGGCTGTCCACGCTGAAGGGCTGCTGGTGAGGCAGGGAGAGGAGGGGGCCTTCGGCGGGGGCGCCGCCGCCATGATGATGATGGTGGTGGTGCAGGTGAGGGTGGAGGTGGTGCGGGTGCATTTCGTGCGGAGACTCCGACATGGCCTCCGCCTCTGTCAACACCTCCGACTTGACGGGCAAATGGTGCTGAGGGGTCTGCTGTAGAAGGCAGTGCTGCTCCGCGGCGGTGGTGGTAGCGGCGGCATGCGGGTGCCCGTGTAACTGGTGCACGGCGCCCTGGTGCAGCTGCGAGATCTGTGGCTGCTGGAGCAGATGCTGCGACGCCTGGTACTTGGTGCACATTTTCTCCACGGGTTCCGCTTTTGGCTTGCACACGGGGGCCCCTTCCTCGGGCCCCTTTTCCCTCCGCGGCCCCTCCTCGGGGCCCTTCTCCCCACCCACCGGCACTCCGCCCTGGGCCGTCTGCTGCTGCCTCTTGAGCGCTTCCTCCTTTTCCTTGAGGGCGTCCTTCTTCTTAAAACGCCGCCGACGCCGGAGGTAGGAACCGTTGTCGAACATGTTGTAAGAATCCGGGTCCAGCGTCCAGTAGCTCCCTTTCCCGGGCTTCTTGTCGTCCCTCGGCACCTTGACGAAGCACTCATTAAGGCTGAGGTTATGCCTGATGGAATTCTGCCACCCTTGCTTGTTCTCGCGGTAGTAAGGGAATCGCTCCATGATGAACTGGTAGATTCCGTTAAGCGTAATCCGCTTCTCTGGTGCGTTCTGGATGGCCATTGCGATCAGGGCTATATAGGAGTACGGCGGCTTCACCATGTCCTTGACCGCCCCCGCCCCGGTGCCCGCCAGGTGATGGTGCTGCTGTTGGTGGTGGTGGTGGACGCCCGTGTGGTGTGGGTGGTGGTGGTAGTGGGCGGCGGAGGAGGAGCTGGCGGCGGCAGCCGCTGCCGCAGCCGCGGCCGCGTATGGGCCATACCGAGCCGCGACGCTCGAGTACTGGTCGTAAGCGTATGCGGCGGCTGCGGCGGCGCTGGCCGAGGAGGGCGACGCACCGGTGGCGGCGAGCGCCGAGGCTGACGGGTAGCCCGCGGCACCGCTCCCGGACGCGCAGGCGGCGGCGGCAGCCGCCGCCGCTGCATGGTGGTGGTGTCGATGGTAGTAGGCGTTAGTTTGGTCCGAGAAGAGGGCGTGCATGTTGGCGGGGCCCTCCAGCTTCCTGGTGGTGTTGGGTCGCGCCGACCCTTCCCTTCGAGTCCTCCTCCACCGAGAGTGCGCCGGAGGATGCTTCCTCCTCCCCAGGGGCTGTCGGATGGGCCCCTTCCCGCCGCCGGACTCGCGTCACGCCGCCCTCGGGGATTCACTCGCTCGCCATCACGTCGGTCGCCCCTGCAGGTCGCGACGACGGCTCGCCGGTCCCTCCCCAGGGACCCCCACGATTGTGGTGGCGATTCGCGACCCCCTTGGCGGGGGGGTCCTCGGGGCTTCTGCCACCACACCACCTCCGCGGGATCGGTGGTGAGCGCCTGCACTTAAGATAAAAGGAGGCGGCGCGGTCGGGTGGACTTCAGAGGGGCCGAAGAAGGGGGGTGTGGAGCGGGTGGGCGGGGGGCTAGGAGGGGAAGGGGGGCGCGGGAGGGGGAGGTGGGCCGGCGGCGAGGAGGGAAGCGGAAGACCCCCCCTTTAAGCCGGAGAGAGCTTCTTCTTTATAAAAGGCGAACTTGGATTGCGGGAAAACAAGCGAAGGCGGCGAGGCGAGGTCGTTGGGGCGGCGTCGTCGACGTCGCAAGGGAGGAAGGGCGGCCCGCGCGGCGGCGTCGGCGGCGGCGACGGCGGGAAGAGAGAGACTTGGGCCTGCGCTGTGTTATCACTCACAACACGGTCCGTTTACGAAGGAGATGAAGGGAAAACATCTCCGGCTGTCTGCGAAGCGCCTCCGTGTGTGCAAGCCGCTGTGTGAGCGCGCGTGTGTGTGTGTGTGTGAGCGCGTGTGTGAGCGAGAGAGCGTGTTGTTTCCTTTGGACGCGGGGGCGTACTCTGCCGGTCTCTCCACGGAAGGGTGCGGCCCGCCTCCTTCGTCGTCCCTCCCGCTTCTTGGGCGGCCCCCCTCCACCGGCACCAGCGACGAGCGGAGAGAGGGAGCGGATAACGAATTCGTGCGCGTTAAGATCAACAAGGAGAGCGCGGCCGGCGGCGGCAGGGGGATGTCGACGGAAGGGAGAGAGGGCGGGCGGCCGCGAGAATGTCCGGGGAACAGTGCGGCAGCGGTGAAAGGAGAGAGAGAGCGCTCCTTGGCCGCCCCTCCTCCGCTCCGTGCTCGGGGGCGGGGGGAAAGTACGGGGACAGCGGGGAGGGGCGTCCTGGAGGCGGGAGATGTGAGTAGGGGGGGCAAGAACTGGCAGCGCTCTGTCGCGAGGGGAAAGGGACCTCCGCTCTTTCCCCTGCTCGTCCCGCCCCTCTCTCATCTCTCCTCCCTCCCCCATTCCCTATCCACCCTCCCGGGAATGTGTGCACGCACGCCCACCCACCTCATTATCCTTCCGCACGCTTATCCCTTAACTAGTTCCCTCCCCTCCCGCTTGTTCCTCTCTTGCTCGATACTGAAGAGTATTTCGCCATTCTATACGGATGCCTCGGGCCTATGACCACTTCCAGTTGAAGAAGAACCCACCTCCTCTGGAGAATATTTAAAAGAAAGCAATTCCAAACACCATCAGAATACCACATACTTACGTATTACTTCACCCGAGAGGTGCTCAGAAAATAGACCTCCCAAACGAGGCGCCTAGTTTGAACCCGTCTTGATGAATAGGTCTGCCCAGGAGAACTATGTTCAAATGGTACCACTAACATTTCGACTTGCGAATTACGAAGAATAATCTATCAACGAAACGACGAATAAGATAATCAAGACGCCATATCTCACTGGAAGGAATGATGGGACATAAGATTAGAAATAAGGGTGAATAAATTTCAGAAAGGGTGCAATCAATCTCTCATTAATAATTGTAACTTCTAGTATGATTGCATACGACATATAAAAAAAGGATTTGGACTCACAGGAATTATGTCGAATGCGGAATATATTCATATGCAACGTTTCCCAGACAACATGGCAGTTACCTTAAAGAAACAAGGGCACCCATGCCCACTGCTGTACGAAACGGATCGAGGAAGTACTTCAACTCTTCGTGTTAAGAGTAGTTTTCCGTTCAAGTTCGGTCTTTGATGGACCGAATACCTACCTATAAGATCTGTTCTATTTCTCAGTCCCACCAAATATGACGCTGAATAAATGCGCTAATAACTAGATTAGAGGAAACCGTTCTTCGTCTGCACACACTGCTTGTCCGTCTCCATTCCGTCCAACAGGCACATCCTTTTCTTTCGCTTCAACTGTTATCAACGGAGAAGAAATTCACATTCTAGCCTGAGAGAGTCAGAGGCTGAAGGTAGGTGATCGACAGGGGCAACAGACACGATCGTCTCACCCGGAAGCGTCGCCACCCTAGCTGGAAGGGGTTCGACAGCCACAAACGTTATTAACACCGTTCATGATGAAAGGATACCGGTTTGGCATAAGGGATGAAGTATTTTTAGATGTCTTAAATGGTCACTTCCAATGATAGGCATTTAAAAACAATTTAATTAAAAATTATTAACTCATCACATGCGCTAATGAGAATTCCGTAGCATCCAACTGTACTTCTGAGAGCGAATTTTCCGACAGTCGACTGAAGATGGTTACGTCTCGTCGTGGGGTTCATGCGTTTATTTTGCCTCGTTGGTTTCCTGTTCGCAAATTACCAAAACAATAAACTACACCATAAATAGGAGGTCACTGCCAAAATGCATTAGACATCACCTTTTACTCTAATCCCATCTAAGAACTAATGCAAGCGAATGCAGTTTTCTACTCTACCTTCGCCAATCGGTTCAACTATATTTTCGAAATTCCACTCTATCATATATCTATGTTTTTGTCACAGATTCAATTCTATGGTTCAATCCATACGATGCATACCTCGTTGTGTTTTCATAAATTCTCTCTCTTATTATCTGTGCCGTAATAAATTCTCTCTCTTATTTGTGCCACCATTCAAAAATCGATGGCTAAGGGAGGAATTGGATGGACGACTGGAGACGCTCTGCCGTGAATTACTTCAGTCATGGCGAAAAATTTAAACAGGGTAGACGTCTGTGCTCTACAGCCTGTGTACACGAAATATGGAAAAGAGACTTTAATCCGCAAAAGCCTGGTGACTCAAGCATCAGAAATTCGTACTCGGATAATTATCCGAAGAATAGAAGGAAAGACAGAAAAATACCTCTCAGAAAACAAATTCGGATTCAGGGAAAACCGAAGAACAAGAGAGGCAATTCTCAGCTTGAGAGTTCTGGCCGAAAAAATGAGGCATGTAAATAAGCCCTTATATGTGGCATTCGTGGACTTAGAGAAGGCCTTCGAAGTCGAATGGAACAAGATGTTCAAGATACTAGAAGCACTTGCATTGGACTTCAACGAAAGAAGAATTATCCATAACCTCTACAATAATCAGGTTACAACAATGCAAACGAAAATGGAAGAAAAATAGAAGCCAAAATAAACAAAAGACTAAGACAAGGATGCAACCTACCGTCAGCATTTTTCAGAGTAAGCCTGGAAGAGGAAATAAAATAAACACAAGAATTGGGTATCAAAGGAGTCAAGGTAAATGGAGAATAAATCAACAAGCTCCGGTCTACAAATGACATCGCGGTAGTGGGGGAAACGCGAGAAGATTTGCAAGCCAATCTAAGGGCTATGTATCAAGTGCTTAGGGAATATGAACATCAACAAGAGGAAAACTGAAATCTTTGTGTGTGGAAGAGAGAAGCTGAATGATAAGAAGATATCACAATTCGATGGATGAAACTAGAGCAAGTGAAATCCTTCATCTACCTGGCCAGCAGCATAACATGTTCAAAGAACCTAAGGCTGGAAAAAAGGAATCAATTCCTCAAGACTCGTGTGGAGCTTGGAGCTCTATAATTCCTAGTCTTGGAACATTGGAAAAATGGACCAATGAAGAATAGAAGCCTTTGAAACATATTGCTGGAGGAGAATGATGAAAAATAAATGGACAGACAAAGTGATAGGAACAAGGAAGTACATAGAAGAGCAGAAGAGGATAGAACCATATGGAGAACTCTACGGCAAAGAAAAAATAGATGGATTAAGCACACATTGAGGCACAATGAATTGATTAGGAATATAATAGAAGGAAAAATAGAAGGGAAGATTCCACGAGGAAGACCAAGAGAATGAACATAGGACAAATTAAGGAGGACGTAAAACAGAGAAGGTATCACGAATTCAGGGAATCTTCATCTCCCAACTCAATGATTCCTCATCTTTTTCTTTCACTTCCAACATCTCATCCTCACAGATCACCTTCCTTGATGTTAATATTTCCCTAACTAATAACAAAATTCTGACCTTGGTACATACTAAACCTACTTACAAACAACAATACCTTCATTTTAACAGCTGCCACCCCTACCACACCAAACGCTCCCTCCCTTACTCCCTCTCTATCCGCGGGCAACGCATTTGCAACCATCCCGAATCCCTCAACAAATACCTCAACAACCTTCATCATCACTCCTCCAACGGGGATACCCAGATTCTCTCCTTCAAAAAAAATCCTAAAACATTCCTACACCCACAATCCTCCTTCAACCACAGACTCCCACCCTCTCTCAATATGCACCACCTACTTCCCTGGCATCCAGTCCCTCCAAGACCTGTACCCCATCTTTAAAAATCACAAATTTTCGTCCAACCTTCTTCCCAAATGCCCCTCTGTTACCTTCAAACGCCCGCTAACCTATCAGATCTCCTCAAATCCACCAAGCCTCTTTCCAAATCCCCTGCCACCCCCAGAATCACACCCTCTCCGTGCTCACGAGCAAGATGCAAAACTTGTCCTATTTTCACCACTCCACCCCTCTCCATCCCAGCTTTTAACTCTATCCCGCCCTTCCCCCACTCCTCATGCACATCTCAGAATGTAATCTATCTTCTGACTTGCAGACTTGGCCCGGCATTTTATATAGGCCAGTGCTCTACACCCCTGAACCTCAGGGTGAACAATCATCGCGCCTCATGTAATCCCTCTTCCCCGTCCGCAGGCCTCCCACCACAACACCCCCTTCAACCAGTGTTACAATGTTTCCGTTCTAGCATCCCTTCCCCCATCCAATAACCCTATAAAATTAAAAACGATGTAAATGGTATTTATATGGCTGTGTAAAGCCTATTTATATCCGGGTCTCAATTTCGTTCACTAATTGTGGGGGGCTAAAGTGGATAGGTGTGGATTTGTTTCATGCGAGATGGTGGGACAATTTATTCATCTGCATATATTTTGTCATCCTTGTCCTGGGTTTTGACTTGTCGAGCCCTGATGATGACTTTGTCAGTTGACACCGGGTCGTAGGTGTAATGGTATTTGTGGAGTAATTATTAGTTTTCTGTTTTGCTTGGAACTATTTCCACGGGAGATTGGGAAAAAATATATACATAAACATGTATTTTTCTCAAAAAAGAACGCTATTCAGTGACGTCACATATATAAGAGTACATACACCTTGATTGCAAACTTATATATACACAATGAAAGGACACTGACATATTTGTCGTGTATTTGACGCTCCGACGACTGGCCTCCATCTTCAGAACATCGTTCTCGGAGTAAGAGCGGAGAGGAATTGGCATGGGAGCGGTGGGGTGGGGTAGGTAACGGACAAAAGGGGAAACTGACAAGGAGGTGAGACGAGTTGGTGGTTATTGGATAATTTCAGTGGGCTCAGTTCAACCCCGGAGGTTTGAACGATTTAAGTACCCATTTATAGCCAATCTGGCGTAATCACACCTCCATACTGCTTAAGGACTCAGGGAGGGTTTCAATCACCGAAACAGAAGAAGCAGTTAACAAAGGATTGATCGTAGGAAGCAGCGTGAGGGGGGATGTGATAATTAAGGAAGGCGAGAGATTTAGTAGAGTAGCAGTGGTTACACATGCCAGGGAAAGGATGGTGGTGCCCACTTAGAAGGCAGAACAGGTCTAGCCAACCTATTTAATTGAGAGAATACTTTGAGTGAAAATGTTTAGGTAAAAATTGCCATGCACGAAGAAAGAATCGTACTTAGCGTTTCTACAGGAAAATATCCAGTAATTAGCCAGATCCCTATTTTTCTTCACTTTGTGGAACGGAATGTTGCGTACGGAGTTTCAGCGAAAGTAGCTAGGTCGTCATCCTGCGCGAGCATTTCTCGGTCGAAAAAAGAGATATCTGCTTTTTCGATACCTTGGTAAAATTGCCAAGAACCGTCTCTTCGTTGGGAAAATTCAAAAAGTAGAGAACGAATGAATAAAACGAACACTCTTCAACTCATCACTCATCTTCCTAAGCTGGAAACAAAAAGACGAATAAAGAAAAAATACCTAATGGCCGAAACGGGATGAGTCGGCGCAGATTTACTCTATTCTTCCCGCTGACCTACCTTAATTACACTAAATATTTATCTCGACAAAGAAAAACAATTGTGGAGATTCTTTATTATGTCGGAAAATATCATGCTCTAGGAAATCTACTGAACTGTCAAGCTTCATTTGTCATCGATAACATTTGGGATTGCAAGTTTTTAGGCAGTTTACTGCAATGCTCGGGCAGAGCCTACACGTTCTTGTAACTATTTTGTTTGTTTATTAAAATTTTGTATTAAATACCTTCTAATTAATTGCCATGTGATACACGAATATTATTTTCTGCTCTATTTCAATGAACGCGTGGAATATCTTCACATAAGCTTTCGCTAGCCAGATTTTGGGCGATATTAAATGAAAAAATGTTCAGCAACCTTCTCCCACGGGCTGATTTAGTTGTAGATAGCGTAACCACTGGCCTATCGCTTCATTGTACGGAATTCCAACACGATTCTCACTCGGGGTCACTGCTTCCTACAGTCCCTCGTCCCTACATCAACCAGTCCTACCACAGAAGCCAAACCAGCATACTTATATTTTATATACTTATACTTTATATTTATTGAAGGCACGATTGCGTTGACTTTGAACTGTCTCCAAGCTTAACAAAACCGAACTCCTCATGAAAAATTCCAGGTTCCTAAATATTATTACGAATTTTCGTGAAAAGTTGTCCGACTTCCCAAAAATTGAATAATTAAAGGTTAATTTGTCGTAATGCGACGAGCAGTCATTTTTACGATAATTAAACGAACAAATATACATTCGAAATTTTGAATCTAAACAATACCATGAGCGTCTAAAATAAAGCAAATGTTATCAGGAAAAATTATTTTTCATCCCGGATCTAATCAACGGACACCTTAAGTTTCCTGGGCACCTGTCATGAGTACTAATTTCACACCAATTAAATTAAAGAAAAGGTTATTGCTTGGGCTGATTTTTTTAAATTTCAATCTTCATTGAATGAATTAACTGTAAAACATTCAATTCCAAAAATGTAATACATAAGATAAAAGAGTTTTTTTTTAAACATACTACCTTGATCAAAAAATTCCCGGAATAACCACCGTGTGGCGCTCCCATCGTTCCGATTTGAGTTCTGTTTTTTTTTGTTAAATTGGTACATCTGTTGTTGATATTCCCTTTAAATCTTAGTGTCATAACTTGACATTTGCAAAAGTTACGTAGCCAAGAGTACATCTATCTCTGTGTGTGTTGGCGATTTTTTACAATTGCAGAAATGGATTTAAATTTGCAACAACGAACTTGAATTAAATTTTGCGTAAAAAACGGATTTAGTGGCGCACGGACGTTGTAAATGTAGGAAAAGTGTTTCGGCAACGATTCTCTAAAAAAAACGGTCGTTTACCAGTGGCACGAGCGGTTCAGAAGTGGTCGTGAGTCAATCGAAGATGATGAACGCAGTGGCAGACCATCGACATCGAAAGTCGGTGAAAAAATTGATAAAGTAAAAGAAATGTTGGTCAATAACCGCAAATTAACCATCAGAGAAATAGCGGAGGACTTGAACATTGCCTATGGATCCGCCCAAGACATTGTGGTTAATGATTTGGGTTTCCGTCGTGTAGCAGCAAAGTTGGTGCCAAAAGACCTCAATTTCATGCAAAAAAGAGACCGTGTTGACGTCGCAAAAGACATGATTTGCGAGGCTGAATCCGATCCCACATTCATCAAAAGGATCATTACTGGAGACGAGACGTGGGTTTATGAGTACGACACGCAATCCAGACATCAGGCAAGTGAATGGCGTTCACCAAATGAGCCGAGACCAAAAAAACCACGTCGTTTTCAGTCAAAAAAGAAGGCAATGCTGACGGTTTTCATGGATTACAACGGTGTAGTGCATCATGAATTTTTGCCAGAAGGCCAGGCAGTAAACAAAGAGTATTATTTGGGCGTTATGAGACGTTTGCGTGAAGCAATTCGCCTAAAGAGACCAGAAATCGTCGCACAGTGCGTCGAGACCGTCGCACAGTGCTATCATTATTCGTAATTTTTTGACGAAAAATGCAACAAATACCATCCAACAGCCACCGAATTCACCTGATTTGGCTCCCTGTGACTTCTTTCTGTTCAATCGAGTTAAAAAACCATTACGGGGAACGCGTTTTAGCAGCCGAGAAGAAGTAATGGAAAAATCGCAGGAAGCACTGATGGACAAACCGAAAACCGAATATAAAAAATGTTTCGAGGATTGGATCAAGCGCTGGCATAAGTGTGTTGCAGTCGATGGGGATTACTTTAAAGGGGACAATATAGATTTAGATGAATAAACTTGTATTTTTAATTTTCTGAATAAATTCCGGGAACTTTTTGATCAAGGTAGTATGTATGTATATGTATACATATATTTTTACATTGACGCTCACGGGCGACGCACAAACACAAGGGTAAAAATATTTAACACACAGAAACAAAGGAAGGACACTCTCAGTACGTATTGACGTTTCGACGGGCCCGGCCGCAGCTGAAGTTATTCTCAGGATCATCAACAAAAGGATAGAGGGTAAAGTAAATAATTACTTAGGGGATGATCAATTTGGGTTTAGGAAGGGAAGAGGTACGCGTGATGCCATTGCAGTAATGAGATCATTAATCGAGAGGAATATAGAATACAATCAGGACGTATTTGCCGGCTTCGTAGATTTCGAAAAACCGTTTGATAGAGGGAATTGGCAAAATTTAATGCGTGTATTGCAGAAAATAGGAATGGATTGGAGGGACAGGAAACTGATCCGCAACCTGTACATGTCTCAGACTGCTTAGGTGCGAATGGGGAACGGAGAGTCCGGATGGGGAGTGTTAGGAAGATGTATAAGACAGAGTTTTCCATGATCACCGCTCTTCGACGAAAATGTGGAGGAAATGATTAAAGAGGCATGGGAAGAACTGGAGGTAGGAATGAAAGTCTGAGGGGAACTCGTAAAATCCGTTAGGTTAGCTGATGACCAAGCATTAGTTGCTCAGTCAGCCAAGGGGTTGCAAGCATTGCTCAGTGAATTGGAGGTTCAGTGCGATAAATATGGGATGAGAATCAATATTAATAAAACAAAAGGTTGTGCGACATTCCAGAAAGAAAAAGACTAAGCTAAAATTAAAATAGTTGGGGAAAAAATAGAGCAGGTAGAACAGTTTACATATCTCGGAAGTGTTTTGGACCAATACGGTCAAAGTGGTAGGGACGTAAGGAGAAGAATTGCGCTAGGCAAGGAGGCTTTCTCATGGAGGAGGGAGTTGATGACGGACGTTGAGTAGGGATGTTAAGACAAGACTCGTAAAAACTGTGATATGGAGTGTAGCAAGTACGGCGCGGAAACGTGGTCACTGAAGCAGGAGGATAGACGTAGACAGGAGGCTTTTGAAATGTTGTTGTGGAGAAGAATGGAGAAGGTGAAATGGACCGAAAGGAAAACAAATGAGGAAGTACTGGATGGTGGGGGAGGAGAGGGGGTTGTTGAGAGAAATCCTATGGAGGCAGGAAAAATGGATGACAGGCGTATTGAGCGGTAATGGAATGTTGAAGAAGGTAATAGAGGGGAGAATGTTGGGCAAGCGAGGTAAAGCCAGGAACCGGATAGGGATGTTGGACGGGATGAAGAGAGGAAAGAAGTACACAGAGATGAAGAGGGACCTGATGTAGATTAGTTTGCTAGGTGGGTAGTTACAAATGTTTATTTGATAGTTGTGTCCATCTAAAAACCTACCTTAACCGGTAGATTACCTAATAATAGTAATATATATATATATATATATATATATATATATATATATATACCTATATATGCCTACTCCGAGGCCTTCTTCAGGTCAGACTGCTGTCTGACCTGAAGAAGGCCTCGGAGTAGGACGAAAGCTTAAATCATCTACAGTGTGAGTGTCCTTTTACGTGTTATCTGATTTATTCTGTGTTCTATTGTGCCGTCCAAAAGTTATATTGCTCTCGTGAGTACTTCCGCATCATCTATATATATATATATATATATATATATATATATATATATATATATATTAGTGTTATAAATCCAAGAGAGATGGAAGGAATATATAGAAACACTGCATGGTAAAGAACGTAGGCCGACAAGGTTAGACATGGAAAAGGAACATGACGTAGAAGAAGATAGCTTAGGTCCAGGCATACTCGACGATGAAATAGAAAGGGCATTAACGGAGATGAAAGCAAATAAGGCCGTGGGGGTGGACAACATTCCTGTGGAACTGCTGAAATTTTTAGGAAAATGTGGGACGGAGACTCTATATGGACTGATTCGTAGTATCTATGAGGAAGGAATCTGGCCGGCAGATTTTGTGAGATCGGTGTTAGTTCCTATTCCGAGAAAGGCAAATGCTGCATCATGTGAGGATTACAGAACTATAAGTTTGATATCCCACGCAGCTAAAGTTATTTCTCAGGATTATCAACAAAAGGATAGAGAGTAGGGAGTGTATGTATTGACGTTTCGACGGCCGGGCCCGTCGAAACGTCAATACGTACTGTGAGTGTCCTTCCTTTGTTTCCGTATGTTAAATATTTTTACCCTTGTGTTTGTGTGTCGCCCGTGAGCGTCAATGTAAAAATATATGTATACATATACATACATATACACACATAAGTATAAAAACACACATGTACATATATTTCTACACACCCTTTTTAAAAATATGTGTGTATCCCGCTCATTATTGTGCACAAAAATCCTTTGGTTATGATCCATTTCTGCGGTATTCTTAAAGTAATCATGCTATATATGAGTGCGGTGGGTCCCGGTGGTCCAGTGGGTAGAGCGTTGGACTACTGGCTGGAGGGTCCCGGGTTCGATTCCCGGGCGAGGCACTCTGGGCACCTGCAGCTAGTTGATTTTTCGGGTACCAGATCTCCCTGGGAAACCATAACCCTGAACTGGCCCCCTTACCCTGATGTGTGAATCTTCACACGCCGTCGGGCTTGGTACATGAGTGAGCTCTACCATTACCTACTAAACCGACCTTCGGGTTGATTACTGTGTTTATGGTTTTTATATGAGTGTAGTATAGTATATAGAGTTACAGTATAGCCATCCATGTCTATACTGTAACTCTATCATATACACCACTACCGCTGAAACTAGAAACACCGAACAGCCAGTCAGTCACACACTTCGCTGGTGAGGCGGCGTGAAGCTCGTCAGTCGCAGGAAGGAGCGAGCCCTTCAACGAGCATTACGTGCAGCACGAGTCCTTTTCCCTAGACATTTTGCCCCCCCTCCTCCAACACGAAACGTCTTTCATTCCTCTCCCTACTCCTTCCTTCCCTTGCCGTATTGCCCTTTCTCCTTTCTACTCCTCTCCCCACCTCACCCCTACTCTACTTCGTCTCAATCCCCCCAAATCTTACGCTTCTTTACGTCCTTGGAAGGAAAGTCATTCCGATTGGTCGGAGCCCTTCGCCTTGCCCACTTTCGCCCCGCCCACTCTACTGCGCCGTCGCCAATGGGAAGGTGGGCCGAGCCATCGGCTGCCGTCTACCTTCCCCCTGCCCCGCCCCCTCCGTCTTTCCTCGCGCTCCCCTCCTACGCGCAGCAACCCCTCCCCCCATTGAGCCTAACCCTAGTGAGGGATGCGTATGACATCACGAGAGTGCGCATGGGACGGGGAGGCGAGCAACCCCTTCCGCCCGCCTCCTCTCCTCTCCCCTCCCCTCCCGTTCTCCCGGCAGTCTCACTGCTCCCGAGTAGGCGAATCTAAGGATCATGCCATCCCACGCCCCTATCTCCTGCCCCCACTCCCAAACCGCTCACACACGCCCACGGACCCTCGACACTCCGCTCCTTCCATTCATCGATGGGGACGAGGAATCTCCACAGACTACAAACCAGACGTGCTCACGCAAAGATCTGGTCCGTGCTGATTAAATTTAACCTACGTCCAATTACATATGAACCTGGAAACCACCACATGACCAGCAGTCCGATGGGGCCGACGCGACGTAGGGATTTAAGTTCACCGCAGAATTTTGGCAATATTTTCTTTCCAGTGATTTGAATATAGAATTCATTTTTTTAAACAGTCCCAAGAAGGAAATGGGAAGAATGAACTGGACGCAATGAATTCATTCTTGGATAATGTAAGTGTAGGAAAATTGTAAAGGAAGACAACATAAGAGTGACTACAGAAATTAGACCACCACGCCCCAGATTTAAGGTCATTAATCGAATCAAGATGCTCGCAAGTATGAGGGCTAATTGTACGCATCTGGAGGGGCACCATCTTTAAGAAGAATAACAGAGGAAGGTCGCGAGTGACACAATGGACGCAGTTAATGGAAGATTTTGGCACAAGGAGATTGGAGGTAATGAAGATATTGATTCGCAGATTGGAACAGGATACAAACCAATCCTCGGATTGATGGATCCTAATGATGAATCAAACAGGACTAAGCTTGGCAATTCGAAAGATGAAGTGGTCACTGCCGAGAGAACAGGAGTTAGAAGTACGATCAAGGCAGAGGGACACAATTGAAGACGGGAGAAATTTCATGAGTTGGGTCCACTGAACGGATATCCGTCCGCCCCAAAAAACGGCCGAAAGACGGAGAGAGGGGATCGAGATAGTGCGGTGGCTGACATACTGGCTTTCCACCCAGGGCCCCGGTTCGAATCCCGGCGGCGTGGAATATTTTTCAGTAGTATCCCGATCCCTACTGGAGATGTTTTGTGGAGGGCACTTCGAGTGAGCACGACGTCCGTCGGATGGGACGTTAAGCTGCAGACCCCTAGGCGCCTTTCGTTAAGAGTGGGCAAATACCGACGCCGAGTTTCTCTCTACCCTTCATCCTTTCCTGTCCATTCCCTACAAATGACTTACCATTCCCCTAATTGATGACTAATGAGATTGAATTAATTCACTGCCTACTCTGGCCTTTCCGGAAACTTACACCTGATCTGGATTATTCCTGGTGACCATGGCTTTAACATATTTCTGCTACTGAATCTGGCTGTACGTTAGTCCAAGTGCGGCGGCATGGTCACCCCAATGTTTAACCAGTCTTCCCAGGGCGAGGTGCCAGGAGGAGGTGAGCCCCGCGTCGCGTCGGCTGGGCCCGCCGCCCGGGGTCTCCCGGCGCACGGCTGCGGAGACCAGTGCCTCTCGAAGCAATCAATCCCTTCGTGGCGGGGCCCACGCCAATCTCCGTCGCGACGTGAATACGCGCCTGAAGAACTCTGCGGCACGGGAATGGGTAAACTCCAGCTATCATGTGCCGAAGTAAGTAAAGCTGAAGGCTCAAGGAAATATCAAGATTCCCCGAGAGAAATGGGAACATATGTTTCAGGACTTGGGAAACTTCACGGAGATGAAAGAAGTAGATTGGGCCAGTTAGGAAGGCATTAAGCTATTATTTAGTAAAAGAGAAAACATTTCAAATTTATAACCGAATGTATTCGGGTTTTTTTATTGTCGTGAAGGGTGTCCACGCAGATGCGAAATGTGTATGCACGGAATACAATAAATGTATCTTTGCACAAAGGGGAGCAGAGTTGTCGAATTAAATCGCGTGTAGCGCACATTAGCTAGGTTTAGAAAACGCTTTTATGACACACTGAGTAGCGCATCAAAATTATTGCAAAAGCTGGGTTTGGAGTCACTCAAGGGACGAAGAAACATCAGGTTAAATTTTTTGCATACGTTGGAAGGGTGCCCCGTTAAAAATAATAGATGAGAATCAAATCACCATTTTATGGGTGCATGGTGAAATATTGATTTTTTTATTTAAGCATCGTTTTAGTTCGCGAGGCAGTACAGTAGGTAGTAGATCAATGGCCTATCTTCGAAGGCCTGGGTTCGATTCTCGGGCACGCCTCTCTGGGAACTCTCTCTGGCTCAGTTTCACCCGAATTAGGTGATCTTTTCGGGTACCAGAGTTTCCTTGGAAACCATGGGTGGTGTAGGAAATAAGGTTCTGCCTCCACCCCACCCTGATGTGTGAATTTCACACCCCGTTGGGCTTCGTACTGGATGATCTCTACCCTCACCGCTCAAACACCACTTCGGGTTGATTACTGTGTTCTTTAATAGTTTAATGTGTTACTTAACTTACAGTTGAGCGATCTAACGTCAAGTGACAAGTCATTAATCCTTGAAGGAAGAGAAACTTAAGAAAAATTCGGGACTGGCTAAATTCAATCCGATTTCTCGTCAAATCGTTTCTTGAGAAAAATGACAATTACTAGGGATATGGAAAAGCTTAATTTCTGAAAAATTTTGCGATGCATTAAATTCACCATAAACAAATAAAGAAACGAGAGACTTCTGAGTTTTAATTGAATTTAAGTGAAATATGCAGTCAATGCTTCAAGCACAGTCATTTTTGTGCCCCATTGACACGAATAGCAAGACCACTCACTCACTCATAAAAACGTGCCGCCTCATTCATTGGCAGTGATCACAAATTCTAACGATCTTGGTCCCAGGGTAGGATTGTCTTACATGCTTCTTATTGATTACCATTCACCGGCGTTCGCCTGCTCTTTTTCCCTCATTTATATTTTGCCCTCCCTCACCTCTTCATTTAACCAACACCTCTTCTCGCCGACGCTATCGATGGTAAATTATAGTGATTATGAGAATAATCAGAAGTTTAGAGACGTAATATGGTTTGATGTGCAAGTGCAAAGGTTCCAGCTGCTCTCTCATAAATCACAGAACTCTCATTTATTCTATATATTTCCTTAAAATTCAAATTACAGCCCTAATCAAAGTACATATGTACTAATATATTCCAAAGAAGCTTCCAATGTTCTACCTCCTAGCAAACTAGACACAAAGCTAGTTGCATATTTTTTTTGTAATCTACCGGTTAAGGTAGGTTTTTGGATGGACACAACTATCAAATAAATATTTTGTAACTCTAAGCAAAACCCAATCTAGCAACCTAATCTACATCAGGTCCCTCTTCATCTCTGTGTACTTCTTTCCCCCCTTCATCCCGTCCAACATTCCTATCCTGTTCCTGCCTTTTCCTTGTTTGCCTAACATTCTCCCCTCTATTACCTTCTTCAACATTCCACTACCGCTCAATACACCTTTCATCCATTTTTCCTGCCTCCATAGGATTTCTCTCAACAAACCCCTCTCCTCCCCAACCATCTCCAGTACTTCCTCATTTGTTTTCCTTTCGGTCCATTTCACCTTCTCCATTCTTCTCCACAACCACATTTCAAAAGCCTCCAGTCTACGTCTATCCTCCTGCTTCAGTGACCACGTTTCCGCGCCGTACATAGCTACGCTCCATATCACAGTTTTTACGAGTCTTGTCTTAACATCCCTACTCAACGTCCGTCATCAACTCCCTCCTCCATGAGAAAGCCTCCTTGCCTAGCGCAATTCTTCTCCTTACGTCCCTACCACTTTGACCGTATTGGTCCAAAACACTTCCGAGACACGTAAACTGTTCTACCTGCTATATTTTTTCCCCGCTTATTTTAATATTTAGCTTAGCCTTTTTCTTTCTGGGAAATCGCATAACCTTTGTTTTATTAATATTGATTCTCATCCCATATCTATCGCACCGAACCTCCAATTCACTCAACAATGCTTGCAACCCCTTGGCTGACTGAGTAACTGATGCTTGGTCATCAGCAAACCTAACCGATTTTCCAATTCCCCTCCGACTTTCATTCCTACCTCCAGTTCTTCCCATGCCTCTTTAATCATTTCCTCTACATATACGTTGAACAGTACCGGTGACAATGGGCAACCCTGCCTTACACCTCTTCCTAACACTGCCCATCCGGACTCTCCGTTCTCCACTCGCACCTGTGCAGTTTGAGACATGTACAGGTTGCGGATCAGTCTCCTATCCCTCCAATCCATTCCTATTTTCTGCAATACACGCA
Source organism: Hetaerina titia (assembly GCA_037158775.1). Classification (NCBI taxonomy): domain Eukaryota; kingdom Metazoa; phylum Arthropoda; class Insecta; order Odonata; family Calopterygidae; genus Hetaerina; species Hetaerina titia. The sequence goes on from CM073769.1 coordinate 337,520, forward strand.
TTAATTTTTCCCAATTTACTCTATCAAACACTTTTTCGAAATCTACGAAACAGGCAAAACGTCCTGATTGTATTCTATATTCCTCTCGATTAGTGATCTCATTACTGCAATGGCATCACGCGCATCTCTTCCTTTCCTAAACCCAAACTTATCATCCCCTAAGTAATCATTTACCTTACCCTCTATCTAGGAACTAACACCGATCTCACAAAATCTTCCGGCCAGATTCCTTCCTCATAGATACTACGAATGAGTCCATATAGGGCCTTCTTTCCACATTTTCTTACGCATTTCAACAATTCCACAGGAATGTTGTCCATTCCCACGGCCTTATTTGCTTTCATCTCCTTTAATACCCTTTCTTTTTCATCGTCGAGTATACCTGGACCTAAGCTATCTTCTTCTACGTCATGTTCCCTTTCTATGTCTAACCTTGTCGGCCTAAGTTCTTTACCATACAGTGTTTCTATATATTCCTTCCATCTCTCTTGGATTTTTCCTGGTTCAACTATTATATTACCCCACATATCTTTGACTGTTAGCAAAGATCTTGTCTTCTTACTTCTCGATAATAACTTAACCTTCCTGTATAGCGCACCAATTTCACCCTTCCTCTGTAAACTTTTCATATCCTCGCATTGCGTTTTCCACCATTCTTCTTTTGCTTTATTTGTGGCCCTTCTCAATTTATTGTTTAACTATTTTTACTTCATTTATTCTAACTCTGTCCTTACATTCTTCTATCTTCTTCTCTCATCCATCTTTTCAATCATCTCATCCCTGACCCATGGTTTCCTTATTCTTTTCCTGTTAACGGTTCCTATAGTGTCTTTTGTTGCTTCCGATATCCCTTGCTTGATACATTCCCATTTTTCTTCGATTGTACTCAGTTCTTTACCGTCATCCATCATTGTCTCTACAGCTTGCTGATACTCCTTCCTTTTTAATCCATTTAATGCTTCTACGTTCCATTTCCTAACCCGCCGCCCATGCCTTATCTTCTTGAAACGGACGTTACATTTCATAGCAGCTAACTTGTGGTCAGAGTCCGCGTCCGCTCCTGGGAGACTGCGAATTTATCACACTGTCCCTAAACCTGTGCCTAACCATAAAATAATCTAACTGATACCTTTCCGAGTTACCTGGCATTTTCCATGCATACCTACGCCTTTTGAGGGGTTTAAATCATGTGTTGGTGATGACTAACCCCTGTCTCCTGTAGAATTCAATTTCTTTCTCCCCGCGTTCATTCCTCGTGCCTAACCCATAGTCCCCCATCTCACCACCGTCTCTTCCTTCGCCTACCGTCGCATTGCAATCCCCCATCACTCAAATGCTTCTCCATGGTATTGATAAAAATATCTTGTGCTGGATTAAAGACTTTTTGGAATGGTTGCGTATAAAGAGTAGTCATAGATGGTTTTAGCTCTAAAACAGTAGAAGAAACTTCAGTTGCCCCTGAGGGAAGTGTCATCGGGCCTCTTTTATTTCTTCTTTAGGTTAACGAAATTAACCCCATGGTTAATAGTAAGATAGGTTCATTTGCCGACGATGTTTACAAATATATCCATAAATATGAGCATAAACCAGATTTAGCAGATGACCTAAATGCTATACAACGCTGGTGCGACATTTGTCAATTAGAATTAATTAAAAAGTGCGTTGTGATGAATTTTTGGAAAAAAGTTATTTCCTCCCGAACGCCTACTGCATCAAGAACACCGAAATGGAATGTGTAGACTCGATTAAATACTTAGGCCTTACCCTCACTCACGATCTCGCCTGTCTGAAACATATATGGGGTATATATGCATGTGGACAAGCTAGCAAAAATATTAGGATTTATTAGGAGAGTATTGGGTAAATGCGATGAAAAGGTTAAAGAGAGATGTTATCTTTCGCTCGTTAGACTTCATTTAGAATATCCTACTAGTATATGGTATTCTTATGAAGCTGGATTGATTACAGAATTAGATCGCCCGCAGCGTAGAGGAGCTAGATATGTGTTACAATATTTAATATATCTTCTTGTTCAATCTCTCATCCACGCGTCGCTTGCATGAAAGCGTCAAGTGGACTAGCTGGGTACTGATGACTTCCAGTCTCCCACCCAACACGTCCGATAAGGCCAACCGCCCCAGGCCGGGATCACTTACGGTGGTGCCGCGGGAAGTGGTTGGAAGGACGGAGGGGGGGAGAGGGGGCGGGAAGGAAGGGACGCAGCCGCCGAGCGAGCAACCTTCGAGGGGGCGAGCGGAATTAACGCGGCGCGGAAAACATTTTAAATCACAGCGAAAAACGATGGAATGCAATTTGATTTTGAATTGTTTTAACCCTTAATTTGTTTCACTTCACTAAGTTTGAAAAAGTCACATAGTACATCTCATTTATCTCGATGCACACTCAGCACATCAGCTTACGTCACACCCTGCTGGTCACCGCCGAGAGAGTGCGTGGAAGGACAACAGAGGACAAACTAGACTTGACAGACAGTGGCATTTCCACGTAATGTGTCGTGTTACTAAAAGGAACGACAGACGATATTAAGGTTTCCCGAGGACTAACTGTTGCCACGCTCAACTTCATTTGCTGCGATCGGGAATCGTGGGAAGGGTGGAACGAGTGCTGACTTCGGCCATCGCTGGAAACCCTTACATTTTGTCTCGGATGTTGATCTTCCGATAAATGCCTATAGAATAGGCTTATACTGGCGATGGTAAGAATATGTTCCCTTTGCTGGACACGCGGAGGAGGGCCTGCGATCTCCGGGAAGTCCTCCCCGCCCTCCCTCCTACTCCTCCCCTCATCAAGAACCCATCTCCCCTTCATGTCGTGCCCAGTGGCCGGGCGGCATTAGATTGGGTGATCCCGACTCAACATCGCCCAAAGCGGCCAGCTAAATACGCGCATCCTAATACCCGTGTAGTTAACCTAATTATGGGGTAATATTCACAGGCTAACAGTGGCATCAAGAGGGGACCTGGCTCGGAAAAAGGCTCACAGAGAGACACCAAAGTTAGAGCGTGCACCGTAGAGCAGGTACAGTGTCTCATTTTCCCTTTTCTCGACAAGAAGCGTGAGAGGCCAGTGTCGCAAAGCTTCAAGACAAGTTATTGGTTCATTAAATATAATCTAGAACGTAATATAAATAATTCTATAACCACAACTACCCAGTAGGACGCATGCGTCATATATTGTCACAGAAAGACTTGATGTTTTGAGTTAGTTAGAAGAACTTTCAAAGTCAATATGGTTTTGAGACATGAAGTCCATGTCGAGCACTATCTCATTGAAAGGCGGCAAAAACAAAGGAAACCGCCTGATTCCGTTCTAGTCTGGCTGAACGTCTTTGATTCTTCGTAATAAATTTATGAAAGGCTCAAATACTTCCTGATGTACACAAGAGATAAAATATTCAATCTGGGAAATGTTACTCTGTGGATAGGGAAGGTCGTGACAAAATTAAAAATAAACTTGGTGAAGGTTCAAAGTTTATTCGAAAGATATTAAGAATACAACCAGTCTCGCCCGTCAATGTATCATCCAGACCTATTGCAGATCCCTGTTCCGGCCTGGATTCGATGTACTTGACGATGGATTCACGTCCGAAATTAGATGTACTCATGATGGGTATCAAACAACCTGTGGATCCTCACCAATTTTCGGAAAAAGGGAGTTAGACCTTCAGACAGTATTTTTTTAGATAAATCTTATTCTTATGCAATCGCCCAAAGCATTAGGGTATTTCAGTCGAGACTCTTAAAGGGGCACGAGATTGGACCCAGGCGCGTGAGGTAGTAGGTAGCCGAGTGGTCCTACCGATGAGCCACTACGCAGACACATCACAAGAATACGCACACTCCCAGAATTCAATACTCCACTACGTCCACGTTTTGAGAGGTTGAATGATTCCTTAAAGAAATCATAAATATACCATCGTTGGGATCTGTTCCCACGTTAGGGCCTGCACGTTAAATCTGTCGAGGAAATTATTTTACTCTTTCTGAATGCCTTCCATTTCACAGTCCTGTCAGTCTCCCGGATATTCCTCGAGACGTAGGAGGCGCACGTGTATATACATCCGGTCTCTCTCTCTCTCGCACACACAAACAGGCCGAGGTCCTTCGTAAAATCTTTGACTTGGATACCAGTCTATAAAAGGTGAGTATTCCAGGGCACAATAGGTCACGAGCTAAATTAGTTCTTCCGTTTTACAATTTTATGATCCGAGTGAAGTTGACTGTTAGATGGACCCAGATAATTATTACATATCGTAGCGGATTTTCTCCAGCCTCAACTTCAACCTTCCGTAGATAAAATCATGAATCACAAGGGTGTCATTGAAAAAAAAAACCGTATACATAATCGCCAATGGGTACAATCTTACGAAAGATCTTCACATCCCACTATCTACCTTCAAAAGTATACTTGCCCTCTATGAATCGCGAAATATGGACGATAAGCATGAACGCAGAAGGTCAACGAGATTTTTCGAAAAAATAAAGAAACCACGAGGTGGAAGGCACATTTGGTCAGGTTTATATCGCGCAGATTAAAATCTGGATACGCGCTATACTTTCTGCGAAGAAACTGCGTCGTGAGATTCGGAAACCACTGACAAAAATGACCCGAGGAGAAATGAACGGACCTATCTTCGCATTCCTTGATCTGAAGAAAGCCTTTGGCGAAGCTGACAGGAATACGACGCCATGCATCATACTAAAGGAAATTGGAATAATTGACGACGATGGAAGATTGGTGCACGCTCCATTTTTAGAGAGCAGGTTGCAATGTGAGAGAGCGAAAGAAGTGAGAATAGAAAGGGGTAAGGCAGGGTTACCCACTATCGCCATTGTTTCTACCTCTCATCATATTTCTCAGCATCCTAGGCTGTGGGTAAAGGTGGTGGGACTTTCTCAAAGAGTCACGGACCGTGCGTCATTAATGAGGGCAATATTTGGAGGCGTTTGCCAAATTTCTTTAAATTAATTTCCTCTAATCTGGTAATCAATTCAATTTTCGTTTCAGGAATTCGGTATCGAGATATGCCAACGTTGTTTGGTCTTTTCTATCATCTCACTGCTTTCCTTTCATTTTTTCTGCGAACGATAAGGGATCAGAATAATGTTTTCCGACCGCGCCAGGGTGATATTCGGGTCAAAATTAGTCTGGTGTGTGCTCACCCCCTGCCACGCACCCTAGCGGTGGCTATCAGGGTACTAAAATATTCAATGTACGTGCATATATTGAGAAGGAAAATGAAGAAATTAAGGACAAGAAAAGAGGTGATGTACAATTCAAGGAGAAAAGATACGTTATTATTCTTGTAAGTATGCTACGACTTGCGAACGACATAGCTACACAGGCAGAGGAGAAAGATATTCTAGCACCTTGCTAGCCACCACCAGGGTGTGTGGCAGGGGTTGAATACACACCAACCTGATCTGATTCCTTATCCTGACCTTCACCTGACCTGATCTGATCCCTTATCGTCTCCAAATATTTCCTCATGATCGACACACAGCACATGAATCTTTCAAGGAGTTCCGCTACGTTTTCCTATAGCCTAGAATGCTAAGATAAATTATGAGAGGGAGAAAAAAGAGATCTCTCCCCGATTCAGTAAAAATGATCTGTCGGCGCAATGTATCAATTCTTTCTTTCCCTCCCCACCTCTCACGTCATTTTCATACTGTTTCTCCCTAAAATGTTGCCACGGATTTCCAGAACGTTCAATTTTTCAGGGTGTGGGGGGTTGAAGGGGGTACTCAGTAGTTCAGACAGGTTTTCGCCGTATTATTTCCATATTTTTGACGAAACACCCACCTGGGAAAATTACGAATGAATTAAATGGAAACTCCTGTACACTCGATGATCGCTTTTTGAAGTCATCCCCTCTCTCTCACAGGGTTTCCTCTCACGGGGCGGAGGGGGGGGGGAGGGACCCGCCTGCGCCATGATGCATGGCGCTCCCCCCCCCCCGCCCCTGGAAGGAAGGAAATGCGAGTTCGTGTGGTGTGTGCGACCCCCGGGTGCGGATGAAGGGCGAGGGGTGGTCGGGAGGGAGGGGCGGGGACGCGGAGATACTGCGGTATCGATTGCGATAGGCGACGAGGGAGATGGAGAGAGAGAAAGAGGAGGCGCCGCGGGGGAGAACGAGGGCGCAGGCGCGGAAGAAGAGTGCCTCGCCGCCGCTCCCGGTGTTCGCTGCCGCGGCGAGGTGCCAACGAGGGCACATTAGGGCGCACGCACCCCTGCCCCTCCTTGCCCCCACCATTCACCTTCCTCGCCGATCGCCACGTCCCCTCCCCCATGCCCATTAGCACAGGTGATAGATGTATGACACAATGCACACATATGAACGAAGAAGAACGCGATCGCAGGCCGACATTACACGCGCGCGTTTTGGTATCCAGGGTGGTGTACAAAATCATATCACATAATCACCTTATGTTTTTCTGTTTATGTCCAAAAGCTTCCCCTGCTTCAAAAGTCGCCACTCGCTACTATATAAGCTTTTCTTTACTAGTTTCGCTTAGCATCAGGTTCCACATTTCAATATTAGGAGCATCAAGCTAATCAGTACGCACGCCTGAAGAGTGAATAAGCGATAAAAACAATGTGGGTATATCATATTAACGGGTAGCAAATCATCAAAACCAGCAAGCTATTTCTTCCCTCATACAACTCAAAATCACAAAAAGACCTCAAGACTGCAACGACATTGGCCGACGGCATATCCCTCATCCGTCATTCCTTTTGCGTAAACCTATTCATGTTCTAATGATCACAGAATTCAAGATGGTGACTTTAAATCTCGTTCCACGCCCCTTCTCAACGCCTCGAAGGCAATGACGCAGATGAAGGTGTACCCAACTTGACATACTTAAGCATGTCAAGTTGGGTATGGGCAGTCACGGGTCAAGGCAGACACATCGCGTCGTCTAAACATAATTTGAAATTGTCTTGCAACGCCCAGTGCTCGTATTGCATTAATACGTACATATATATTTACACTATTGATGTATGTGAAATTGAACAAATGATTACTTTCCGAAAGTTTGGTTTCTGCGTTGCATTTATGGATAAATAACTGATCCTCCATAAATAAAACCTTTTTTTTGTACAAGATTATTATTGCTCTAGGTTATACTTCCATAGCAACAATGTCAAAAAATGCAGAAATCCAAATAAACAAGTTGGCGTGCTTCAGGAACGGCATTTTCTATTCATTCACCCACGTAAAGAAAATGAAACAAATACACCGAATATTTGGGAATTCTTCACGTCGTCTCAACACATGTATGCAACGCCCATCAGTCAGAAGATTGATTAAATGAAAGGCAGCCATTCCGTCGGGTGTCAATGAAGCTCCACTCCAGAATCCGCTGCGCCAGAAAATGTTTAACGGTACTCCAGGCACCGTTCAAAAAATTCCAGTTTTAAACGGATTTCCTAACCTAAGCGGGTTATCACTCGGCAGTGAATATATCTGTATAGTAAATCAAAAAGCATAGTTTATTTATCGATAGGCCATCCTCCCGTTGTCCTTAAATTAAAATGGAAACATGTTTGAGAGTTTGGGCGTCACGGGCACACCAAATTCCTTCGCGAATCCAACGACATGAGAATTGATAAACACGTCAAACGTCGGTGCTTAATGCTCCAAGCACTCGCCGCGGCAGCACCAGCGGCGGTGTCCTCGCCGCGCAGAGCGTGAAACAAGAACGCCCAACTTCTCGCAGATATTCCCATCCGAGGTATTATTATTCCCGGAATGCGCACATAAGTATATGATGAGGAAAGAATAAAAGCAATCGAAAAGTGGAACCAAAAAAATACTTTATTAATATCATTTCTAACAGTTTACGTATTTCGGAAGCATTTTGGACCAACACGTTCAAAGTACTTAAGGAGAGGAATTGCGCTAGGCAAGGAGGCTTTCCCAAGGAGAAGAGGGTTGATGACGGGGGCGTTGAGTAGGGAGAGTAAGAAAACACTCGTAAAAACTTATATATGGAGCGTAGCTATGTACTGGGCGGAAATGTGGTCACTGAAGCAGGAGGATGGACGTAGATTGGAGGCTTTTGAAATGTGGGTGTGGAGAAGAATGGAGAAGGTGAAATGGACCGAAAGGAAAACAAATGAGGAAGTACTGGAGATGGTGGGTGAGGAGAGGGGTTTGTTGAGAGAAATCCTATGGAGGCAGGAAAAATGGATGAAGGGCGTATTGAGCGGCAGTGGAATGTTGAAGAAGGTAATAGAGGGGAGAATGATGGGCAAGCGAGGAAAGCGCAGGAATACGATAGGGATGTTGGACGGGATGTAGGGAGGAAAGAAGTACACCGAGATGAAGAGGGACCTGATATAGATTAGTTTGCTAGGTGGGGAGTCACAAAATGTTTATTTGATAGTTGTGTCCATCCAAAAACCTACCTTAAACGGCAGATTACCTAATAATAATATAATTTCTACATTAATTTTCCGAATTTATTGATTCTGACCGAATGTATTACAAACTGATTTTTTTTAAATCTGTAACACGAAGGTAATGAGATTCTCAAGAAATATGAGTTAGACAAAAAATAAAGTTGGAGTACGTAGACCTTAACAGGTTGAACTGATGGCCTTAATTGGGAAGTGTTTCTGAAGAAGGTGAGCAAAGTAGTAACCGTATCAAAAGGATGCGTTAGGTGCGCTCACAGAGAGGCAGGAGTTGTTGATAGGCACCTTCAGCAAATGAGAGTGAAGAAGACTAGTGAATACTTAACATGGAGCTTAGCTTTATGCAGCTCGGGAAAATGGTCGTCGAGGCAAGAGGAGATCGGAGGCTTTGAGATCTGGGTGCGGAGAGCAATGCACTACCACTCCACAAAGCAATTCCTCTCGAAAAAGTACCTCAATTAGGGATTGGCGGATAAAATAAACAAGGATGGAAATGAAAACAAACGAGGAAGTTCCATGCATGGTGGGGGAAGAGAGATAAATGTTGGGAGAAATTCGAAGGTGGCGGAACAAGTGGAACAAGAGAGGCAAGGATTAAGATGGTGAAAGAGGTGAGGAAACTAAGAAAGGGAGGTGATCGGAGAAAAAGAATAGGCATTGAGGATGGGTTCAAGAGAGTTAGAAAGTATGCAGAGCCTAAAAATGAATTACTGCATTATGTAGTATGGTGTCTAATGATATTTTGTGTCATATTTTAGTGATAAAGAGTGCAGTAGTGCTTATTGCCAGTATCCATCACAAGTCCACCCTAACCCCAGTAGACTACTGTTAAAAATAAAATGACCCATAATCTAGCGGATTCAGTTTATAATCTGTGAAGCTTAACCCTACTTACAACTCAATTCTCAGTTAATCCGGTAATACAATCATTAAAGCATAGTCAATGAACTTCGATTCACTCCCACCTCTCCCTACCCAAAGCCGAAAATGAAAACCGAATGGGATTACGTTTCTCAGACTATACACGGCATCTATTTGCTGTATCACGGATTTATTTCCTTCATCATATGTTTTCTACCGCTAAATCGATACATTAACTGCCTCTTTCTACATAATCGAATTGAAATGCATAGAAATAGACCCTTGATGGGTGGGGACATTTTATTTTCTCTGGACTGTAAATGGTGGAAACAAACAGACATCTACATAGAAACCTGGCGATCAATAACTTGTCTCCATTAAACTATAATTCTCCACGGAAACTAGTCTATGACTTCCCGCCTGACTGACTTACCCAGGTACAGATATGAAATTAACCCATAATGCCACTCTACGTGGAAATCATGTGGAAGGAAAATGCACCAAGGAATTGCACAAACACAGCAGAGGAATGCATCGTTGGCTGTCAACCTTCCTGCAGCTGAACTGACACATTGAATGGACACCCATGAGGATAAAGACGCTGAAGAGTAAAATGCGGCACATTCTAGCCTATTTCATAGTTCCACCTCCACTCCGAACTCAATTCTCTAAAAATGCCCCCACCTGTCCCGTCTGAAGGAGGCGTCGACGGCAGCAACCCTGGGGACAATGGGTCACAATATAGACTTTGGCCCCTTCCCGCCCGCCATTCTTCCGCGCACCCGCTTCACTCTCCTTAAGTCGCGGCCAAGTGAGCACTCTAAGCTCGCCCCAGTGCCCCGGGCCACGCATCCCACTCCTCTCGCAGTTCTTAGCGAGATGCATCGACCGCTGGAGACGACGATACCGAGCGGTGCGCTCCGTCGATACAGTTTCCTCTCCCCACGCCTCTCCACCTCGCCCTCTCCCTGTTGTTAAGGAATTTCGCAGGATGTACATAGTTTAAGTGGTCAGACAGAAAATCATCCGCGTCTTGTCTTTTTTTAAAACACTTTGCAAATCGATGGGGCAGCATTTAAGTAAATGTTGCGAAAAAAATGTTAAGTCTGTTCGGCTACTTACGATTTTAATGCGTATTTTAAATTCGAAAATGAATGAATTACCACTTTACAGAGATATATTTTCAACTATAAAGTTAATGCCATAAAATACGAAAACCCAACACCATCTTTTTACGTTTTCGTTTCCTTAGCAAAAATTTACAGCAGTATGTTTCCTTTCAATTTTATGATGTAAATAAAGGACATGATTTCTATTTCTATACATCTAAAACAGTATTAAAAGGTTAATGAAGCAAGGAATTTCGCGAAATATTTCGTCGACAATCAATTCTTTTGTGAAACGTGACATAAATATTATAATTGAGCAGGAGAAAGAGATGAATAATAATTTGAGTGGGGAAAGTAATAGGGTGAAAGAAGTATGGTGGAGGACGCGAGGATGTGGAGTCCTACAAAGGGTCGTCTTTATTTTTAGTACCCTGCAAGCCACCGCTAGGGTGTGTGGCAGAGGGTGACTACACGTCAAGACTAATTTTGACCCTAAATACCTTCTCCCCTTGGTGCGGACGGACAACGCTATTCTAATCCCTTATCGTTCGTGGGAAAAATGACATCTTAACTCTATCTGTTCTCTACTTAATCTCTCTAATTTTCTTGACATGAACTCGCCTACCGTATTAGGATGGGGCTAATAAAACATTTTTAACGCATTCGCTAAAGAGACAAACTTCCCAACTTATGCAAGAGATTTAATCTGTAATTCAACCTTCGCTCCGTGAGTGATTCCCAACCTCACTCCTCTAACAACTTTGATACACCACTCAGTTTGTCATAGCAGCGTTTCACAAATTTAGCTCCTCTACGCTGAACCCGATCCAATTCGGCAATCAATCCAACTTAATGAGGATTTCATATGTTGGTAGCATATTCTAAATTAGATCTAACGAGCGAAATACAACGTTTCTCCTTAAACTTTTCATCAAATTAACCCCCCTTTTCTACTCAGAGATACTTTTTGTTGTTCGCTTGTCCGCATATTCCCAGTATACGTTTCATCTAGGAGAGGTCGTGAGTGAGGGTCAAATAAATAAGGGTTAAATTGACGATATGGGTGTCAGGTTTTGTCTTTTTCAACGGAGCTGGAAAGTGTAGCGATGACCAGTCTGTGTCCATCCAAAACCTACGTCAAGCGGTAGAATACAATTAATAATAATAATTCCAATTTTATCAATGCTCGATTCTGAACTTTTTTTAAAGGCTGCACAAAAAGATACAGCTTCCTCCTGTTGTCTCTGTCGCCTTTGCCGTCCTCGAGTTAAAAGCGAAGGTTGATGAGAGGGAACACCGCACGTGGACCACGCTAGGCCATACTGTACGAGATTGTAATCCCAGTAGTATCTCGTAGATGTGCAGAGATACGCACTACAAAAACACGGGACTCCAAATGTAACTAATTGCTCTGACATTTCGTCCACACACTGGTTTAATATGCCCCAAGTGGGAGCACGCTCATACCAACTACTCATGCGTCCCTCCACTCATGCGTCAATGGCTTCGGAAACATGCTCTTAACTTCGTGTTTCGTTTTGAAAATTCCTAACCCACTGATTGTATGCAGCAGAGTTTGTCATCGAGATGATTTAATTGTACTCACATTCCTCACCAACCCCTTCCAACCAATCCCTATCCGACCCCACCGCGCAAATTCTTTTGGCATGCTTGATGATTACACTCTTGCACGTCTTCTTATTTGAATAAATGCTATATCAAAATGAATGTGCATTGTATGTAGCAAGTACTTGCAAGCAGTATTATCTCATTAGAAGACTAAAATCATGGCAGCCACGCACCCTAGCTGTGGCTTGCAGGGCAACAAAAATTACAAGTACAATAATTTCTGTGTTTCACTAATTTAAATTGCAAAAATTAATAAATTTTATAGATGAACCACCTCACATCAACAAATATGCTAATACGTAATATCTTCCATTAGCTAAAGAATCGGAGACCCAGAATCGACCTTTTGGGTGGATTTATGGGTCTTCGATCCAAATTACAACGATGCAGTTTGCGTCATAACCGCCCTCTTGTGGGCACTCCTGAGATGGGAACCTAAAGGAACGTTAAGGTAAAAAACTCCGTCATTACTATCGCAGCGAAAGGAGTGAATGATTAAAATATTATATGTGATATCCTATCAGTTCCCTCGTGGAAAAGCATCCGGGCTGGGCGCACAGCAATGCCAGAGGATGAAATTCCCGACTCAAGACGGGCGTTGCTTCGACAGCAAAAGTACGTATTCGGGCCGCGATGTGGACGAACTCTCTAAGATCGAGAGCGAGGTTTACGCGAGGCTCGCGCGAGTGGCCGAGGAGAGACGGCGGCTCTCTCCCAACCCCATCGAGTCGAGACTCCGCTTCCCACGACGCTGATCTTTGCTGCCTGTTCTGTAGTGGATTTTGTCAAAGAGTATATTTTTCTTTTTATCTTTGAATGGCAGTAAAGGAAGTGGAAACTAAAACCTGTAAAAAAAATGTTCAAATGCATACCACTAATTTTTTTGCAACTGTATCTTCTTCGAATGCAGCGATTGCCTCAGATTCCGGGAGGTCCTCTTGTAGAATGGCGACCACCGACTGTGCTCTCGATCGCTTTCTAAATTAGCATCGCACGATTCAGCAGCAGTCGTCGCAGCGATCGATGCAATCGCCATCTTTGGTCGATTGAGTCGCATCGATAGATGAGCATGACAGTGCATGGGTACTTGAACGATATTTTTGGGAGTCATCGCCGTTCCGCCCTTCTGATTCCCGCGCGTCATTGCCGACCCCTCCATTGCCTGCCCTGTCCTCTCGAGGGTCGAGTGCCCCTCGCCCCGCCATTATGCACCCTCGACTGCCCTTCCTCCCACTTCCGCTCCCGTGCAATGCAAGAGTGCCGCGCTCGATGGCTCTCCTCACTCAACTCTCAACATTTCCGACCGACGTTGCCAGGCATTGACATTCCCACGGACGACGCGTGAAATCCTTCGAGATATTGGTCCCTTCCTTAGGAATTCCACCGCGTCGCCCTTGAAGTTGCCAAGTTTCATGTCAACTAAGGGTGTGTGGCAGGGGATGAATCAACACCAGGTATTCAGCATCAATAGTTAGTTTTTTTTAAATTTTCCGTTACGATATATCATTAGCAAAATAATTCAAACAATATGGTGAATGATAACTTCGGGTGCATTAGATTAAACTTAACTACTGAAACTATTAGACGACCAAGCTATCGCAAGTCGTATTGATTTAATACAATTTTAGTCAAGATTTGTAATTTATTTGTAGTCCCAAACACAACGATAAAGGAGTTGAGGGAAATCTACTGTCAAAGATTTCAGTGCAAAAGCAATCACAATGGCACGACAATTCAAAATTCCAAAAACAAAATGATAAGAAATGTTAATCATCAAATGTCATCATCATCTTGGATTGTTCTGTCGCGTAGCAGATTCTTTCATGGTTAACCTCCATGTTTTCCTGTCATGAGTCATTCTATTGATTTCTTCATATTTTCTCCAAATTTTTATAATCTCCAATCTATTTCTCATTCACTTTCTCTTTCCTTCTATCATTCCCTCTAACACAGTCTTCAACAAGCACTCTCTCTCTCCTCATACAGGTGCAATGCCCTAAACAATCACAAATTACTCTGATGGCTGGCGATCTGACATCCCCTGCATCATGCCATCGTAAGGGGTAGACTTCGTATGTGCGGGTATTTAGAAAATCTCACTGCACGACAATTACGCCCGCCTCGTACAATGAGAACAGCCTCGGGTGCGTGTGGCAGAAAATATTAGGGTTCAACCACTTTTTTTATTCAAGTGTTGTCTTTGCACGAGATACCTGTATGTTCACTGAATGAATAATAGGCAACAGTTAAGTTTTCGCATCAAAATTTTGCAAGTGCTTTACAGTCTTCGTTTCAGTTTACTTGCTAAACGCGAGTTTAAGAATTGAGGATTAAAATGTAGGCGTTCCCTTGGTGAAGGAAAGACATCCGATGATGGCTTTCCAAAATTCTCAAGTCTCTATTTATATGCATAGTCACTTCGTGATTGAATTAACTCGGCGCTATTTCCTCCGATAGCCGCTTTCACGCTTGTGGTCCCTTCCAGCGGATTGACGCAAACCTGTCGTATTTTTATTCCACTTGAACCTAAATCCTTAACTGAGAGTTCTTTTCCAATGGATCCTACACATTTTCTGTCGATTGAAACGCTGCCTTAATAATGCGGATTGATTCCTATCCATTTATTTAACATTATACTTTCCTAAAATATGTCATGTTCCTACGCGTGCCACCCCCACAGAAGAGCTTCAAATGTATCCTTTATCAATACAATAGCTTTCAAAGCAATATCCAAGGATTAAGTGCATTAATAAGATCATCAGTACGTTAAACTTCATCGTTTTAAATCATATGGCAATATTAAAAGAGCAATGAATACCAATAATTAAAATCAAACGGGTATACACTTTCCCATTAAATATTTTAAAACGGAATTTATATTTATGGAAGCTAACCCTTATGAAACATTGCGCTAAAACAACACTAAGGCTTTTTTGGTTTATATATATAAAACCAAAGACACTGTTATCAACCCAAAGATTGGTTTGGTAGGTGATGGTAGGGTTCACCCAGTACTAAACTCGACGGCGTGTGAAATTCACACATCATCAGGGTAGGGGGGGCCAGTTCCTTTCCCTGACCCGGTAATGATTTCCCAGAAAGATCTGGTACCCGAAAAATTACACAGCTTGGGTGGAGCGGCTTGCGCGGGAATCGAACCCGGGCCCTCCGTTCTGTCTAAACCTTGGATCAGATACAGTCGCGCACAAAGAAATCAATTAAACATAAAGGGAATGTAAAAGTACCTTTTTCTCGAAAACAGATAGTTTTATGTACTCATAGCTGTACAATGCTTTTGAAAAAGCTACAAAATGGAGATAAAAACAAATGCAGGTTATCGTTAGGCGAGGACACAGCGTCGTGAGAACCTTCCTGTCCTATATTAAAGCCCATTCCGAAATGAAAGGCACTTAGCGGAGTTTGGCCTTGGGAGTACGGTATGTAAACCCTCACGGAGGCTAAGATCTCACACATAGTTTTATAAAGATTTCTAAATTATTAATTATGTGATAAGGGATTTTAACATTGAGATTCCTATTATGACAGCCGAAGATAGTTGATACACCCTCGATATTTTGTTAAGGTTTCATGAACCAACAAAGGAATGAAATCTCCGATAAAAGCTGCAAAGTGATTTTAAAAAGTGAGTTTGAAATGTATAACTAGAAGCATTTCAGTCGGAGAGCATTGTGAGACAAAATATAAGAGAGAAATGTCGAGGTTTCACATCATCAAAAAAGACATGATATTAACCTCGTAGTCTTAAATAGCCACCCACCGCCTTCCTTCCCATTCCTCGTTTGCCGAAGCTTCTCTTTCCAAACACCTCCTTATATATTGAGCAAACCATCACTTCCCACAGATCCAAACAGCATTCCTCCCATCCACTCCGTACTCCTTCGGCCAGACTGGTCCCTTTCCAAGCACAACGCCTCTTGATTTGCTTTCCTCTCTACCCAACACGCTTCCTCCATCGTACCCGAACGCCCTCTTGTCTTTCACGCATATCTATCTCTCTCTCGTTTCCCCCAGCAAACTAGGCAGCCGAGTCGTTCCACGCAGCACATCCCACCAATGTTTGCACGAAGCTAATAAGACTTACTCCTTCGCTCAATACACCGTCACCAAAGGCTTTTCCTTTTCGTGAATGCCATTTTGATATCCTGTCGTCCGTTCTGCATTCAGCCAGTTCGCCTAATATGCAAATTCCACATATGATTATTTTTACACGATTTTTTTCAATTTCTAAGTGTTCTTCAATTACTCTGGAATTTTAATTCCCTCAGGGATATCGCACTACCCTAGAAAGTACTTGGGTAACTCTTCCTCTCCTTTACATTCATATGCATTTTATTTACAAAATGTATTTTATACAGTTCTCAGGTTGGCCGCTGTTAAATAATCAAGACATGTCCTGACTTTTTCCAACAAGTTTCCAGGGAATATTTTAAGTTTTTCTTCACGACGTTCTGAATCCCCATACTTAATTTTTTTGGAACAATTGGCCAGGTGGTAATATCGATCACGATGTCAGAAATGGCAAAAAACTGCTGGAACTAGCAATGTGATGACAGGTGTGCTGTCGATATTATGCGCTGTCGTGGGACAAGAGCATGCGTGAATATTATCGAATACAAACCACCATCCAGATCATAAATTCCCGCGTTATCTCAAGTTTCCTGCAGTGAGGACTCCCTTAAAGAGGGAAACATGGACTTCCTGGAAAATTAAACCAATTTTCTGAAAACAATAGTGATTTACTGCTCCACTAAGTGTCATGCCTCAAAAAGAACGCCAACAGAAGCAGGACAGGGACATTTCATTTAAATTGAACTTTGGTCATTCAATTTGATCGATGGCAAGCCTGATAATCACTCATGAGCACAAGGAAATCACTTACTAACGACAAGATTGCCGAAGAAAAAATGAAATATATCGCAATAAAAACCAAAATTACACAGGAACCACAGTAAAGGAAAAAATTGGTAGAACTAAATGAAAATATTTAGGTCCTTATTTTTCCCTGTAAAGAATGAACAATTGCTTCAATATAGTCCATCTCTCGGTTGAAGGTCCGGCAGGGAAAGTGCAAGGGTAAGAAATTACATGATACAGGCAGTTTGTCGAGGGCAAAGACGCCCGAGCGCGAATCTTTAGTGTCACTCGAACGCACTCCAAAATTACGGGAGTGGAAATTTCTCACGTGAATTGTGTCAATTGCCGATATTTCCATAACATCCGCCAATTTTCCTGAGGGTTCCTGGTCTTCCAGATTGTCGGACACCATGCGTTCTACAAACAGCTTCGTTATGGGTATGGCAGATTGCTATTGCATTCCTAGATCACAACTGATGGAGTACGTACAAGTGATTTTATTTCCAAAAAGTATTCTTCCAGTATGTGGACCATTTTCTCGTGGAACGTTCAACTGAAAGGATGCTATCATTTAACATAATCGCGTAGAACAACATAAGTACAAAAATATCGTTCAATATTCAAAGTACACCCATTACTATTTCATTCTATCATAAACGCCTGGAGTGAATGCTCCTCACGTGCTAATCTGAAGGTGAATCTCTGGTGCTTCAACCCTTAGATGTCACCTTGCTCTTGCCTGTAATAAAGTTTTTGACCGACAAGAGACGTCATTGACATTCCAGAGCCACTCGGAGAGATACTCGGAGAGCATGCCGTAACCTCTCTGAGAAATGATGAAAGTACGTTCTGATGCATGGACTCAGTCATAATAATAACAATAGAAAATAATCCGCACTAATACATTTTTGACGCATGTAATATCATTGATATTAATGAAAGAAATGTATGCTGAATATAAAATAAACAGTGATCCACCAGATTACTCCATTCTCTGCGTGTTTTAAACCGGTTGGTGGTCCAGCACAGATTGGAATGTGAATGAACACTGAATGCGACTGCACCACCCTGTTGTCCGAATCAGTGTCCCACGCGCCTATTACGTAAGCCGTCACTCATCTTTCCCAGCAGCTCTCGGGAAGAAATGTCTTCCAGAACTGTTTCGGCATCTCGGTGGTATTTTTTTTATTTGGTGTCTTAGCTACATTGTTTTGCTTTTCCCTCGGAAATTCTACAAGCAAGAATATCCCTTAGCGCACGTATTATTTTGGTTTATTTCAGAAAAACAAGTCATATCATCGTATGTTTGAGCAATATTTTGCAAACATTCCTGAAAACGCTCAACCGGAAATCCATTATGTACTCCAATCGTGTTTCCACCGCGTAATAATTAAACCGTAATTATTTTTTTGCAGTTAAATTTCTCTAGGCAAAGCATTCAAACACTACAGACCGTATTTTCGAAGAAAAACTCTCCGAAAACCCATGCCTCACCCCTCGATCCCCCACCCCACAGCAGCACTCCACGCACACACTCGCACGTAAACGCACGCACGCCGCAGGTGTATGTCTGTCTCTTATGGTCCCCGCCCCGCCTCCCCCTCCCATCTTGTCTCCGGGGCAACAACGATCTCCCCCTCTCTCCGCCGTCACCCTCCCCCACTCCCCGGTAGCCCCCACCCTCCGCACTTCCCACGCACGCACCGTGTCGAGTATCCTCAAAGTCAACAACCGTGTTTTGGAAAAAAAATTACTAAGGGCACAGCCCAGAAAAAGCACCATAGGAACCTTGAACAAGAAGGCCGGAGTAACTAATGAAGACGATTCTAAAACTATTGCAAAAAATATTTAATCGTAATATTAAAAAAAATAGGAAATAAATAAGTCAAGATACGCGGGTATCGATGCTTTAGTATTATCGTCAGAACGCCGGGACGTGGTTTCGTGAAAGTTAGTCATAAAATAACAATTTGCGACGAAAAATTATCACATAGTTAGTGAACCACAAGCTTCATCTGACTTTAAAGCTGTCGTTAAATGTTTTTCCATATGCATTAACCGATCGTGCATCGCCGTCGGCATATGTCAATCCGGAGATTATTTTATCGCCGCTCTCTCCACGCCTGCATCTTTGCTCAGCTGCCTTATGGGCTGAAGCTCCAACCGCTCTCCCGATTGAAACTTCTGCATCCAACTTGGGCGTCCTTCATACATCCCTATCCGGTCTGCATCCTCCCATCCGCCCATCCTTGACCAAAGAAAAACATCCCTAATTGAATAATCGATCCACGTATCGAATTACGGTTTTGAATTACTATAATCTAGTAATTCCACCTAATTTTTTCCTCCAAATTAATTCGTTACCTACACCTTTAATTTGCAAACAGTAAACAATTTAGCTGGATTCGGATATTTTCATTTAATTTAAGTTTATAGATACAATTTATTATAATATTATATGTACAGTTCTAATGTCTCCAGTTACGAGTATAAATACGCAGCAAAATCCTTCTGAGGCTAAATTAAACATTTCCTGTATAATCGACGAATATTTTGCGTGAGTTTGCGTTTTTTTAGTTGTTCTGCCTCTCATATTTGCAAACTACAGAAAGTGAGTGTAGTGAACTCCATCTGTGTCAAGCCCTCTTTGAATTTTCCTCTCTAAAATGGCGGTCGCGTTACTGACGGAAATATCGACATGAGAGTATTTTGTATTCTTTAACACCTTGTTGGTTCCAGGGTCGCGATTGAGTATTTGCGAACATGAACTTGATTTTTATTTCAATTTGTGTTTCATTCCTGTGTAAGTACGAGTCCCTGGCATAGGAGATATCCTTGCAAACCCAGTGTGTGTGTGACTGAGATTCATGAGAGTGACTGTCTTTCTTTAACACACCCTAGTGATCGAGTGGTTGTAAGTTTGTTTCCTTATTTTACATTGCTTGTGCGTGATTGACGTACACGTGGGTAACCGTTTCCCTAACACACTATATCGTTTTCCATTGCTTCACGGCCGTAGGTACGTTCATTTTAGGTTTACATTCTAGGGTCATGCTTTTGACTCTCTCGTACTTGACACAAAATCGCCTCTTCAATCGTCGTTTGTTTGTTTTAATATTCTTTTGACTCGTAGGTTTGTTGCAATGTTTTTCCCTTTAGAGAAAATATGTACATTTCTAGACAAATGGCAGCCTCCATTGAAACTCATTATGAAAACCACTGGTGACGTACATGATCATCTGGAAGAGGCGTGGGGTCAACCAATGGCGCGAAATGCGTGTACGATCATCATTTTGCTTGCCTGACGGGTATTCGATGGACAGATTTACCAGAGCAAAATATATACGAGTATCGTATTTCTTTGGATTGACTTTTAATAATCAAACCACTTTACTTTTCCACATAAACTTTAAAGTAAAGTGGTTTGATTATTAAAAGTCAGTATGAAGATTTTCCACCAAGTTACGCCAGAAACTGTTTCGTTTATTTCTTTGGAGTTTCATTTCACTTACGCCGACCATAATTAAATTTCTGAATGAGTTCAATAACGTTTATGAGATTCTAAAAAGCAGTTCCTCAGCTTTGAGCAAAGCAGCCTCTACGTATAGTACACGAGAAATTCATAGTTCTCTTCCGAAAATATCTTCAATTTTCGTTTGCTTGAGCGATAAATCTACGACTCAGAGTGTTTATGAGGATACGATGACAAAGATTTTCGTTTCCAACGGCTCTTGAGTGCATTACCCATTTTAGATTTTATCGTTATTTTATTTATATGTACTCTGCAAGCCACCGCCAGGGTGTGTAGCACGGGGTGAATACACACCAGAATAATTTACCCGAACATGACCCTACGGCGGTCGAACAATGTTTTCATGATACCCTGTCGTTCGTGTACGAGGAAATACATTAATCGATGAGGACAAGAGACTGAGAAAGGAAATACTAGGCATACTCAAAAAAGGGACCGATATTGTCTAGGGACCGATTTTTTGTGTTGAAATATTGGCGAGTCAGGAAAAAGTTGCACACATGCAGCGTCATCTATTGATTGCTTCGAAAGCCAAAGAAGTTATTGTTTTAATTTAGTTGTCGTTTGCCTGTCAGTGAATGCAGAGAACTATGTCCAAACTAAAATCGATGCTACAGCCAGTAACAAAGTGTGTTCTATCTGTCTAGTTGCCGTCGTGCTGTCGATTTGTGTGTGCGAAAGGATCATTAGCTGCTCAACTCATTGGGAACTGTGGCTAGTTCATGAACATACAGTAATAAGTGGAGGAATGGTTAGACAATGGTCTGAAGAAGACAAGGAACTCAAGACCGCCAATATCCACTGGCTCAATTCCCAGGTGGTGAACTTCTTTGCTGAAGGATTAAAGAAGCTGGTCCAGCGTTACGAAAAGTTCTTAGAAGTGAACAGCGAATACATAGAAAAATAGGGTATACTCTACGGTTTCAGGTGTCCGATGATGCGGCTAGTAGAGAAGAAGTTGAACTAGTACCTCGAGTCTAGTACCCCCCGCCACACGCTCTTGCGGCGGCTTGCGGGGTATTATGTAGATGTAGATGAGTCTCTCTGAACGTCGGATGGGGAAACGTTAACTTTCTCGATTCGCACTTAGACCTATTGCTACCGCAGCAATTTAGCTTGGAAAACTGAGTCTGCGCCTGAAAAATACAACCTTGCGAATATGTCTTTATTTTATTTTAAACTTTCCATACATATGTTGGAAAACTGATTCCGCCGGGATCATATTTAACAGGTCAAACTCCATATTGAAAATAAGATACAAAAAACGAAATAAAATATTAATTAACAATCCTTTTATTGAATTAAGCATCAGTAAAACAAACAGCCAACGCATTAGCCTATCTGCATGAACGACTAGGTGGACTAAAAAATACCGTTAGAAGTATGTGTGAAAAAATTTTGACCCCAGTAAGCAACGGCAGTCCATCGAATTATCTACATCTACATCTACATAATACCCCGCAAGCCGCCGCAAGGGCGTGTGGCGGGGGGTGTTAGGCCACCACCCAAAAAAAGGAAAAAAGAATAAGGAAAAAAGAAACACCGCATTCAAAACCAACACACACATGCAAACCCCAATCCACAACAGTGCACAAATTCATTGCAACACCCCATCATTCGACGCGCATGCAACCACACATCTACCTATCCTCACTCCAAAAGCATGCAAGTACATACGCTTTCCTACAACAAATAATTCCACCCTAGGATGCAGCAAGAAACCTATCACGAACGTGCCAGCTAGTTTATAGCAAGTAGCCAGGCGAAACACCACCACCACAAGAGCGTTCCATACAAAACTCTCTCCCACCCAAGGTGAGGAATCTGGCCCAACGCTGCAGGTGGGAGGAGGGCACACCCGCGGAGAGGGACAAGGGATGGAAGGGTGGAGCATGAAGTTCGTAAAGACGCTCGGGCATGCGGGAAGGGTTCTAACACAACACACAGGAGGCTAGTGAAAGTGCATGCAATTGAGTTCAACTAATTGTTACCTAGACGCGGAGGGTGGCAAGTGGCATTTTTGTTATCTCCGAGTGTAACCCTAGAGTTGTTATCCCGTATTGTCCGTGGGAAGAAGGAGTCCTTGAGTCTGCTAGTCCTGGCATCTATTTCCCGAATTTTGTACACATGATCCAAGCGACCTATATATGTTGGAGAGCGAATAATTTTCGAGACCTCGGTGCTGAAACATGCGGATCCGAATTTATTTAGTAAGTTTAACCTAGCATTGAGTCGTCTTTCTTCCAATGATTCCCATCCCAACTCCATAAGCATTTCAGTGACGCTTTTCGTTTTATCGTAACAGTTTTCCACGAAACGAGCTGCCCGGCGTTGGACCTTCTCAATTTCCCGAATGAGGCCTTTTTCACACGGATCCCATACGCTACATGCATATTCTAAATGGGGCCTTACAAGAGCGTGATAACAACGTTCCTTGACCTTGGAGTCACTTCTACCGACAATGCGTCTAATAAATCCTAATTTTTTATATGCTTGCCCGCAGACTTTACGTATATGGGTCCCCCAAGTTAAGTCTTTAGTGAATGTAACACCTAGGTATTTCACCGAATCAACTACTTTAAGGTCAACTCCAGCTAATTTGTAAACTAATCCCGTGGATCTTTTAAAGAAATTTACCACCGAACATTTATTAAGATTTAAAGGCAATCCCCATTTTGAACACCATTCATTAATGCTATTTAAATCACGTGCTAGAATTAAACGATCCTCATCCCCAGATATCTCCCGATAAATCACTGTGTCATCCGCGAACATCCTTATCTTACTTTTCACTTTGCGGTTCAGATCGTTAACAAAAATCAAGAATAGTAACGGTCCGATAACACTTCCCTGAGGAACCCCCGACGTGACTCTTACGCTGGTAGAACTAGCGCCGTCAAGGACTACCCTCTGTTCCCGGCCTGAAAGGAAGTCTTCAACCCAATTTATTGCCCCCTTGTGTATACCTGCGCCCTTTAATTTATGGATGAGTTTACCATGCGGAACCTTATCAAATGCCTTTTGAAAGTCTAAAAAGATCGCATCCACTTGCCTACCACTTTCACCCGATAAAAGTAAGTCATGTGTGAACAATCCTAATTGGGTCTCGCATGAGCGGGTTTTTCTGAATCCGTGTTGATTGTCACTTAAAAAGTTAATGTTATCAAGATGTCTCATTATGGAACTGACAATTATGTGCTCTAAAATTTTGCAACTTATTGAAGCGAGAGAAATGGGTCTGTAATTGCTGGGGTCCTCCCTGTCACCACTTTTAAAAATAGGCGTTATTTGCGCGGTTTTCCAATTCTTAGGGACTTTGCACTCAGTGAGTGATTTGTTAAATATAAATTCGAGATACGGGGCGATGTTAGGAGCTAAGTGTTTTAGCACACGAGCTGGTATATTTTCGGGACCCGGGGATTTGTTTGGTTTGATGTCTTTGAGCAATTTGGCAATTCCTTGCTCGTCCACTGTTATTTTTGTCATGGGTTCAGTATATATTGTTTCTTGGAGATACGCGGTGGCTACATCGTTCGTGAAGACGCTCTGGAAGAATTCGTTTAGAATGTTGGCTTTAGCTTCACTGTCAGTATGAATGATATTGTTGCAGTCCCTTAAGCAAGCCACGGTTTGTTGACCCCCATTTATTTCCCTAACATATGACCAGAAAGCTTTGGGGTCAGTGTTCAAATATTCGCAGAGTACTTTACGTTTAAAATCTTGCAAAGCGCTACGTAATTGTGTTTTAGTTTCAATTTTAGAGGATCTATACTTGTCCAAAAGCTGTTTATTGTCCAAGGGTGATGAGTTCAGACCTGCTTTCTTTACCCTAGAGTGTAACATTCTTTGCTTTCGAAGGGCTTTTTTAACGCCTTTGTTGTACCACCTTGGGTCGCGATTTGCTTTAACGTATTTTACAGGGATGAAATCTGTTATTCCTTTTTGCATAATTTGGACAAACTTTGTCCAAGTTTCTTCCACGGTGGCAAGACTTAAGCGCGTTTTGAAATTGTGTAGTGAAGAGTTAAATGGCTGGCAAAAGTTTCAAAATCTGCTTTGTGATAATTATAAATTTTTCTTTTTGGCTTGACATTCTTTTTTATTTCTACGTTCAAGTTGATAATAACAGATTTATGGTCACTTATACCCTCGTCGGTTGATACACTATTAATGCGTTCCGGTGTGTTCGTAAGAAATAAGTCCAATATGTTCTTTCCACGGGTGGGAGTGCGTACTGCTTGATGAAGCGAGTTTCTTTGAACCAATTTTAGTAAGGAATTGCAAGATTCGCGATCACGGGTCCGAGATTTAACGCTATTGCTATCCCAGTCGATACCAGGGAGGTTGAAGTCACCACCAATTATATTGATGCATTTATTATTTTTGCGTGTAAATCTATTTATTTGTTCATTGAGGGTATTAAGTGTTTGAAAATCTGAGTCTGGGGGTCTGTAGAAAGAGCATAAATTAATGTTGGGGTGATTGGATCGCAGTATGGTGCACCAAACACTTTCTATGTTATTATTTTCAAATGCAAGTTGTCTGCTTTCAAGATTACTTTTCACAGCCACGAAAACTCCGCCTCCGGGTCTTGTACATCTATCATGTCGGTAAACTGTAAAGTTTATTGGGAAAATTTCTTGGTCATTGATGTCATTACAAAGCCAACTCTCTGTGCCTAATATTATATCAGCCGAATGACATTGGATTATGTGCTCGAGATCCGCTATTTTATTTTTGAGGCTTCTGCAATTTAATACAAGTATATTTAGATTGTTTTTCTCTTGAATCACGCCCTTGTTTGTGTCTGACCGTAATTTACGACACGTTTGTGGAGAAGTGCATGTCAAATGTCTTTCTACGTCAATGCCAGGGTTGTCGGTTACTTTTACATGTCGGTTGTATGTTGTATTAAAACAAGTTTGTGTTTGTTCTGTTATTTTTGGGATCTGTGAGGCGTAACCTGATCTCAAGTGACAAAAAGCGCTGGATTCTACTTTATTTATCCCAATATATGACCTGCGCTCTTGCCTTCCAACTATGCTAAACCCTAGAAACGTGTTCGTGTAACCTACGCGCTACACACTCTGATGCCACGGCAGTATAATGGACCCCGGAGCGATTTAGGCGATTATTTGTAGCTGTTCCGACAATTGCCTTCCTCTCTAGCTCGAAAATGGTAACGGAGGAGAAATCAATTAACCAGTAATGAACTGTGAATGCCCATTAAAACCTTAGCAAGGAAACGTTATGGGCTGTTTTAAAAACCTTACTGCTCTATCCAACACGAATTTCAAATTGTGGAAATGTTAAGTTTTTCGGCAGCTCTCCTGGGTGCCTAAATTAAGAGCTTCTGCTCAATGACAGGAATGAGGCCTCTTCGAGCTCCTCTTCCCCACCTCCTCCCCCAACCCCGCCATCCCCTCCCCGGCGCCCGAAGCAAATCCCGAGTTGTAGTTTGACATTCCCCGAGTTAGGACTTTAATCCACTCCCCCATTAATGCCTACCCGAAGTGAAAAATGCCCAAAGATATTTGTCCCTGTCGCGAAAGCAAGATGTTTACAGAGTCGCAGAGACTTCCGTGTCTCCAAGGGAACATTCAATGAGCCGCACCGCAGCAGCACTGGCACGCGCGTGAGCGGGAGAGGGGGAGGAGGGGTAGAAGGATGGAGGGGGAAGAGAGCGGGCGTGAGTAAAAGGGTTGACCGAGTGCCGATGCGACGACGTCGGGTTTACTCAACCCGGAGTAGGGGGGAGGGGACAACAGTCCTATGATGATATCAACTATGATGTACAGGATGTTTCTATGAGTGCATGCACTACTGTGGATTTGGGTTTGCATGCATGTGTCACTTCTGAATGCGGTTTTTCTTTTTTCCTTTTTTTGGGTGGTGACCTAACAAGCCCCGCATCTACATCTACATAATACCCCGCAAGCGGCGGCTTGCGGGGTATCATGCAGATGTAGATGAACTCACCAGACGGAACCTCGCCGAAGACCCCCGACCACCGCCGCCGTCCCTTCGTAACCACGAAGACATCACGAGAGAAACCTGGGTCATCCTCCCCCCCAATCAATTACTCTCGAGGACCCGTCCAGCGGCGGGAGAAAGACACTTCAAATTAGTACGAGAAAAGAATGCGTAGTCGCTGCGGGCTTGATTCTGTTGATCTACATCTACATAATACCCCGCAAGCCACCGCAAGGGCGTGTGGCGGGGGGTGTTAGGTCACCACCCAAAAAAGGAAAAAAGAAATACCGCATTGAAAACCAACACACACATGAAAACCCCAATCCACAGCAGTGCACACATTCATCGTAACATCCCATCATTCGACGCGCATGCAAACACACATCTACCTCCCTTCACTCAACAAGCATGTAAGTACATACGCTTAACTACAACAAATAATTTTACCCCAGGATGCAGCAAGAAATTAATCACGAACGTGCAAGCTAGTTTCTACCAAGTAGCCAGGCGAAATACCACCACCACAAGAACGGTCCACATAAAAATCTCTCCTACTCAAGACGAGGAATTTGGCCCAACGCTGCAGGTGGGAGGAGGGCACACCCACGGAGAGGGACAAGGGATGGAAGTGGAAATTTAGGGTAGCAAAAGAAGAGAAAACAATACTGTAAACAGCAATACATTACTTAATGGCATGCGGAAAGGGTTTTGACACAACACACAGGAGGTTAGTGAACGTGCATGCAATTGAGTTTAACTAATTGTTACCTAGACGCCGAGGGTGGCAAGTGGCATTTTTGTTATCTCCGAGTGAGACCCTACAGTCCCGTATTGTCCGTGGGAAGAAGGAGTCCTTGAGTCTGCTAGTTCTGGCATCTGTTTCCCGAATTTTGTACACATGATCCAAGCGACCAATGTATGTTGGAGCGCGAATAATTTTCGAGACCTCGGTGCTGAAACATGCGGATCTGAATTTATTTAGTAAGTTTAACCTAGCATTGAGTCGTCTTTCTTCCAATGATTCCCATCCCAACTCCATAAGCATTTCAGTGACGCTTTTCGTTTTATCGTAACAGTTTTCCACGAAACGAGCTGCCCGGCGTTGGACCTTCTCAATTTCCCGAATAAGGCCTTTTTCACACGGATCCCATACGCTACATGCGCATTCTAAATGGAGTCTTACAACAGCGTGATAACAACGTTCCTTGACCTTGGAGTCACTTCTGCCGACAATGCGTCTAATAAATCCTAATTTTTTATATGGTTGCCCGCAGTCTTTACGTATATGGGTCCCCCAAGTTAAGTCTTTAGTGAATGTAACACCTACGTATTTCACCGTATCAACTCCTTCAAGGTCAACTCCAGCTAATTTGTAAGCGAATCCCGTGGATTTTTTTAAAGAAATTGACCACCGAACATTTATTAAGAATTAAAGGCAATCCCCATTTTGAACACCATTCATTTTTTTTATTAGGTAATCTACCGGTTAAGGTAGGTTTTTGGATGGACACAACTAGCAAATAAACATTTTGTGACTCCCCACCTAGCAAACTAGTCTATATCAGGTCCCTCTTCATCTCGGTGTACTTCTTTCCTCCCTTCATCCCGTCCAACATCCCTATCCTGTTCCTACCCTTACCTCGCTTGCCCAACATTCTCCCCTCTATTACCCTCTTCAACATTCCACTACCGCTCAATTTGCCTTTAATCAATTTTTCCTGCCTCCATAGGACTTCTCTCAGCAAACCCCTCTCCTCACCCACCATCTCTAGTACTTCCTCATTTGTTTTCCTTTCGGTCCATTTCACCTTCTCCATTCTTCTCCACACCCACATTTCAAAAGCCTCCAATCTACGTCCATCCTCCTGCTTCAGCGACCACGTTTCCGCGCCGCACATAGCTACGCTCCATATCAGAGTTTTTACGAGTCTTGTCTTAACATCCCTACTCAACGTCCCCGTCATCAACTCCCTCCTCCTTGAGAAAGCCTCCTTGCCTAGCGCAATTCTTCTCCTTACGTCCCTACCACTTTGACCGTGTTGGTCCAAAACACTTCCGAGATATGTAAACTGTTCTACCTGCTCTATTTTTTCCCCGCCTATTTTAATATTTAGCTTAGCCTTTTTCTTTCTGGAAAATCGCATAACCTTTGTTTTATTAATATTTATTCTCATCCCATATTTATCGCACTGAACCTCCAATTCACTCAACAATGCTTGCAACCCCTTGGCTGACTGAGCAACTAATGCTTGGTTATCAGCAAACCTAACCGATTTTACGAATTCCCCCCCGACTTTCATTCCTACCTCCAGTTCTTCCCATGCCTCTTTAATCATTTCCTCTACATATACGTTGAACAGTACCGGTGACAATGGGCAACCCTGCCTTACACCTCTTCCTAACTCTGCCCATCCGGACTCTCCGTTCCCCACTCGCACCTGAGCAGTCTGAGACATGTACAGGTTGCGGATCAGTCTCCTGTCCCTCCAATCCATTCCTATTTTCTGCAATACACCCATTAATTTTTCCCAATTTACTCTATCAAACGCTTTTTCGAAATCTACAAAACAGGCAAAAACGTCCTGATTGTATTCTATATTCCTCTCGACTAGTGATCTCATTACTGCAATGGCATCACGCGTACCTCTTCCTTTCCTGAACCCAAACTGATCATCCCCTAAGTAATCATTTGCCTTACTCTCTATCCTTTTGTTGATGATCCTGAGAATAACTTTAGCTGCGTGGGATATCAAACTTATTGTTCTGTAATCCTCACATGACGAAGCCTTTGCCTTTTTTGGAATAGGAACTAACACCGATCTCACAAAATCTTCCGGCCAGATTTCTCCCTCATAGATACTACGAATCAGTCCATATAGGGCCTTCTTCCCACCTTTCCCTAACCATTTCAACATTTCTACAGGAATATTGTCCACCCCCACAGCCTTATCTACATCTACATCTACATAATACCCCGCAAGCCGCCGCAAGGGCGTGTGGCGGGGGGTGTTAGGCCACCACCCAAAAAAAGGAAAAAAGAATAAGGAAAAAAGAAACACCGCATTCAAAACCAACACACACATGCAAACCCCAATCCACAACAGTGCACAAATTCATTGCAACACCCCATCATTCGACGCGCATGCAACCACACATCTACCTATCCTCACTCCAAAAGCATGCAAGTACATACGCTTACCTACAACAAATAATTCCACCCTAGGATGCAGCAAGAAACCTATCACGAACGTGCCAGCTAGTTTATAGCAAGTAGCCAGGCGAAACACCACCACCACAAGAGCGTTCCATACAAAACTCTCTCCCACCCAAGGTGAGGAATCTGGCCCAACGCTGCAGGTGGGAGGAGGGCACACCCGCGGAGAGGGACAAGGGATGGAAGGGTGGAGCATGAAGTTCGTAAAGACGCTCGGGCATGCGGGAAGGGTTCTGACACAACACACAGGAGGCTAGTGAAAGTGCATGCAATTGAGTTCAACTAATTGTTACCTAGACGCGGAGGGTGGCAAGTGGCATTTTTGTTATCTCCGAGTGTAACCCTAGAGTTGTTATCCCGTATTGTCCGTGGGAAGAAGGAGTCCTTGAGTCTGCTAGTCCTGGCATCTATTTCCAGAATTTTGTACACATGATCCAAGCGACCTATATATGTTGGAGAGCGAATAATTTTCGAGACCTCGGTGCTGAAACATGCGGATCCGAATTTATTTAGAAAGTTTAACCTAGCATTGAGTCGTCTTTCTTCCAATGATTCCCATCCCAACTCCATAAGCATTTCAGTGACGCTTTTCGTTTTATCGTAACAGTTTTCCACGAAACGAGCTGCCCGGCGTTGGACCTTCTCAATTTCCCGAATGAGGCCTTTTTCACACGGATCCCATACGCTACATGCATATTCTAAATGGGGCCTTACAAGAGCGTGATAACAACGTTCCTTGACCTTGGAGTCACTTCTACCGACAATGCGTCTAATAAATCCTAAGTTTTTATATGCTTGCCCGCAGACTTTACGTATATGGGTCCCCCAAGTTAAGTCTTTACTGAATGTAACACCTAGGTATTTCACCGAATCAACTACTTTAAGGTCAACTCCAGCTAATTTGTAAACTAATCCCGTGGATCTTTTAAAGAAATTTACCACCGAACATTTATTAAGATTTAAAGGCAATCCCCATTTTGAACACCATTCATTAATGCTATTTAAATCACGTGCTAGAATTAAACGATCCTCATCCCCAGATATCTCCCGATAAATCACTGTGTCATCCGCGAACATCCTTATCTTACTTTTCACTTTGCGGTTCAGATCGTTAACAAAAATCAAGAATAGTAACGGTCCGATAACACTTCCCTGAGGAACCCCCGAGGTGACTCTTACGCTGGTAGAACTAGCGCCGTCAAGGACTACCTACTTATTTGCTTTCATCTCCTTTAATCCCCTTTCTATTTCATCGTCGAGTATGCCTGGACCTAAGCTATCTTCTTCTACGTCATGTTCCTTTTCTATTTCTAACCTTGTCGGCCTAAGTTCTTTACCATACAGTGTTTCTATATATTCCTTCCATCTCTCTTGGATTTTTCCTGGTTCAACTATTATCTTACCCCATTTAGCTTTAACTGTTAGCACAGATCTTGCCTTCTTACTTCCCGATAATAACTTAACCTTGCTGTATAGAGCACCAATTTCACCCTTCTTCTGTAAACTTTCCATATCCTCGCATTGCGTTTTCCACCATTCTTCTTTTGCTTTATTTGTGGCCCTTCTCAATTTATTGTTTAACTCTTTGTACTTCATTTTGCCTAACTCTGTGTTTACATTTTTCCATCTTCTTCTCTCATCCATATTTGCAATCATCTCATCCCTGACCCATGGTTTTCTTTTCCTTTTCTCGTTAACGGTTCCTATAGTGTCTTTAGCGGCTTCCAATATCCCTTTCTTGATACATTCCCATTTTTCTTCGATAGTACTCAGTTCTTTACCGTCATCCATCATTTTCTCTACAGCCTCCTGATACTCCTTCCTCGTTAATTCATTTACTGCTTCTAAATTCCATTTTTTAACCCGCCGCCCTTGCCTTATCTTCTTGAAACGAACATTATATTTCATAACAACTAAATTGTGGTCAGAGTCCGCATCCTCTCCTGGGAAACTGTGCGAATTTATCACACTGTTCCTAAACCTGTGCCTAACCATAATATAATCTAACTGATACCTTTCTGAGTCACCTGGCATTTTCCATGTATACCTACGCCTTTTGTGGTGTCTAAACCATGTGTTAGTGATGACTAACCCCTGTCTCCTGAAGAATTCAATCGCTTTCTCCCCGCGTTCATTCCTCGTGCCTAACCCATAGTCCCCCACCTCACCACCATCTATTCCTTCGCCTACCGTCGCATTCCAATCCCCCATCACTATCAAATGTTTCCCTGCAGGAACACTCGCGATTATATCCTCTAACTCATCATACATCCTATCGACTTCTTCCTCCTTGTGGTTGCTCGGTGGCATGTATACCTGAATAATGACCAAGTTCGTCGGCTCTGCTTTAATCTCTACGAGTAAAATTCTATCTGTCGCTTGCTCTATGTTGACTACGCTTCTTCCTACCCCTTTATTTAAAATTACGGCAACCCCTCGTTGGCTCTCGTCCCCGCCGCTGTATATTACTCTATAATTGTCACTCCAGTAATCCCCGCTATCCTTCCATCTCACCTCGCAGAGGCCTAAAACATCTATGTTACCTCTTTCCATCTCTCGCTTAATATTTTCTAATTTGCCTCTCCTCAACATTGTCCTGACGTTCCAGGTTCCTATTCTAACTACTTTCGCCTTCTTCTGAGTCTTCTGTCCTGCTGAAGTTATTTCTTCCCTGCAAGGGTTTCATGGGATGACGACCGCGGAAGCCTTGCCTCTCCCGCTGCCGGGCACGACACACGGCCTCTTGGGCCGAGTCCCGTAGTTGCCAGGACTCATATTATCTATAGTGCCCATCATTATATTCTTGGGAATCATAATTGAGGTGGTTTCCCGTTGCCTTCCTCAATAGTGTTTTTAACGCGACACCATCACTTAATGGCCGCCCCACTGGGGTCAGACGCCATTGCAGTCGCCTCACTGAGGAACAGACGCTGCGTGGACTACCTTTCGTCTGGCTCCTGACCTTCGACCTATCTGGCATGGGTGACCCTTCCAGGAGTAATTATTATTACTCCCGCCAGCACAGCTCTAGGGGTCATCGGAACACACAAGCCCTTCCACCACGACAACACCATTCATTAATGTTATCTATATCACGTGCTAGAATTGCCACCTCCACCCTCGGCGTCTAGGTAACAATTAGTTAAACTCAATTGCATGCACTTTCACTAACCTCCTGTGTGTTGTGTCAAAACCCTTCCCGCATGCCATTAAGTAATGTATTGCTGTTTGCAGCAATGCGGTATTTCTTTTTTCCTTTTTTGGGTGGTGACCTAACACCCCCCGCCACACGCCCTTGCGGCGGCTTGCGGGGTATTATGTAGATGTAGATGTATAGGTCGCTTGGATCATGTGTACAAAATTCGGGAAATAGATGCCAGGACTAGCAGACTCAAGGACTCCTTCTTCCCACGGACAATACGGGATAACAACTCTAGGGTTACACTCGGAGATAAAAAAAATATCACTTGTCACCCTCCGCGTCTAGGTAACAATTAGTTGAACTCAATTGCATGCACTTTCACTAGCCTCCTGTGTGTTGTGTCAGAACCCTTCCCGCATGCCCGAGCGTCTTTACGAACTTCATGCTCCACCCTTCCATCCCTTGTCCCTCTCCGCGGGTGTGCCCTCCTCTCACCTGCAGCGTTGGGCCAGATTCCTCACCTTGGGTGGGAGAGAGTTTTGTGTGGAACGCTCTTGTGGTAGTGGTGTTTCGCCTGGCTACTAGCTATAAACTAGCTGGCACGTTCGTGATAGGTTTCTTGCTGCATCCTAGGGTGGAATTGTTTGTTGTAGGTAAGCGTGTGTACTTGCATGTTTTTGGAGTGAGGATAGGTAGATGCGTGGTTGCATGCGCGTCGAATGATGGGGTGTTGCAATGAATTTGTGCACTGCTGTGGATTGGGGTTTGCATGTGTGTGTTGGTTTTTAATGCGGTGTTTCTTTTTTCCTTTTTCTTTTTTCCTTTTTTTGGGTGGTGACCTAACACCCCCCGCCACACGCCCTTGCGGCGGCTTGCGGGGTATTATGTAGATGTAGATGTAGAATACCTCATCCCTAACCGCCAAGCTTACTCTCTTTCCGTAGCTATTTTCAACGAATCCGGCGAATTTCCCCAGAATCTTTTGTAATTCCTCAATATACATTTTCTCCCATTGTTTCCGAATGCTACGAGGGTCATCCGGAAAGTAGTACCCGTTCGTGCCGCATGAAGTGCTGACGACGCGAGTAGCCGCTGGACGAGGTCAGATAGCTTCAGTGGCTTGTCTGCCTTCTCTGAGCCAAGTTGCGTGACGCTAGCATTGCCTGTGTTGTTTCTGTGATTGTTTACAATGTTTAAAAAAATTGAGAACGCCGCCAGTTGTGAAGTGAGGGCAGTGATTAAATTCCTCAATGCAAGAAACGTTCGCCCATGTGATATTCATCGCCAATTAAAGGAGGTGTATGGAGACAATGTAATGGACGAGTCGTCTGTTCGGCGGTGGTGTCGCAACTTCAACGTGGGGAGGGGGAACACACACGACGATGAGCGTTCGGGGAGACCGTCTGTCATTGCAGACCAACTGGTGAGCTCAGTTGACGAATTCGTGAGGAACGATCGGCGCGTCACAATTGATGACATCTGTGAGCATTTTCCCAATGTTTCTCGAACAATTGTTCATGAAATTGTTAAACACCATCTGCATTATGCAAAAATTTGTACAAGATGGGTCCCTCGCATGCTTACAGATGAGCACAAAACCAAGCGTATGGCTGCAGCACTGACGTTTTTGGGACGTTATTCTGATGAAGGAGACTCTTTCTTGACTCGCATAATTACTGGTGACGAAACATGGGTTTGTTATGCATCACCTGAGAGTAAACGACAGTCAATGGAGTGGCATCATGCTCATTCACCAAACAAACCAAAAAAATTCAAGACAGTTCTGTCCACCAGGAAACTCATGGCAACCATTTTCTGGGATCGACGAGGTGTATTGCTTATTGATTTTATGGCCCGTGGAGACACTATTAATGCCAATGCGTATTGTGAAACATTAAAGAAATTACGGCGGGAAATACAAAATCGGCGGCGAGGTCTAGTGTCTACTGGTGTCATTCTCGTTCATGACAATGCCAGGCCTCATGCAGCTGGGATAACACAAAAACTTTTGCAGCAATTCAAATGGGAAACTTTCGACCATCCACCGTATAGCTCGGACTTGGCCCCTTCAGATTTTCATCTCTTTACAAAGCTTAAAGACTTTTTGGCAGGAAAAACATTTGACAGCGATGAAGAACTTAAAGAAGGAGTGACCCTGAATCTCAATGAGCTGGCGGCGAAGGACTATGCAGCAGGAATACAGAAACTTGTCACACGTTATGACAAATGCCTTAATTTGCTTGGAGATTATGTTGAGAAGTAGTTTAAAGTATCCTCTTTCAAATAAAATTTTTTAT
The DNA here is from genome assembly GCA_037158775.1 of Hetaerina titia. NCBI lineage: Eukaryota > Metazoa > Arthropoda > Insecta > Odonata > Calopterygidae > Hetaerina > Hetaerina titia. The sequence continues at coordinate 372,597 of CM073769.1, forward strand.
GTTTGTTAATATTTACTTTTGTGTCTTTATTTCACGAACGGGTACTACTTTCCGGATGACCCTCGTATATCCCTAATGTATCCCTAAATAATGCGCATCAACACTACTCTCTTCTCATTGAATTTCCTACCACCCGTACAGCCTAGCTTCCTTAAAGACTGATCCGCATATTCTTCTTACGTGTGTGTGTGTATACAAAGGACTGATGTCAGTGTAACACCAAAGTACCACTAACTAGGCCTACTCGCTGATTACTCTTTCATCCTCAACCTCTGTCTTATGCAGTGAGTAAACAAACACCGCTGAGAATCACAAGACCTAATTGATAATTTTATATATCCTAATTGACATTGTCTTCATATGGTTAGACCAAATTGATAGTGACTTTATGTGGTAACCTCTAGTATCGAGAAGATTCTGTGTAAAATTTTAATTATTTCCAAAATATATCAGCGGTGCAAGTTTACCGAAGAACGCAAACCCTGCAACACATTAAAACATTGGCAGGTTTCACCCGAGTGAGAGAATTAAGGAAATCAATCGAAATATAAAAGGTATCATCATTCCACTAGAAGTCCGCTATTACAAAATAAAACATAGAAATAGTATTTTAACGCCCATTTCCATTGAAGTTATTTCACCACATGTGTCGTATTAATTGTAAATCATTATTCACGCCCTTATACGTATTATTACGCCCACATTTGTCAAGATCATTTGCATATTGGTTAAAGCATGTATTAGCTGCGAAAAGCTATCAGCTGGTTAATGTTTGGTTAGTGACTGGTATTCTGATGAAGAGGGAGATTGGATACTGACTGGAGGGACCGTGTTCAACTCTGGGTGACTTCAAACACTCAGTTTCACCCTAGCTGCATGACTGAGAGTCTGTTCCTCTAAGCTAAAATCGATTTACAAGCCAACTGTTTGAATACAAGTACTAAATTTGATTAAAAGAATATAGGCAATCAAATATCATTAAAAATAGTCTTACAACAATTGCTGCGCCATCAGCAGATTCCGGATGTGCCTGTTGAAACCACAGGGTACACAGAGAAAGGGACTGCCCCCTTCTCACCCTGTTACTATATAATCATTAACAATGTGGCATTTCATACGCCCAAGTAATTTCCAAGCTAAGATCCATCCTCGCCCATCAAACCAAAGTACGGATTTATTGGATTGATCGTGGTTGACTAGTGAACATCTATTCAAGACAGTGAGTTTTCCGCTTTCCCTGTGTCATCTTTAGAGTCACAAAAGATTGATTGATCAGTCATCAACTGTAGTTTATAATTTGAATAGAACATTCTTAAGAATGCCGGTGGCTGTTGTTCTTGGACAGTTGAAAAATGGAGAAAAAATATTTCGAACAATTTCAAATCATAAAATCATTTCTGTGAAGAATGATTCTTAAATTCTTTTTTAAGTTACTTTAACAAGACAACAACATTTTTTGCTAATAATTTTGATGAAATAAATTACCCGTATGCACACAGTGATTACCTATTGAAACCATTCTGTAATGTGCATTTAATTAAAGTTGGAGGGAATTATGTCACGCTGTTTTCAGTTCTCCCGACAAGTAATAACAATTGCAGACTATTGTACAAATAGTTACACGGCTGTGTTAAAATTCCCAAACACAAATTTCTAAGCTAGATTTTTTTCCAGCTTTTTCCTTCACAAAATTCCAATGCACATGACACCTGCTCTGTTTCATACCCTTAATCTTCACACTCGAATGATCGCTTTCTTCGTAACTCCCTCAAGGAAATCTGAAAACGAGAGGCCGTCCGTCCGAAAAGGAAAGCAACTGGGGCAAAGCAGACGGAACTATGCAAACTTCACCCCAATGCCAAAATGGCAGCATCTCCAAACGGGGTCGGAGGGTTCCCGCGCGTGCACATTAGAGTGCAGCGAAATAATCCGAAGGCGCGACAGCAGCGGTCGACGAGGGACGACCTCCGCCATCGCATTCCGGATGAGTAAGCAAAGAGTCAAATTTCAGCGCGTCGAGCAAAGTTTGGTCTCCGTGACACTCGCATTAGCAGCCTCAACTACCCCGAAAGCTTAGCCCACCAGCTTCCCTTCTCGAGTGTTTATGTATTCTGGGGATGGGGGAGGCAAAAGGAAAGGGATCGAGAGGGTGTGGCGGGTGGGGGAGGGAGGGAGCGGCCCAGAAGGCACATTTTTTGACCGCGCAGGAGTGGCGGGAGGGCACTGGATGGGGGGTGTTCGAGGCACAAAAGCCGTGGGCTGTCGGGAGGGGCCGGCCAGCCGGTCGGCCCGGACCCGTCTCCGAAGGCCGACGGACCGCTGCTTTCTCTCTCCCACCCCGCGGTTGTCACTGTTTGACAAAAGATGATGCCTTCGTCAGGGATGACGGGCAGGGAGACACGCGTTGGGTGAAGGCGTGTTGTGAGTGGACCGACCACACGTTCCCACAACGGCGCACACACACGCGCGTACTGTACAGGGGCGCTACCCCGCAACTCTCCCCCCCCTTTCCGTCACCCAAGGCAGAGCAAGAATTTCATTGAGGTCCTCGAAAATGTTTCCGTCAATGTCTCTTTCCACGCGGTCAGAGGAGGGGATGATCATCGTGGATGAGTGATACGGAACTCTTTCGTCTTGTCGCTCGATTTACTAAAACGTCTCTCTGGATGGATCAGCGATTTCCCTTCCTTCCACCGAATGCTAATTGTTCAGGCATGCTGAAAGATCATTGTAGAATCCAACAGATTCGTAGGTTAAATAAATATATTACAATAATCCTTAAGACTTATCGAATGGGGGGGGGTAAGGAGGGCAATAGGCTAAAAGCTGACGGAAAAATAGAATCCATTATAGGTTAGGGAGATCCAAGATTAGGGGTGGATCTGAAGGGCTTAAATACGAGTATATATATACACTTGTTTATATTTAAGTCCCCCCCTAGAGTAGTGCTTGATCTTAATGAAATTTCCTTTGAAATGTCAGTTCTAAAGACCTTTTTTGAAATGTAATTACGTCCACGATAGTAATGTGTCATAAAGTTTGACGTTGTAATAGGCACATCACCTCGATCCCCCCCGCAGCTCCAGTTTGTGGCGCCCCTGTGATAGGACGATACCCTTTGTTATTTGCCACTTAGAATAAAAGAACACTTGTATGCTGCCAGAATTTCGGATCCTTACTATTTCGGTTTGAATTCAGAATTAGATCAAATGCAGCGAAGCCCGATTTGTAAAACGTTATTATGACAAATTTTACAAATATCAATGTGATTGAATTATTAGAAGAACTAGGGATTATGAACTAAAGAAAAACTGGAATTTACTCTTGGCGACCGAATATCATCCAAGACTTGAAGCCTCTTAGGTGTCTGAATTTGAAGGTGTTTCCTTCTCTGTAGAATTTCAAAATACGAGTGTACTACGGACACTTTTTTTTAACTATGAAAGGTGGAATCGTGAGTATAGGGAGAAGGTATAAATAAAAACCAAGAGATTTAAGATATTTTTCCAGCAGACCATAAGGGAAGAGAATAATCATTTTCCATCGAATTCGCCCACGGGGTACTTCGTTGAATTAGTAAGTATCCTAATTCTTACGGTAACTCAAGTACTAACAGGTACCCCGAAGGAGAGTGTACTGGGTAAAGCTAAGATATTTCGATGCATCTAACTCTACTTTCGCCTTTACCATACCCATTGCTTACATGATATGACTCATGAAGTGTACAAAGCTGGTTTGATCCATTCAATAGATGGATGAGGGATACATCAAAGAGAAAGAAGGGTTTGAAAGGAAGGGTTACATCGAGAAAGTCACAAATGATGAATGTGATCGAAGAGTCTCTTAAGATGAGGAATATTAGAAGTCTAAGGAACAGTGGAGCACGCTGAAATAATGTACGAATGTGAGAAGATCGGAATAAGTAGGCAAGGATAGAACACTGTGAAATAAATCGACAACAGTGTATAAGTGTTCTGAATTCACTTAAAATCTGCATTTTTTTCTTGGCCTGCCCACCATAAGGAACGAAATAGAGGATGGATTTATTGCCCCTTTGTAGAAGTACTGGTGGTATTCTTCCTGTAGGATATGCCTGTAGTATTTGAGCCCAAGGGGTAATCAGTTTAACTTTTTCTAAACGTTTCGGCCTCGGTCTGTGTGCTGCACAATTTTTCCAAAAAAATATGAGATAACTCTGTTAATGTTTACCGCATACATGAAGGTGGAAATACTCGTAACTGATTATTTCCATGTTCAGGATATCCATCAAACTATTCAGAATATTGTTCAAACAAAACTTAGGGAATGATCAATGGTAATTTCGACTCTTCCAACAGCTTGCTAGGAAAATGATAGAGATACTATGTAACGAATCCAACAACGTTGAGCCACTTAAGAATAGCAAGGCACAGTCTACGTATCCTTATGCTTATAAAGAGGCATCCGTAGGGAAAATCTTCCAGTAATGTTGCTTTTTAATGTGAATTAAATCATCACACATGTGAAGATTTAAGAAGAAGACACAGAAAGTGCACTGCAAAGAAAAGAGGCGCCCAAGAGGCAGGGAGTCGGGCGAAAATAGAGAGAGATGAGAGTTCCCATGAAACCTGACACTGATTCTGAGAAAAACGAGCTGGTTCTTCAAAAAAAGCAGTAATGTTTTTTTCACCTTATAATCCATTTTTTCAACCACTCCATCATCCTCCACCTGGCCTCTGCCGAGAACGGACGTGCCTGACCTCGCTCGCTGGAACCGGTTTGACCGTAGCCGAGCTTACCTGCTGTTACTTGTGTGCCTCTGTGCATATTCTTCCCTAGTGAAGTGTAGTGTGGTGTTAGCTTTTATTTTGTGAAATAGCTTAGGTTATTTAGTCTTTGTGCTGCTTGTCATTATTTTTTAATAGTGTGGTGGTATTTTTAGTGGGTATTCTTAGTGGCTTGTAGTTATTTGTTTCTCGCTCCTCTGACTGGTTATTGGTGAGTACTCTCTCTCTTTTTCTCTTATTTTCCACAGAGTAGCCATTAAATATACAGAGTCCATTTCATTAAGTTACCAGTTTCGTACATTTTTATTAATAGTACCGCCCTATATAAAAAAACATATCTTTAGCATTGCAGGTTTAGGTTAGCTTTTATTTTTACTTTTTTTTTGGGGAACCCCTCTTAGAAATCTTAGCATAGTGTAAACAAGTTAGCTTTTGCTGGGCACTCGGTTGTTAAGTACGATGGCTTCACCTAGGTCCCCTGTTGCCATGCTCGAAGGCACTGGCGAATGCGCAGATCTAAGGGCTCGTATCGTCATGTTAGAGAGGATGGTGCGGGAGCTTCGTTCGGAGATCGCCGGCGGGAGGGCTCCCCTCAGGAGAGATGGTACCCGGTGTGGGAATACGAAAACCCGCCACGCCCATAGGGATGCACGGATTCGTCCGAATGCTACACGTGGCTGGGCGATTAGAGACCTAACTCGTGTCCCATCTCTCAACGAGGGAGTATCTCATGCCCGTAGGTCGGACGATTGGAGGGTTGTATCTCGGGGCCAGGGGAAGGTAACGCTGCGGCGAGGATTGGACTCTATTGGACGCTGATACCATCCCCGTCTCCAACAGGTACCAGGTGCTGTCGGATGACAGCACCACCGTACCTGCAGCTCCTACCCCTACTCCGAGGGCACTGCCTAGAGTTAGACATCAGCGCTCGGGAAGGGAGGGAACCGTTATATTAGGCAGTTCTAACGTCCAGCGTATAATGCATCCGCTGCGCCGCAGAGTTAAACAGGAGGGAGGTGTTGAATTTTTGTCGTCCTGGTGTATACCAGGCGGCGGGGTACCCCAGGCGACGCAGGCGGTGAAGGCGGCTGTCAGTAATACGGGTTGCTCAAAGCTACGCATCGTGGCTCATGTGGGAACAAACGACGCGTCAGAACGTGGATCTGAAAAGATCTAGCGCTCCTTTAAGGAGATGCACTCGGAGGTGAAACGGCCTGAGGCAAAGTTGAAGGTCGCTCGTAAATTCAGTATTTGTAGTATTGTGCCACGTACTGACCGCGGAAGGCTCGTTTGGAGCCGAATAGAGGGTATAAACGAGAGATTGTTGGGATTCTGTCGGGAAATCGGAGCGGACTTCGTTGATCTGAGGCATGTCCTCTCATCGTGTCGGGTACCCCTAAATCGCTCCGGGGTCCATTATACTGCCGTGGCATCACAGTGTGTAGCGCGTAGGTTACACGAACACGTTTCTAGGGTTTAGCATAGTTGGAAGGCAAGAGCGCAGGTCATATATTGGGATAAATAAAGTAGAATCCAGCGCTTTTTGTCACTTGAGATAAGGTTACGCCTCACAGATCCCAAAAATTACAGAACAAACACAAACTTGTTTTAATACAACATACAACCGACATGCACTTCTCCACAAGCGTGTCGTAAATTACGGTCAGACACAAACAAGGGCGTTATTCAAGAGAAAAACAATCTAAATATACTTGTATTAAAATGCAGAAGCCTCAAAAATAAAATAGCGGATCTCGAGCACATAATTCAATGTCATTCGGCTGATATAATATTAGGCTGTGTAATGACATCAATGACCAAGAAATTTTCCCAATAAACTTTACAGTTTACCGACATGATAGAGGTACAAGACCCGGAGGAGGAGTTTTCGTGGCTGTGAAAAGTAATCTTTAAAGCAGACAACTTGCATTTGGAAATATTAACATAGAAAGTGTTTGGTGCACCATACTGCCATCCAATCAACCAAACATTAATTTATGCTCTTTCTATAGACCCCCAGACTCAGATTTTCAAACACTTAATACCCTCAATGAACAAATAAATAAATTTACACGCAAAAAAAATAAATGCATCAATATAATTCTGGTATCGACTGGGACAGCAATAGCGTTAAATCTCGGGCCCGTGATCGCGAATCTTGCAATTTCTTACTAAAATTGGTTCAAAGAAACTCGCTCCATTAAGCAGTACGCACTCCCACCCGTGGAAAGAACATATTGGACTTATTTCTTACGAACACACCGGAACGCATTAATAGTGGATCAACTGACGAGGGTATGAGTGACCATAAATCGGTTATTATCAACTTGAACGTAGAAATAAAAAAGGATGTTAAGCCAAAAAGAAAAATTTATAATTATCACAAAGCAGATTTTGAAACTTTTGCCAGCCATTTAAACTCTTCACTACACGGTTTCAAAACGCGCTTAAGTCTTGCCACCGTGGAAGAAACTTGGACACAGTTTTTTCAAAATTATGCAAAAAGGAATAACAGATTTCATCCCTGTAAAATACGTTAAAGCAAATCGCGACCCCAGGTGGTACAACAAAGGCGTTAAAAAAGCCCTTCGAAAGCAGAGAATGTTACACTCTAGGGTAAAGAAAGCAGGTCTGAACTCATCACCCTTGGACAATAAACAGCTTTTGGACAAGTATAGATCCTCTAAAATTGAAACTAAAACACAATTACGTAGCGCTTTGCAAGACTTTAAACGTAAAGTACTCTGCGAGTATTTGAACACTGACCCCAAAGCTTTCTGGTCATATGTTAGGGAAGTAAATGGGGGTCAACAAACCGTGGCTTGCTTAAGGGACTGCAACAATATCATTCATACTGACAGTGAGGGTAAAGCCAACATTCTAAACGAATTCTTCCAGAGCGTCTTCACGAACGATGTAGCCACCACGTATCTCCAAGAAACAATATATACTGAACCCATGGCAAAAATAACAGCGGACGAGCAAGGAATTACCAAATTGCTCAAAGACATTAAACCAGACAAATCCCCGGGTGCCGAAAATATACCAGCTCGAGTGCTAAAACACTTAGCTCCTAACATCGCCCCGTTACTCGAATTTATATTTAACAAATCACTGACTGAGTGCAAAGTCCCTAAGAATTGGAAAACCGCGCAAATAACGCCCATTTTTAAAAGTGGTGACAGGGAGGACCCCAGCAATTACAGACCCATTTCTCTCGCTTCAATAAGTTGCAAAATTTTAGAGCACATAATTGTCAGTTCCATAATGAGACATCTTGATAACATTAACTTTTTAAGTGACAATCAACACGGATTCAGAAAAACCCGCTCATGCGAGACCCAATTAGGATTGTTCACACATGACTTAATTTTATCGGGTGAAAGTGGTAGGCAAGTGGATGCGATCTTTTTAGACTTTCAAAAGGCATTTGATAAGGTTCCGCATGGTAAACTCATCCATAAATTAAAGGGCGCAGGTATACACAAGGGGGCAATAAATTGGGTTGAAGACTTCCTTTCAGAGCGGGAACAGAGGGTAGTCCTTGACGGCGCTAGTTCTACCAGCGTACGAGTCACCTCGAGGGTTCCTCAGGGAAGTGTTATCGGACCGTTACTATTCTTGACTTTTGTTAACGATTTGAACCGCGAAGTGAAAAGTAAGATAAGGATGTTCGCGGATGACACAGTGATTTATCGGGAGATATCTGGGGATGAGGATCGTTTAATTCTAGCACGTGATATAGATAACATAAATGAATGGTGTTCAAAATGGGGATTGCCTTTAAATCTTAATAAATGTTCGGTGGTCAATTTCTTTAAAAAATCCACGGGATTCGCTTACAAATTAGCTGGAGTTGACCTTGAAGGAGTTGATACGGTGAAATACGTAGGTGTTACATTCACTAAAGACAACTTGGGGAACCCATATACGTAAAGACTGCGGGCAAGCATATAAAAAATTAGGATTTATTAGACGCATTGTCGGCAGAAGTGACTCCAAGGTCAAGGAACGTTGTTATCACGCTCTTGTAAGGCTCCATTTAGAATACGCATGTAGCGTATGGGATCCGTGTGAAAAAGGCCTTATTCGGGAAATTGAGAAGGTCCAACGCCGGGCAGCTCGTTTCGTGGAAAACTGTTACGATGAAACGAAAAGCGTCACTGAAATGCTTATGGAGTTGGGATGGGAATCATTGGAAGAAAGACGACTCAATGCTAGGTTAAACTTACTAAATAAATTCAGATCCGCATGTTTCAGCACCGAGGTCTCGAAAATTATTCGCGCTCCAACATACATTGGTCGCTTGGATCATGTGTACAAAATTCGGGAAACAGATGCCAGAACTAGCAGACTCAAGGACTCCTTCTTCCCACGGACAATGCGGGACTGTAGGGTCTCACTCGGAGATAACAAAAATGCCACTTGCCACCCTCGGCGTCTAGGTAACAATTAGTTATACTCAATTGCATGCACTTTCACTAACCTCCTGTGTGTTGTGTCAAAACCCTTCCCGCATGCCCGCATTGGAATACCATTAAGTAATGTATTGCTGTTTACAGTGTTTTTTGCTCTGCTTTTGTTACCCTAGATTTCCCCTTCCATCCCTGGTCCCTCTCCGTAGGTGAGCCCTCCTTCTACCTGCAGCGTTGGGCCAGATTCCTCACCTTGGGTAGAAGAGAGTTTCACGTAGCACGTTCTTGTGGTGGTGGTATTTCGCCTAGCTACTTACTAAAATCTAGCTTGCACGTTCCTGATAAATTTCTTGCTGCATCCTGGGGTACAATTATTTGCTGCATGCTTGTGGAGTGAAGGGAGGTAGATGTGTGTTTGCATGCGCCTGGAATGATGGGATGTTTCTATGAATGTGTGCACTGCTGTGGATTGGGGTCTGCATGTGCGTGTTGGTTTTAAATGCGGTATTTCTTTTTTCCTTTTTTGGGTGGTGACCTAACACTCCCCGCCACACGCCCTTGCGGCGGCTTGCGGGGTATTATGTAGATGTAGATGTACATGTAGTGCTTCAGTGTAGTGCACTGTAGTGTAGTGTAGCAGCGTGATCATTTCCAGTGCACATCTTTCCCCGGTGCATTTGAATGTCTCAGTTTTATACGAATCCATCGTGTCGAATAATTCATTAACTTCGCGGGGGAAGATAAAATAGCAGATGTTACGTTCCATGGGAGTGCAATTTACCTTCGCTCCCCAGGGAAAGATATCTTGTCCATAAGGCATCGGATGAAGATCAAAGTCAACAACTCTTTTACCGTTTTGTCATTTTTGGTCAAATCCGAGAAAATATTGGCTTTGCGACCGCAGATATACCTGTATATCCCCCGGTCGGTCGGTGGGAAAACAAAGAGGTCGCGCACCAAAGAGGTCACTTTTTCCTCCACGACGGCGCGGTGGTCGAATGGACTGGACCCGGCCACACTCCCCTCGATTAAATCTTTGCTTCGGGAAAATAGTCAAAGATGGGCAAAAAAAGAAGAGCGCAGGCCGTAGAAATATCGCACGCGCAAGCAGGTTCCATGGTAGTCCAATGTTTGTCCAAAGTCGAAAAATACTCCTCTCGCGCCGTCGAAAGAATACGAGTGGAAATAGAAGGAGCGCAAGGAGGCCTCGGGGGGCACGTTCCTTCCCCCCTCTTCAAACCACCCCCTCGAGGCTGTGTTGCTTCCGCAACATTGCACGCACTACGCCGGGCGAGCGCAAGGTGGTTGGCTGCCATGAGAGCTCAGGACTCGCACGCTTATCGTGCTACAACGGTAGCACTTCCAGCGAGGAAAACAATTTTCATTGCGTGCTCTGGGATACCTCAATCGGAGGAGTTGTTTAAGGAAATGGAATAGGTGCAAAGAAGGGTCGCTAGGTTTGTGAAAAAAATTGGACGATAGGAAAGCGAGCGTAATGGTGTTAATAAAAGAACTATGACGTGAATACCTTCAAACACTACAGGGACAAGGCACGGCAGAGGCCATTACGTAGAAAGGTACTTATCTCTCGATTTAACTTAAGAAATCGAAGATATCATTAAGGTCTCTCATTACATCGGCAGATTGAACCATTCGATAAGATAAAGGAGATAAGACTGCAGGGCACCAATGTATTCAGGGGTTCATTAATTTCTCGTGCGATTGGCGATCTCAACATAAACGAATACCAACAACGAAAAAAAAACACGGTTAATTGACCTAGCTACGAGCCATTAACCTCTAACACTTATCCAGTTATTCACTAAAGTACCAAATGCTGGTAACGTAACACTCCCTTCCATGCACCTCCTGAGCGGTGTACGGTGTAGTAGATCCATCCATTTCCTCAACCTTGTCTTTCGCACACCTTGATGTCTCTTCTTTACATTCTTCATTCGACCTATGACCCATTTCCCCCTAGGTCTTCGTATGAGACCTACCCTTACATTGTACGCCGAAAAAAAATGGATTGCCTCCAGAAGTGTCTCATCCGTTTAACTTTCATTTTACCTCCGCTACCTTTTCGTCAACTACTCCGATACTACATCCACGAGGGTTACCCAACAAAGAATCGATTAAATCTGTTTCATTCACCAAAGTATGAGGCGAACGGTAACTACGGTCGTATGAAATAATGGGAAGAGTTGACCCCAGCCGTACTCTTATAAATGGGCAATGGATAGGGAGGGGAGTTAGGAAAGATATAAGTTAGCGGAATAATTATAATAAAAAAAGGATACTAAAACTAAATTAATTAAATAGATACCGCAAACGGTCAAAACAACCGTGTGTCTAATGATTAAATAACAAGTTATCTAATAAATGAAAATTAATCACGCACTCTCTAGCTTGGACGTACTTTGCAGAATTGATCCTTGCTAGTCTCAATCGCTCACACTCAATCAGGACTTACGAGAGATTTATCTCTACGCCAGCGGTCCGATAGTCGCACGAAATAAAATTTAAAAAAATAAATATATACTTACTAATGAAGGAAAATAATCACGCACTCTCTAGCTTGGATGTACAATGTGGCATTGATCCTTACTAGTCGCAATCACTCACACCCAATCAAGACTTACGAGAGGTTTCCCTCTACGGCAGTGGTCTGACAGTTACACGTAATAAAATTAAAAATATAGAAAAATCACACACTCTCTAGTTAGGATGTGCTATGCAGCCTTGATCCTTACTAGCTCCCTGCAGCGTTGGGCCAGATTCCTCACCTTGGGTAGGAGAGAGTTTTATGTAGAGCGTTCTTGTGGTGGTGGTATTTCACCTAGCTACTTACTAAAAACTAGCTTGCACGTTCCTGATAAATTTCTTGCTGCATCCTGGGGTAAAATTATTTGTTGTAGTTAAACGTATGTACTTGCATGCTTGTGGAGTGAAGGGAGGTAGATGTGTGTTTGCATGCGCGTGGAATGATGGGATATGTCTATGAATGTGTGCACTGCTGTGGATTGGGGTTTGCATGTGTGTGTTGGTTTTGAATGCGGTATTTCTTTTTTCCTTTTTTGGGTGGTGACCTAACACCCCCCGCCACACGCCCTTGCGGCGGCTTGCGGGGTATTATGTAGATGTAGACTAGTCGCAATCACTCACACCCAATCAAGACTTACGAGAGGTTTCCCTCTACGCCAGTGGTCTGACAGGCACTCACTTGCTTGGGTATGCTAAGACGCCTTAACCCTTGCAAATCTCACTCACTCTCACTCACTCACAACCTCTCGTAAGTCCTGATTGAGTGTGAGTGATGAGACCAGCAAGTATCAATTCTGCAAAGTACATCCAAGCTAGAGAGTACGTGATTAATTTTCATTTATTAGAACAACTTGTTATTTAATCATTAGACACGCGGTTGTTTTGACCCTTTGCGGTATCTAGTTAATTAATTTAGTTTTAGTATCTTTTTTATTATAATTATTCCGCTAACTTATAACCTTTCTAACTCCCCTCCCTATCCATTGCCCATTTATAAGAGTACGGCTGGGGTCAACTCTTCCCATTCATTCACCAAATTAATTGCGAAAAAATTAAATCTAATATAATGGTGCTAGTTTTATGCGTAATGTACATTGCTTTCATCGTATTGCGTCAGCGGAAATCGTTATAATTTGAAACATGTTCAGCTCGCGTGCTACACTATGCTCTCCCTGGTACCCCGCATGCCACCGTTAGGGTGTGTCGCAGGGTTGGATTACATAAAAGACTACTTTAGACCCAAAAAAACCTTTCCCTCCTAGCGCGGTCGGACCAACGTTTTTTATTTTGAAGCCTTACCGCTCGATGAAAAAATGATATCTCAAATCTATTTATTCTAGGCTTAATCTCTCTGATCATTAATTCTAATTTATCTCTCCTAGCTAAGTACGATGGGGAAAATAAAACATTCTCAACATCATCGCTAATGAGATATCCTTCCAATTTATGCAAGAGATTTAATCTTAGATTTAGCCTTCGCACCGTGAGTCATTCCCAACCCAGATCCTCCAACAATGTTGATACGCTACTCAGTTGGTCATAACAACCATATAATTTACAACAAAATCTTTAAACAAAATAAATTTTTCAAGAAACTGTAACAGTAACTTTAACGGAGTCACCCGCTATGTGTGCATTATAATGCAACCATTTCAGAGAGTAAAAATAAAGTAAACGCGCCACAGTGGCGCGTCGCGCACGACTACGAATGCCTGTGACATTGTATGTACGGTATTTCGTCATAACATCTTGTTCCTTTAAAGCCCCCAAAATTTCAGGGTGTAAGAGGACGTCTCGGTAGCTTAAGTGGTTAAAGCACTCGGCCGGATATCGAGGGATCCGGGTTCGAATCCCGGTCAAGGCGAATGACTTTTACTCTCTGAAATTGTTGCAAAATAAATTTTATAAATCTAGCCCCTCTACGCTGCATGCGATTCAATTCGGCAATTATTTCAACTTCATGAGGATCCCATATACTAGCAACATATTCTATATGAAGAATCCTAATCAGCGAAATATAAAATTACTACTTAACCTTCTCATAAAGCAATGATGGAAATAGCACGAGACACTGCGTTGATAATCTGCTTTAACCTGAAAAATCATCATCTGCAACTAATTGAGAGTCCTATTTTTATCCTCATACCAAAGATAGAAAACGGTTTTTATATCGCCTCGTTTTTTATTATTTATTTACGAATCACTGTGAACAAATTGGTAATCACTGCGACCCAATAGGAATGACTGCGGTATCTTTCGTCACGTCCGGTGGAAGTATAATCTTGCCGAGAAAGCTTTAAGAAGCACTATTTTCTAATCAATATCAAATAAATTTTCGTTAGTATTATGTCAATTTTCAAACGCGCAAATGTAATTAGTAAATATGTAAGGTCTGTTGTAATAATTACATTTCATCAATTGGCGACTACATCATCCACAGCGCTAAAGCAAACATAATTATGTTCTACATTAACCGACATGAAGAGGGCAAATTTCATCCGGAGAACAAGATGAAATTGAATCGTGCACTCAATGTCATTTGCATATCCCAGCTAATACTTCTGCTGACACGCACTCACTTTGTCTGAATTTTTCAAAACATCGTTGCTAGTTTTATATCTAACACACAGGCCTAAACCAATGTTAAATCTCCTAACAAACAAATAACCAGTGTAATCAAGTCGAAAGTTGGTTTCGTATGGCATAGTAAGGAAGGAAGGACACACCGTGGGAGGTCCAGTTCCTTTCCCAGCACTGGTTTGCCATTAGGACCCGATTCTCGAAATATCGCACAGTTTTGGATTAACTTGGAGGTGTTCAGTTGTGTTACACACTCAATGTTTTAATCCCAGTTCTCTTGTCAGTGCCCTCGCTGCTTGACTCACTGGTCGGGATGGATCCCTCCGGAGTTCGGCCCTGGATCCACCCCTGCGTTTCTGACTACTGTGTACACCATGTACACCCGCGAAGGAAAAAGGATTCCTTATAAATGACGGCGTTCGGCTGTTAATTTCCTTTATCCTTTCCTGGTGACATGAAGCTAAAATTTAAATTACATGTATTTCTTGTTTGTCAAGAAATAATTTAAGCGTTGAACTGCAATGATTTATATTTACCATGATTTATATTTAACAAGTATACTTTGCCGTGCATGTAATAATCTTAGTGCTACCTGTGGCTCCCAGCTCAGTCCGGCACTACCCACCTCTCCTAATTTGACGCTTCCTACTCATTCATAATGAGTTCTTGACGAACTAGGGGGTTTAGTTAATCTGACAGTGCACGGGACAGTGTCCGTACGCACCCCCAGCCGCCCAAATAGGAGGGGAGAGGAAGGGCCCCTCTCACCATCTGCTCAGCACCCTCCGCACTTGACCCACCCTCGTCCGCCAGGCCTCCCTCAAAAGACCACTCGCTCCACGGGGTGGCTCAACACACGCCGCCCCCTTCCCGAGCGCCCTTCAACAACTCCACACCCTTCAGAAAACCGCATTCCCACCCTCTGATCCCCCCACCTCCCCGCCTCCTCTGACACCTCTGCTCCGCGCATTTCCGGTCCCACCAACGCCCCTCTCCAGATACGTGCACGACTTGAATCGTCGCGAGAGTGGGTCACGCTTTACCTTGACGTCTCCCGCCATGCATACGTGCCCTGGGAGTCATCCTCCAGCGGAACCTCCAATTTACTTGCACGTACTTATCTTGGCAGAATTACGTCATGTGCGTGTAACTAAATTGAATGCGACAACTTGAGCAAGAACATACATGTACACATCCTGCACGCAATAAGTTGAAGTAATATAATTTTCAAAATAATTCGAAAATGTCTTGTCACTAAATCTATGTACGAGGCATTACTGGGATCAAATTGAAGATAACATTATTGGATATCAATAGCAACAATTATTCTTCTCGTAAAGATACCCGTTGACTTAATCGTTTATAATTAGGCGATGCATTATGACCCAAATACAAAGAGAGAATTATCAACAAGAACTGAAAAAAAATGAAAATATCAGTAGGGTAATTTATTTCCCAATGTCTACACTGTGTAACCTTTAATAATCGATAAGTGGGTCGCGGTAGTCCAGGGGGTGCAGCGCTGGACCGGAGGGTCCCGGGTTCGATTCCCGGGCAAGGCACTCTGGGCACCTGCAGCTCCACCCAAGTTATGTGATTTTTCGGAAACCAGATCTTCCTGGGAAACCATAACCGGCACAAGGAAATGAACTGGCCCCCCTATCCTGATATGTGAATTTCACACGCCATCGGGCTTAGTACATGGGTGAACTCTACCATCACCTACCCAACCGACCTTCGGGTTGATTACTGTGTTTATGGTTTTTTTTAATAACCGATAGTACTCTTTTATTGACCACCACCTATTGTGTAGAGGTGCGTTTGAGTGCTTCGACCGGGAGGATCTAATCCGTTTGAGCCCACTGGAACCACAAAACCAAGAGACCAAGCTGTGCTATATCTCGTACGACAGATCTTGGAAAACCGCAGGCGAGTATGGCACAGGGGACAGGGAAATGAAGCATTTACCCTTATTACCCTGATCGCTTGAATTGAACCGCACTGTTTAGTGTCGTAAGTCGAAGGCTTAACATCAAGGTGATATCTGCATTCACCTGTCAAATCTCATCCCAGGACCACAAAAGTCTTCATGTTGACGGATAGAAGAAGGATCTCGTCTGAAGGCTCTGGGTTGAATTTTCCGTGGATTTCCATCGACCCTTGACTGACTGAGGCAGACTGGGTGTCAGAGGCCTGGGTGTCAGTTGGACTCCATTGGATGAGCTCAGTGAAGTACGAGAGGTGAAGGTTACGATGGAAAGAATTGGGCGTGAACGGATCCAGGGGAGAGGAATCGAGTTGTTCGTTTCGGGCGAGCGGTGACAAGCCCGTGTTCCACGTTAATATTAAATGGTGGGCTTTCGAGGAGCGGTCTCGGAAAGAGAAACCATTTGTGATCGGGAAAAATGGAAGAGAAAATCATGAAGAAAGGGTTCGATAATGAAAAACATATTGACGACTGCCAGTTATACACAGGAAACAGTTTTGTAAGCCTCATTGATAGCATTCAATTTGTTCGCTGTCCGAGTGATTTTTACAATGTTTTTACTTAAAAAGCAAGAGAACACTCTAGGGAGAAGAATATTTCTCGATATTTCTCTCGAATTTCACCTGAACGTTTTTAGATTATGTGGTTTTGAGCGCATCATTAACGTCCCAAGCATCTCTGATCGTGTAGCTCAGAGGAGGCATAACTTACATTAATAACTACATGAATAGCGGTAAATAAAAATTAAATGCGAATGTATTTCACTCACCCACATTTGGATGAAATATCCAACGAAAGGTATTTACGACTGGATTTTACTCACCTAGAAATAAAAAAGAAATTCGTTAGATTAAACACAATAAATAGCATTTATTTTAATATTTAATGGTATCATTTAAATGTTTTGGTTTGTACAACAACATCTCTCTCCGAGTCACTTTTATTAACTTCAGTGAACAATGAAATATTTTATCCACAAATGATGCAGATCCAGTTGATCTTGACATTAATCCATATTTTAGGAAATTGGTAATCCTTTGATTGTAATTAGAGAAGAAATAGCTGCCATCTAAGAAAACGAAATTGATATTTTTGCTCGCGTTATTTTGGGTCAGGAGATGTGTCATTTCACTAAATATGTCGGGGTCGGGTTAGTCAGGTGGGTGAAGCAGTCAACTGACCTGGAACAAACTCATCTAATCCAACTAAGGATGATATATCAATGTTAAGCGTTTCAAACGGTGGATGCATAAAAACTTGCCCACCTATTAAACCTTAAGGTTGTACGTGCAACACCTGCCACAATCTGACGACCGTAGTTGGCGATGGTATATTTCTATAAATCCTTTCTTAATCTCCCGAAGGCATGTTAATATGCCTTCGGGAGTCGGCCTTCTGAGTCCCTCCTTGGCAATATTAATTTTCCTTTCTCCCTCTTCCATCACCGGCCTATAACCTTTCTCAATGTTAAAAGCCTTTCACTTGTCAGACTTCATTCCTTAAATCACGGATCCTCATCTTAGTTTTGTGTTTGTTCAGTTTATGATTTTCATCTCATTTGCGTTCCAAATTGAGACAAAGTACATGGAAGACCAAGTTTGACTCGGTAAAGGGAGACCGCGTTGATCAATGATATAAATAACAGCATTTATATTGTTCTAGGTTAGCTCCAAATTAAAATGATAATTCAAATTCTAGATGATTCAAGATGAAAATAATAATCTAATTCGAAAAAGATTAACAACAAGCTGCATTTTGTTTTCATTATAAAATTAACATCTGAAAGTAAATTATATTCTCAAGTTATATTTTAAGGAATTTATCATCAAAAACCTTAGGAATGAAAAATTATATCCATAGGTAGCATATAACCGTATAACTCTTTAATAAATAGCATTATTATTTCTAACAAACGCAAATTCATTCAGCGCAGTAGCCTAACAATGATATACCTCTATATATGTATGTAACGAATGCAAAACGTAACGTTACTTTCGTGTTAATCCTAAAACCCACTTTTACTAAAGCAGGGTCCGAACTGTTTAGGCATTAGGGTGTATACCTTTGGGTGACTATATGTAAGGTACCTAAATGAAAAGCCAGCTTGAGTTTGGACACACAGCAGTACTGCCAACTATGTAGCTGAAAATAGAGAGTTAACAAATCATAAACGAATATAAATATTATGACAATTGAGATAACTTGTGTAAAATATTTTTTGCAATTGAACAAAACTATGTTATGGTTCTTGCGAAATATTGAGTTAAATTCACAATTCATTTAGTAATTTTTTATTTCAATTTTCCTTTAATTTGTTTTGGTTTAGTTACTTAGGCGATTTTTGGGACTAGATTCGTATTTATTTTATTTGAACGGAATATATTTACTCTTTGGAGGTTATTCGTTTTTTATGGCTTTAATTTATTACAACAGATAATATTTCATATCAATAATTTTGGGTTTATTATATACTCGTAGTACTCGTATTTTACTCCGGGGTAGTTATTCGCTCATGTATTGTGTTAACATACTATATTCCTTGTGTTGTGTGTAGTATCTTTATGTCTAGGCGTCCTTTTGTAGCTGAATTTTTCAATTTTTTACGTTTAGCTTAGCATAAATTAACTTTTATCATACAATTAATTCATGTTATAGTTTATGATCCATTATTACCCAGTTGCATGAACGTTTACAGTTATGGTTTTACTAAGGGCATTACAAAATGCGTACACTCCTCAAACATAATTACACTTGACAGTTTTTTTCCGTCATGTTTAGATACCAATGAGACTTAGGCACACAAACAAGACATGAATACAACCAAAGTGGTATCATGGGAAAATATGTGCGAATGGGAGTAAACAGAATAGCTTAAAAAAAAGAAGTTCTTTGTCATGAAATGAAGCACCCAACCAAGAAATATGTAATTTCCCCGACATTTCAAATACGTATTGTGACCTACATATATCTGTATAATATATTCCCACCATGGCGATTATTCTTCTGCTAGTTATCCCCCCTTCCAACACTTGGGATAATGGGGTCGCAATGTGGCGTATTTAGGATGCACTTCTTGTATCCTGAATCCGGGGGCCGAAATAGGTGCCTAAATTCGCGCCTAACGAGTTCGGACGCCCTTCAAGAAAGACTCTTCCCCAAATTTGAGCGATTTAGGCGTGATGGGCGTTAAGTATTCTCAAAGTCGAGACCAAGTTTAGTCGCTTTCTCCCGTCTGATTCCTCCCATTTCATCAAAATCCTTTTGCCTGTTTTCAAGATTTTGACTACAATAATTATTCGCTTTAAAGTAAAGAATATTCCCTCCACGCTCTTCTATTGATTACACGTATGTCATTTTGACAAGTAGTTACCAGTTAGTGTATACCTATCAATGGACTTCACAAATTATTTATCATGTCCTTCACTTCGTTGGTTGTCTCTCCTACGTGTAAATATTGGTCAATGGCAATAATGTGTTCCTTAATACAAGTACATTATATCCCGTAATCTATTTTCACCACATCTGACCACTGCAGATTGCTCTCTCTGTACAAGGTGCATTATTCTTCTTTCACCGCAGTCCAATAGAACTCTAAGCATTTATTTTGAGTTCCGTTGCCAAAAGATGCCTCCAGAACTATGAATAAAATATGTCAGCCTTTGTGCCAGCCAGGTTTATTCACTTTATATATTTAGAGCGACAAAGACACATTCCTCTGCTTCTTGTGAATCCGATTCTTCTGTCTCTATATACCTCAATTAATCATCACTCAAGAATTTTTCCACTTGCTTCTCCAATCTTCGGGAGATAATCTATGTTAAAACATTCGATAAATGGCTCCAGAAGTTGGCATTTTTTGCTTTTATTTCGGATTAGGGATTATTACATTTTTTCTGCAAATATAATCCTTTCATGAAGTCCACTATCTCTTGGAATCATAGATTTACTTGCAAAATTTCAACTTGTTGGTTAAAATTCGCAATTTTTTCCGAGAAAATAATATCACAGAGCCAATAAAAGCACGAAATCGCGAATTTTCCACACAAGATCTGATTCTTGGACGAAAGACATTCAAATCTTGAACACACACGCGAATAATCCGTCGTTGAATGTTCGACCAAACAATGTTCACAAGCCAAATTGCTCACGAATTATTTTTAAAAGGACCGCGAATGGATCTTAAAAAATGTTATGAATAAATATATTCGAGTAGCAGATACTGATAACTGTATGACGTGAGGCTTTCGTTTACTTTGAGTTTTTTTACTCCCTCTTTGAATCATGAAGAATAAGCAAGATAAACTCGACGCTCAGTGAAAATATTTAGCAAAAAGAAATATGAGGTTGTTATTTTACGACGGTCTCGTACCTATCAAAACCAAGATTATGGGGCTACTGGGATAGAAAAACTTAGGCAGGTTCGATGAAATCGTTGATGAAATAATTTTAGTTTTCAAAATCCTAACTCCCGTAATCTTTTAAAAAACATATTATTTCAAAAGAGGAAATTGAAGTCTTATTTTAAGCTTCAATGCTACTTCACATGCCGTCGATGCACTCGTTTCCCACGCATTACTGATTTTCTATACAGAACGGCTCACAGTCACAGGAATTTTATCGGCCGACATTTCACTCCCAACGTATAGAGTGCGTTGGCCTCTTATTAAACCATCACCGCGAAGTGCGCTCTGACGTCAGATCCCATTCTGGAAATGCGTCCGGAGAAATTTCTGAAGGAACATCCCTCAGATTTCAACATTTTTTTGGTAAATCAGTGGCTTTGTCCCCGTAGGTTGATACTGCAAATTTCACAGGGAGGAGGAAATTGATGACAGAGACAAGTGAGAATGTCTCGTCAAAACCTTTATATGGAACATGGTTTTGTAATTGTACGACGCGGAAACATGGTCGTTGAAGAAGGAGGATAGACGAGATTGGAGGCTTTTGAAATGTGGGTGTGGAGAATGGAGAAGGTGAAATGGACCGAAAGGAAAACAAAAGAGGAAGTGCTGGGTATGGTAGACGAGGAGAGGAGAATGCGGGGAGAAATCATAAGGAGGCAGAAAAAATGGATGAAGGTACTGAGCGGCAGAAGGATGTTGAAGACTGTGACAAAATGGAGTACGTTGGGCAAACTAGGAAGGGGCGGAACAGGATAAGGAAGTAGATAGAAATAAAGGGAGGAAAGAAGCACGCGCAATTCGAGAGCAGTTCATTTTAATCTGGGGTGGTGTCAGGTTCTATCTTATTAGGGGAGGCTAAGAACTCGGAAGTGTATACTAGTCTGTTTAGTAGTCTAAGTCAATCCAAAAACCTTCTTAAAAATCATTAAAGACTACCAATCAACTCTTACTGTCTCCATACTATGGTGAAATAAAACACCGATATGCGTGTACTTATGTGTTCTATGAATTTTAATGTTAACCTGGCTATGTTACTAATTAGACAATTTCTGGAAACTAGACCCACAATGTGAGGACATATCGGCAGCTAATATTGTCTCGTGAAAAGACAATTCATTTACAAAGCTTTTGATTCATTGTTCACTGAATACAGACATGTTTTCAAAGCTATATTTGGCCTTTGTAGTTCTCAGAATAATAATTCCAGTAAACAATGAACCACGCGAGGGTTGCCCCAGGGGGGGGAGGGCAGAAAATTGGGAAGAAAGTATCTGTAAGTGTGTATGCATGAAATTCGCCGTTTATAGGGCCAAAAGGAAAGAGGCATGCCAAAGTATCTACTTCGAAAAAAATACAAATCCTAGTAAATAAAATCAATGAAAATATAATTTTATGGTTAATAAATAGTATCTACTGGCAAAAAATTTTTATATTGTATTCCTTTCTAAAATTCATATTTTCTTTCTAGGATTTTTAGGGGCAGGGTAATTTGACGAAACAGTTTCGGCGAAGAACGGAGAGGGTGAGATGTACTCGCCAGTGAGTAGGAAATGATAGGAACTGGAGTTGAAACAAGTATCTCGAAAGGAATGAGGAATAGTAGAAAATTGGTTAAAGCACTCGGCCGGATATCGAGGGATCCGGGTTCGAATCCCGGTCAAGGCGAATGAGTTTTACTCTCTGAAATGGTTGCATTATAATGCACACATAGCGGTTGACTCCGTTAAAGTTACTTTTACAGTTTCTTGAAATTTGCGTTTGATAGAGTAAATTGGGAAAAATTAATGTGTGTATTGCAGAGAATAGGAATGGATTGGAGGGACAGGAGACTGATCCGCAACCTGTACATGTCTCAGACGTTTCATGTAGTGTTACTTCAAATTCATGTTAAAATATACGCTATTTCCTTGATACCTCTTTATTTAATTTCAATATTCATAAAGTATTTTTTTATGACATATATTTGTATTTTGAAATATGTTTGTATTTTGTACATGAAAAATAAAATATTTGAAAAAATCACAGGCAAAAGTAATATTTTAATTTTTACGTATTTTAACTTGACGGAAATATTGCAATCAAGACATTTTAGCTTACCATTAGATATATATGCTAGGCTATCTTACAGTTCACCAAGTTGAGGAATGGGGGTGTCACGAATCGAAGTGGGCTGGAAACACCAATTGCGGACAAATGATAAAGAAGTTCGCTGCACTGGTTTGGCCAAGATCCGAAAATTGATTAGAGTCGGTTCGTCAAACAGAAATATATTGGATAAGTAGTTTAAATCGTTTGAGAGATGATGAGGTGGAACGTCACGGGTGGATGTGGTCGCAGAGGTACTCGAGACGAAGAATAGTATTACTAGTCCCAAGACGGATCCTAGGTGACGAAGGCGAAAGAAGTACACGGCTACTGGGCAATTTGGAAGGAATTGTTAAAAGGGATGTTTCCTGATATAACTTGCTACTATGTATATTTTTTACTTTGCCCACCCCTAAAGGTAACGCCTTGGAGAGTATCTCTGCACTCAAACGTTCGAATCGCAAGGTGTCGACGGTGAAGCAGGTGATTCCGATACTATTCCAGGACCTGCACATTTAGTTTTGCCGATTTTCAGCTCCATCCTGTAGTAACACAGGAGTAAAATACGAAGGGCACGCACCCACTCGGTGCTTCCGACTGTCGATATTTTTTACCCTTCTTGTCCTAAAGAGAGCAATCGAAATGGTGCGTTTTCTGACCCGGCAACCTTCTCCTCCTTCCCCCCGACCTTAGAAGGGTTAAGAACACCATTCGCAGAAGAAACGACCATTATTGAGGGGAAAAAAGGCGGAGAGGGTGTCACGGCGGCAGATTTGAAGGGTCCGGAGGGTCTATTGAGGAAGATGGTCGTAAAAGGAATGCGTCGGTGGTCCACTGGGGGGAGGGGTGGGGGCGAACCGCCTCTGGCACCGGTGGCGGACGGCCGGCTCCTCGTTTCGAGATGGGTTCGAGTGGAGGGAGGGGACCAGCCAGCCGCCCTGGGCGGTGGGGGCGGAACGGAGCGAAACAAACTTGCGGGGTAAATATTTGGGAAATGAACTCTGTCTTTCCAGGCTTCCACTTTGCGTGGTTCCGGTTTGATCCCCGTCGAATCTCGACCACCCTCGGCTTCACGTAAGATCCGCGAGTTTTCGAGTAAGTAAGATCTTCCAGGGAGGCCACAGGAAGCAGAGGAAAATTAACTGCTCTAATTATTATGGGGTTATTGCCCTACTTCGTGGACATCTAACACCTTGGGGTTTTGTGCGTGATCAACTGTACCCCCAACTTTGAAACCAACCTTCAGGTTTATTACTTCAATTCAAGGTATTCTATCTGTTTAAAGATAGATAGGTTTAAGATGGTCCCTAACGACTATTTACTTCCAACTATTGTGAAAACTTCCTCCTCCATAATTCTACATCATTTCTTTCTTCATTGATTATCTTCAAGCCGTCCGAAAATCCTCTTCCTTCCTCTACCCGGTATACCCAGCGTTCCACCCTGTCTGCATCACGACACCTTTAACATCCCAATACCCTTCAATAATTCATTTACTCTAACTCCCTTTTTCGGATTTCTTCCAGAACATAAATTCCTCTTTTTTCCAACCTATTTAAAATTCAGCATATATCTTTCTCTCTGTCGAACTTAATCTCTTTATTCTTTGCCAAACCCACACCTCAAAAGCCTTAAATCTACCCTCTCGAGTTGATTACTTCAGTCCCATATTCGACAGGCACTCTATTGAATGCACTGAATGGTTGAGGCCTTAACTTTGTAGAAATCCATGTTTAACTTAAAAAATTAATATTATCTTTGCTTTCTACAGAAATATTTCTGTAGAAAGCAAAGATTATATTAATTTCTTAAGTTACTCTATTGAATCACTAATTATCATAAATGTACAAAAATATTACCAGATAATTTTAACAAGGCGAATTTTATCCTTTTGTTACATTATTAAGCTTCAAACAACTACAAGTTCAATGAACTGATAAGGAAAATCCTTTAAAAAATATTTGATGAGGGCCTGAGGAGAAAATACAAACCTACAAGTCATAGCACGACCATTACCTGGAGCATTTTTAATTCCTCAAATAATTCTTCTGCTGTAATTTTTCAGCAGAATCGAAGTAAAAATATTACGAATGAGCTGACAGTTGAGAAGTATGAAAGAGAGTGAGTATCCTGAGACAGAGTATCTATTTTGGAAAGATAGGGATATGCTAATCGTAAGGTCACGAGGGCAAAAATAGTCTCGGATGAGATCAATCTGGAAACCAATAGACGGAAAAAGGCGCTCACTTGGATCAGGGAAGCATGTTTGCAAGGCCGACGCTTCAAATGCCAACTGACGTAAGGTTTTCTCATGTTACTTGACCAACTTCCATTCACGGTGTTCGAATTTCCCAAAGGGTCCAATCAATCGATCACCTAAAATCTCAACTCAGCTATCGCTATTATGAGCCCATAAATTCCAAATGGACATCTTTGAGACAAGGCAGAGATTCGCCGGGAAATGCAGTACCAGAAAATGATTTGAGTGCCAGATTAAAGCGGAAGAGAACACTACCCGGACGATGAAATAGAGATATCTACTGCAAAAAGGCCAGATTTTGATACTTTTTCTTCCCTCGTGAGTTATTTATTTTATTTATATTTATATACCCTGCAAGCCACCGCCAGGGTGTGTGGCAGGGGGTGAATACGCACTAGGATCATTTTATCCGAACGTGACTATCTGCAGTCCAACATTTATTAAAAACGTTATTCTGATCCCCTATCGTTCGCGGAAAAAATTACATCTTAAATCTATCTGTTCTGCACTTAATCTTTCTAATTTTATTAACATGAACTCCCCTACCGTAGTAAAATGGGAGTAATAATACAGTTTCAACATCACTGCTAAAGAGACCACCTTCTAGTTATTGGTGATCACATCCGAAACAAGGTCAATTGTCTTCATATCAATAATCAAATGAGGTAACTGCGATCTGAAATCCTTATTACAGTGAGTACCCATAAAAAAGAGCCTGCGCGGTAATTTCGCGTGCCCCTGGTAGAGTACTTGGCTTTTGCATCTCTGTCGTCCATTCCTTTGGCTTAGGTCTCGTTTATGTTCATTGCTTCGGCAACTCATACAGTGATACTAAAATCTAGAGGACTTTATAACCCCCGAAAATGTCCTAAGCAGTAATTGGTGGTTCCCTCGTACGCAGAGAGGAGAAGAGGCAACGCGTCATGGTGCTCGCTTCGGAGGTGCGTTAATTCCGCCCACTTTGCGGTCAAAAGGCTATTTTCTACACGACTGAACAGGGGAGATCGTTCACACTCTTTTGGATTAGCATAGCAGAAGATTATACCATAGTATCACTCAAGGCTCCGCGTGACCGAAGATTGACTCCCGGGATATGTTGCAGACGTAGACGACAAAATCATTCCGTTTCCTTGGCATCAACCTCAGAGGAGTCACCTCATTACTACCAATGGTCATTGTTTTCTCACAATAGCCTGCTTTCTCTGCAGAAAGGAGCTTCTGGATTTACAATGGATACTTCCCTAGATTTTCGGTCAGCGCCGCTGGCGCGGTGATGCGATCCGAAGCGGAGAATACGCCTCGCACCAAGTGGGGGACCGGGCACCAACTCTCACTGTCGCCCCCCCTCCCCATCTACCCGTCCGCGCACCCTCCAAGCTCGCTCCTTATCCACCCTCGTCCCCTCGAGGATGAGGTGCCGTAAAAACTTTTTTTTCGGGAAAAGAAGGCAACGATGGAGGAACGTTCAACCCTTCCACTCTCTTCCCTTCCGTTCGCCTAAAACTATGGGACATCGAAAAAACCGGAAGGGGATCGGACAAAGGACCCGCCAAGAACCCTAACCCCGGAGGAAAAAACCCCCTCCACGCATTCATTCCCGCACAGAACCCCATCGGCTTCCGTGCACTTGCTTCGGTCACGCCCTCCTCCCCCTCTCGGCCGCATTTCCATTGATTCTCACAATTGTCGAACCTCGGCAACAACGAGGTCGCGGTGCCAGAGCCTTCACAAATACCAGTTATTGTGGCTCCACGCTTTTTTCGGTGTTTTGACTTAAAAACTTAGCTATGGTCAACTCTCGGCGATTTCTTAAATAATCATCCCCTTCTTCCTAATCGAAGCCAGCAAGTCGAAATTATTCTGTCATTAGAATCATCATTTTCATTCCGAAACACAAAAAACTCTGCCTGTGAAAAGCAAAGAAAAATTTACTAAAATAAATCTGGAAGGTTAGATTGACAAACTAGGTTCCTACAATTGGTCAATTGGCCGATCATTTTGATTGACAATATCAGGAGCACAAAAGTGGCTTTTATTACGATTAGTCCTTAGCTAGATGAGTTTTCCCAACATTTTCCACTCCCAATTACACTGCTTTCATTTTTCGCTCGACTAAGAGACCGCCTAAGACAGTAAATTAAGGAAAAATTAATATATAATTATCGGAATAAATTCAAACAACAGAAATAGTAGGAATATACGTATATGCAAATATGCATCGGAGGAGAATATATTTCCTATGTAAGAATGGCATATAGAGTGAGATGACGAAGAAACACTATTGTCTGTCAATGCCTTTATTATTTACAAATACTCAAGAAGACAAATCGAGAATTCGATCGTTTTTCTCTTTTCTTAAAAAAAGGATAATTTGAATCAATGTGGCCGGTAAAACTCAATCGCGAAAATTCCTCACTTTTACAGATCGGGCCAAAAAACAAGGAAGAAAGGGGAGGTGAAGATTTCAAAAATATACACGTGAGTTCACCTAATTGATTCATCCTTCCCCTACGTGGAAATATGCTTAGAATACAGCGGTGAAGAGGTTACTGCGAACAGTCCTTTATTCTCAGATAGCTCCCTGAATCCCCAACCTTAATGCACTGACTGAACAAGTGAATTAGGTTAAATTGCATTTTTTACACTTATTGGTGTCAATAGCTCTCTGTGTTTGAATAACAGTTTTAGGTAATATTAATAAGTTTATCCCTCCCATGGACTACAACCTTGTCGTGGTGGAAGGGCTTGTGCGTTCTGATGACCCCTAGAGCTGTGCTGGCTAGATTGATAATAATTGCTCCTGGTAGGGTCACCCATGCCAGATAGGTCGAAGGTTAGGAGCCAGACGAAAGGTAGTCCACGCAGCGTCTGTTCCTCAGTGAGGCGGCTGCAGAGGCGTCTGACCCAAGTGGGGCGGCCATTAAGTGATGGTGTCCCGTTAAAAACACTATTGAAGAAGGCAACGAGAAACCACCTCAATTAGTTTTTCCCAAGAAAATAATGATGACACAAAAGAGAATATGAGTCCTGGCAACTGGGAGACTCGGCCTAAGGAGGCCGTGTGTCGTGCCCGGCAGCGGGGGAGGCAAGGCTTCCGCGGTCGTCATCCCACGAAACCCTTGCAGGGAAGAAATAACAGCAACAGGACAGAAGACGCAGAAGAAGACGAAAGTAGTTAGAATAGGAACAAAGCAAATAAGGCCGTGGTGGTATTCAACATTCCTGTGGAATTTTTGATATGTTTAGGAAAATGTGGGAAGGAGACTCTTTATGGACTGATTCGTAGTATCCATGAGGAAGGAATCTGGCCGGAAGATTTTGTGAGATCAGTGTTAGTTCCTATTCCGAAAAAGGTAGAGGCTACATCATATGAGGATTACAGAACAATAAGTTTCATATCCCACGCAGCTAAAGTTATTCTCAGGATCATCAACAAAAGGATCCACCATTCTTCTTTTGCTTTATTTGTGGCCCTTCTCAATTTATTGTTTAACTCTTTGTACTTCATTTTGCCTAACTCTGTGTTTACATTCTTCCATCTTCTTCTCTCATCCATCTTTGCAATCATCTCATCCGTGACCCATGGTTTCCTTATTCTTTTCCCGTTAATGGTTCCTATAGTGTCTTTTGCTGCTTCCGATATCCCTTGCTTGATACATTCCCATTTTTCTTCGATTGTACTCAGTCCTTTACCGTCATCCATCATTTTCTCTACAGCCTGCTGATACTCCTTCCTCGTTAATCCATTTAATGCTTCAGCGTTCCATTTCCTAACCCGCCGCCCTTGCCTTATCTTCTTGAAACGGACGTTACATTTCATAACAACTAAATTGTGGTCAGAGTCCGCATCCGCTCCTGGGAAACTGTGCGAATTTATCACACTGTTCCTAAACCTGTGCATGTGCTATGTAGAACTCTGCAAACCCATTTTACATCCTCGCTGAGGAAGAAGATGTTGAACAACTAATCTCTAATGCACTACAAAAGCAATCCCAACCAACTCCACAATACAGCAATAAGACCACTTGTGACACAAAGCTGTGAGATGTGGACGTTAGCACAGAATAATGAAGAAAGACTTGATTTTTTTTTACAGAAAATAATACTAATAATAACTATAAAAATTTCTGGACTAACTCTGAAGGAAGGATATAAAGAGAGAATTGAGGAAAATATAAAATTAAATGGGCTGATAAAGCAAATACCTCAATTGATATAATAATAGAAATATAAGTATCTCACTTCTTTACGAAATAAAGAATACGACAGTTAGGTCGCAAAACCCAAAAGGCAGAGGCAAGAAGGGCGAAGAATATTTATGAATGGATAGCAGGTGGAAATAGGTCCACATGGAGACCTAGAAAAAGATGGGAGATGTCGTAGAGAATTTACGAAGATAGAATATTAACAACTGGAAGGAGAAAGAAAAAGATAGAAGAAGATGGGGGTTAAATGTTCAAGAGGCCCATGGGAGGGAGGGGTGGCAGCGCCCTGGAAGGAAGAGACCATCTAGACTCTCCATCCGACACACACCGAAGTAGTCTTGAGATATGTATGCACCGGTTGCGGTCAAATCGTCCATCCCCCCAATCCATTCATCTCTTCAATAATACATTCAATGATTCCATCCAAATTAACTTCATTTAACACCTCAAAATCCACGAAGAAAACAAATGCATCCTGTTTGCATTGTATATTTGTTATCTGTGACCTCATTACTGCTATGACATCACCCTTCCCGAGGCCAAACTTATCATTCTCTGAGCAATTATTTGCACTCCTCTACATCCTTTAATAGATTGCCTTGAGCACCACCACCTTAGCTACGAGCGAAATCAAATACGCGACACAGTCTCAGGCGTTGCAATTCTTTCGTGCTTTCCATCTGATGACGTCGCCTTTCAATTAAACCATGGTCGTGGAAAATAAAAATTCTGGTGGAATCTGCCGATTTAGTCTTCCCTCATTTACGCCTGGAAACATAATATATATTGTCCAATATACCTCATAAAAGTCCTCCCATTTTCCTTTTTTTGGGATGGGAAGCAATACTAACTTGAAGAAGTCTTCCGTCTAAATTCCTCCCTAATACAAGTATTGCCATCTAAAAATACACGGTTCGTCCGGAAAATAATTGTACTGATTTTTTCCCGCCGCTCCAGGCGCGCCCAGCACCGCTTTGACGGGTTGCGATTGGAGGGGGGTATGTTGGCAAGCGACGCTGAAAAAGGCAGGCGGCTCTGAGCAGTGGTGCAGTGAGGAGCTCTGTTAACGCGAACCTCCACGCTCGACCCACGTCACGGAACCCGATGCCGAAGTTTCTGGAGCAGCGTTATTCCATCAAATTTGCGGTAAAGCTTGGGAAATCGTCTACCGAAACTGTCGGTATGATTAACCAGGCTTACGGGGAGTCGGCCATGTCCAGAAACATGATCTTTCGGTGGCACAAGATGTTCGTGGAGGGCAGAGAAGAGGTCGACGACGAACCACGGCCTGGACGCCCGTCAACGACACTCACCGACGAAAATGTGCGAAAAGTTGGCGATGTACTGAACTCTGATCGTCGTATTAGTGTTCGGATGATAGCAGAGCAGTGTAATGTGCCAAAAACAATAGTGCACGAGATTATTAGGGACCAATTACATCAATCAAAACATCTGGCGGCTGCATCACGACAATGCGCCCTCTCACACCGCGCTTGTCGTGTCGGACTTCTTGGCCAAGCACGGCGTGGCAACACTGCCGCACCCGCCCTACAGCCCGGACTTGGCACCACCGGACTTCTTTCTGTTCCCGAAGATAAAGAGGAGTTTGAAAGGAACGCGATACGGGACTTTGGACGCCGTCAAAGAGGCCGTGACGACGTGTCTTCGAGAGGTTCCCGATGATGCCTTCGCGGGAGCGTTCCAGGAATGGGAACGCCGCTGGAACAAGTGTATCGACTCACAAGGGTCTTATTTTGAGGAATATTAGCTTAAGATATGTAAAAGTGTAATAATTTTTTTTCCTGAGCTCAGTACACTTATTTTCCGGACGAACCCTGAACTTCCTAATACATTTTCCTAACCCCTTAAACATGAGCGGGAATTTAATAATTTTCAATTTCGTTTTATAACAATAATAATAATGAGACATATACACAGAGTACGCGATAAAAATCAGCGATGTTGGAAATTAAAGGAAGCTCCAGCAATGCACACAGTCGTATCCAAGACATTGATAATCCCAAAAAAGTATTGACCTACATGGAAAACTTCGACTACAAACACACTTTTCATGTGAGGAAGGCAACGGGAAACCACCTCAATTATCATTCCCAAGATTGCTACGACGGACACAATAGAAAATAATGAATCCTAGCAACTTTAGAAAGGAAAACAAATGAGGAAGTATAAGGAATGGTGGGCGAGGAGAGGGGTTTGTTGGGAGAAATCCTATGGAGACAGGAAAAATGGATCAAAGGCGTATTGAGCGGTAGTGGAATGTTGAAGAAGGTAATAGAGGGGAGAATGTTGGGCAAGCGAGAAAAGGGCAGGAACAGGATAGGGATGTTGGAATGGGATGAAGGGAGGAAAGAAGTACACAGAGATGAAGAGGGACCTGATGTAGAGTGGGTTGCTGGATTGGGTTTTATTTGGAGAAGAGAAAAAATATTTATTTACTTGTTCTTTCCATCCAAAAAAACCTACCTTAACAGGTAGATTACCTTATAATACCTCTCATGCAAACGTCTGTAATCTTGGATAAGTGAAGGATAGCTCTAAGTTTCCTTGCACAAATGATATGAAGCAATGAGTAGAACTTGACGCTAGTCCGTTTCAGACTCATTTCACCACTATACTGTGATGAAAACAGCATGATAATAAGAAATAATTAAATAAAAAACATCGAATCTGCATTGAATTAGAATAAATTAGAGTAAAATAAGAGTAGATGGAAAAATTCGCGAAAACGAGATGAGTGTGGGGTGAAAGCAAAAAAAAAAGAGAAATTTCAAAAAGTAGGGAAAATAAGCCGGGGATGAGCATGGAGGGGTTGTGTGCGGGTAAGAAAAGAAGAACTTGAGGAAACGGAATGTGAGAGTCTTTGGAGATGTGGCCATGAGTTTATCAACCCTGAAGGGAGCTTATCTGCTCTAAGAATATTTTTAAAATCCAGCAGCATATGAGCGGCGCACCGCACAAATTATCCTCCCCGTTAGAGAATACGTCCGCTGCCATTGACTGCCAGCTCAAGACGCATAACGGAGGGGAGGAGGAAGGGAGAGGGGGGAGGGAAGAGACAGAAATCGGGCGGCAACAGTGAGAACACGCTACATTAAATCTTTGGCAGTGTTTTCGTTTCGGCTGCAAATGACCCTGGCGCCATTCCTGATCGCTATCGGCTCTCGCGCCGTTGAGCTAAGGAGGCCAAGCGAGCGGAGCGAGGAGGGAGAATGCATATTTTGGGGCCTGGAATTCGCAGTAACCACGGTTGCTACCACAGTACCGGATATCTGCACTTTCCTCACGTCGCAACATTTCCACAGAGCATATCTATGCTCGAAGTTCCACATACCAGGGACGACACAATATCGGGTTTGTAATTTGATAATGTTCTCATTAATAGAATATCGATTCAAATGCGGAAGAATGTCACTCTACAAGTTACAGTGTGCTGCAATACTGACGTAATATTTCACAATCTTTCAAAATACGACTAAATGCTTCTCTGTGATCGTGAAAATCATTAAATATATTACAGTTTTAGAATCCTTACACCAACGTCGCAGATATTTTAAGATTTCAATGATAAAAATCTTCAGCTTTCAAGAAATTTGAATGTATCCCGGAAAATTCATGAAATTTTCAATATGAACATTCAATTCTTCTGATTTAGTGAACATATTTTCGAGATTTTCAACACCTCCAGGAGCCATCCATCAACTAGCATTCCATATCTGGGCACATGTGAGACAGGGAGGTAGCCGAAGTGAGTGACTTGAAGAGATTTCATATAACCCGGACATGGGTTCATCTTTAATACCAATCTGCCGCGATCGCAAAAAATGCATTGTTTTCCGTAGACTTGTCATTTTTTCTTACCCACTTTTGCTATTATTTAGGTCAATGGCGGATTAACGTACGCTGAGTAATTCTGACTTAGACAGTTGAGACACCACCTGCGTAAGAAGATATTTACAAGCGCGCATCGACGTCATGTCGACAATTATCAATGCGCCGAAACAAAAAATTTCATTTTCGTAAGATATTTCGGAACCAAAAAATATTGGATCATCAGTGATTCCCTCCGGTGTGATTTGAACACCGTATAGTCACCGCCAATGACTGAAAACTCGAATGAAACTCGGGAGATTGGGGCTTGAATTCGCCCGTTTCACTAAGAAAACTCGTAAAACATTTGTTTCACAATAATTCAATAAGATAAAAGCAAAAACCCTTTTTTCTAATAACAAATAACATGTGAAACAATATTTTTCCAATAAGTCAAAATATTAACTACAATGGGAATTACGAGCTGAATACGTATGAAAATAGTAATTAGACTCCATTTATTTCGTTTTATCGTGGTTTAAATTGTGAACCATGCGTTGAATCGAGTCCACCTCCTTCTTTCATCCATTGACTCGAGGGCAATGAGGTGGAAGGGGTCTGAGACCCTAAGGACGTCGGATGGTAAATTGTGTTTTTATCTTCGTCTCCTGAATTTTGCACTACTGCGTAAGCTACGCCAAACGCAGCTCTTATTACGGTCATATTGGGTACTACCTCTTAAAATTAAAAGGAGAGTAAGAACGTCATCTGGGCTGAGAAAGATGATTAACTGGTAATTAATCATAGTTTTAAAGGGAATGAATTTGGAATATGATGCACAGGCTTAGCGGATTACACTATAAACCTTAAAAAAAGATTTCCCTACACCTGTATTCGTGTTAAACAAGTGTTTTTTATTACATTGATTTAGAGCGGCGATTTGGAAAAATGAAGAGAACGATACTCGTACAATTTCACGTATATTTTATCACGCCATCATCAGGTAACTATAAACTCCACCCAAAGTGTAATATTTTTAAGAGCTCTGTAATAACACAATGTATATTGGCAGTCAGGTATGCTGTATAAAATTAATATGTCCGCGTTGCCAGTGTAGATATATCACGGAGGTTTAAATATTTCTATCAACCGCTAAGCCACAGTTATAGAACTTATTTTAGATCAGTTAAGAGGCACATATATGTAATATATGGGTCGTGGTAGTCCAGAGGGTAGAGCGTGGACCGGGGGGTCTCGGGTTTGATTCCCGGGCGAGGCACTCTGGACACCTGCAGCTCCACCCAAGCTATGTGATTTTTTCGGAGATGTGGAGATGGAGATATGGAGATTTTATAATTTTTGACAATGGATAAAAAAACAGTGGATTATCATAAATCACCAGTAGAAAACTCCTCAATAATATTTTCTCATTTCGCCAGCAACTAACGTAACCAAAAAACATAGCCTAAGGTAGTTTCTATATTTTTAAGGAGAAAGAAAACATTGATAACTTGCTGTAACACTCCATTACTGTACGTAGGCCCTTGAAAAAAATAATATACTTTACACATTAGCACGGCGGGGTTCAAACCACATTCAATGATCATTTGAGTAGAAAAAATAAGCATATTTTTTGTTTAAAAAATTATGCTTCCTGATGGCCAATTACACCCAATGACCCGACTTTATACGACAAAATAGAACCCTGACGGAAGAGTTGACGTAGAGCATTTCATGGAAGCAAAAATTAGTTTTGCATGAACTATTTAAGCGAGACTTTTAATAATCAAACCACTTTTCTTTTCCACATAAACTTTTTAATTTTTACAACCCATTTTTGACCTGATTTAATTTTGACCTGATGATGTTATGCTATAACAAAACCTGGGTTGTAAAAATTAAAACGTTTATGTGGAAAAGTAAAGTGGTTTGGATTATTAAAAGTCAGTATGAAGATTTTCCACCAAGTTACGCCAGAAACTGTTTTATTTAAGCGAGCACTAACCGAGAGATAAATATTCATAATGTTATTCACCCACGAAAACGCAATATCTCGCGTCTCTTGATGTGGATGAACGCGTAACGAGGGATCACTTGAAATTCGCCACCCGGCGCACGCCACCCGATTCCACCAACATTTCCATCGATGACGTTATTTCGAGGCCTTGCGACCATCAGTGGAAATCGTTATTCCCTCCGCAATTTTTCCCATCCATGAAACCGCTCACGCACGTTCTCATATCTGCGTTCGAAAAACATGAATAACAATCCCCGCAGACTTCCTCCCTCCACTCCTTCCCCTTCCCACCGCCACACCCCCCCCAACAAACCCTCCTCACCTCTTCCGCTCCCAATCTCCTTTCCCCCTACCCCCTCTCTCCTGCAGCCGTTTCCTTTTCAAAATAACCCCGTGGCTCTTCTTTCAGCCGATTCTTCCGTCCAACATAAACAAGTGAGCGATGGCAGCCCGCCTTATATTAGCCGCCCTTAATCCTCCCCGTACCCACACTCGTCCCTCCCTCGCCCCCCCTTCGCTCTTCCCGACGCACTCACTCCCCTCCCCGCAACTAAATCCCCTACTCCCCCCCTTCCGCATCCCTCTCATTCCGGGAGAATCATTCGTGGGCCCAATCCCCAATTCGCGGATCCCTTTGTCACTCACGGCGCACTGCGACGCCCCCGCCACCGAAACGAGTCGACCGCCGCTCCACATCTCGCTCGATGGGCGGCAGATATTTCGCGGGAAAAGAAAACCGTCGCCTCATCAAAGCGGTTTTCATCGGGACTAATATGTATTTTTACCGACCCTATTCCGAGGGAAGGGAAGAATGATTGCCGGACTATTAAAGTTGGCCACGGACGTTCATTTTCTCTCGACAGCCTCTCGAGAAAATGCGAAATCCCCGTGAGTGAAATTAATGAGAGGATGAATTAGAAAAACACGGCAACTACCACCATAAAGTCTCGGTCTAAAAAATCCAGAGAGAAAAGCCTATTCATTGCAACAGGCCCCTTTGCTACGGTTCAAGAGAGGTCGATTTGATGCATTTTTAGACATTAAAAAAAAATTGGAATGCTGAAGATATTCTCGGGAAGATTGGCAAAAGCATAGTTGAAAAGGCGAAGAAATGGACAGATATGTCGAATTGGTTTCGGGAAGATATGCGCACACGTATTTCCTGAGAGGAAAATCCATCGCATTGGGTAAAAACCAAGGAAGAGTCTTTCCTAAAACATCTGATGTCTTCACTGAAAAATAAGTGTCGAGGTAACTAACATTTAATATAATATGCTCATACGTAATAAGAGAGACAAAAACTCTTGCAATTTTCCTCTCAATAAAGGTATATGTTCGACTATTTTCGAAATACTACATCATTTTTAGGTATCTCATACGCTGATCGATTACATCATTTCAGCATGTCATTGGAGAGAACACTCGGGGACCACTGGAACACAAATGTACTTTCAATGAGGGTCATAATTCCGGACACTGGGTCAAAGATTGTGGTTCGGATTTTCAGGAAAAAGCTAGTTTCTTTTGGATAAATTCACGACGATCACAATAGCAGATAAAAATCGGGAAAATAATCGGGTCAAAATAAATCTGGTGTGTATTCACCCCCTGCCACACACCCTAGCGATGGCTTTCAGGGTACTGAAAAATAAGAATAATGATAGCGCGGAAGACGAGGTCGGGATGGAAGGCGTTTCCTCTCCAGTCTTCTTACCGTATCTCATCTGCTTCAATTACTGAAACATTATTTCGTTTTATCGGTAGTCTACCGTTTAGAACAAGCCTTGGATGGACACAAACTTATCATCGCTGCACTTCTCAGCTCCAACCAAAAAGATGCAACCTGACAATCCACACTACGCACAATAAAGTCTTCTTCAATTCCGCATACTTCCTTCCTCTTTTCACACCATCCAACATTCCTATTCTTTTCCTCCCCATACCTTGCTTGCCTAACGTAGTTCACGCTATCATAGTGCATGTATTTAAATTCTATCGCCAGTCAAAGTGCTCTATATCCATATTCTCTGCCTCTTTTTGATTTCTTCCAACAATCCCCTCTCCTCCCTCACCCTACCTAGAACTTCCTGTTTTATTTACCTTTCTCTCCATTTCATTTTTTCCATTCTACAACACACTCACAACTCAAAAGCCTCCAGATCTAATCCTATCGTCTTGCTTCAATGACCATGTTTCCGCGCCATACAAAACCACGCTCCTTATCAAAGTGTTGACGATCAGCTTCTAAACATCCTTGCTCAACGTTCCTATCATCAATTCCCTCCTAATTGTGAAAATTTCTTTCCCTCACGCATTCCTCTTATAATTTATATTAATCCCGAGATTCCTCTAATACTAGTACTTTGACTAGCTTGATCCAAAACACTCCTAGCATGGGTAAACTGTTCCAACTTCTCAAATTTTTTCCCTCATATTTTAACATTTAGTCTTCCACCTTCTCTAAAATCTCATACATTTCTTTTTTTCACATTGATCTTCGTGCCATACCTTTGCATACCTTCTACCTCCCTTAACTGCATCCAAGATGCTCATTCTTTTCATCCCTCTGCCTCTCTTTCTCAGCATTCTTGTCTCTATCAGCGTAGTAAGTATTCGATTACCTCTCTCGGTATCCCCTGGATCAGCCAGTCCTGCATTCTTCGTATTTCACCCAACAGTCGTCTCTCTTCCCAAGCATATCTGGAACTTCATCGTTTCTTTTCCTTTCCATCATCTCTTCGCTTTCGCATTTCTTCTCCATAGCCACAATCCAAAGGCTTCCAATTTACGCCTATACTCATGCCTCAAGGACCATGTTTCCAAACCATACAAAACGATGTTCCATTTTAGTTTGTTATACGTTTCTTCTTCACGTCATTATTTAAGGTGTCCGTCATCTACTCCCGCCGCTTCTTTAATGCTTCCTTACCTAATACATATTCTTCTTTTAACTTTTCTGGTAATTTGCCCACATTCCTTCAAAACACTTCTTAAATAAGTAAGAGTTTCTACGTGTTCTCGGTTATAACCACCAATATTAATTACTATCAAAGCCTTCGTGCTCCTTGAATTTCATTACTTTTGTTTTTTGATTATTATTCCTCATCCCATACTTATCACACTGCTTCTGCAAATGGCTCAGCCATAATCGTAACCCTTTGGCTGACCAGTAAACAAAACTGATTTGAAGATAATGCAACCATTTCAGAGAGTAAAAATCATTCGCCTTGACCGGGATTCGAACCCGGATCCCTCGATATCCGGCCGAGTGCTTTAACCAATTAAGCTACCGAGACGTCCTCTTACACTCTGAAATTTTGGGGGCTTTAAAGGAACAAGTGGTTAAAGCACTCGGCCGGATATCGAGGGATCCGGGTTCGAATCCCGGTCAAGGCGAATGATTTTTACTCTCTGAAATGGTTGCATTATAATGCACACAGCGGGTGACTCCGTTAAAGTTACTGTTACAGTTTCTCTAAAAATCTGATTTGAAGAGTTCACCGCCTACTTACACTTCTGCCTCCAGCCGTCCCTATGCCTACCTCACCATTTCCTTCACATTTATATTGATAAAAAGAAATAGTCTAGCTGCCAAGCACTACCCTCCATTCTCCATGCACACCTCTGCAGTCTGAGCCATGTATTATTATTAGGTAATCTACCGGTTAAGGTAGGCTTTTGGATGGACACAACTATCAAATAAACATTTTGTGACTCCCGACCTACCAAATCAATCCTTCAGGTCCCTCTTCTTCTCTGTGTACTTCTTTCCTCCCTTCATCCCGTCCACCATCCCTATCCTGTTCCTGCCCTTACCTTGCCCAACATTCTCCCCTCTATTACCTTCTTCAACATTCCATTACCGCTCAATACGCCTTTCATCCATTTTTCCTGCCTCCATAGGACTTTTTCCAACAAATCCCTCTCCTCACCCACCATCTCTAGTACTTCCTCATTTGTTTTCCTTTCGGTCCATTTCACCTTCTCCATTCTTCTCCACACCCACATTTCAAAAGCCTCCAATCTACGTCTATCCTCCTACTTCAGTGACCACGTTTCCGCGCCGTACATAGCTACGCTCCATATCAGAGTTTTTACGAGTCTTGTCTTAACATCCCTACTCAACGTCCGTCATCAACTACCTCCTCCATGAGAAAGCCTCCTTGCCTAGCGAAATTCTTCTCCTTACGTCCCTACCACTTTGACCGTATTGGTCCAAAACACTTCCGAGATATGTAAACTGTTCTACCTGCTCTATTTTTTCCCGCCTATTTTAATATTTAGCTTAGCCTTTTTCTTTCTGGAAAATCGCATAACCTTTGTTTTGTTAATATTGATTCTCAT
Organism: Hetaerina titia; assembly: GCA_037158775.1. NCBI lineage: Eukaryota > Metazoa > Arthropoda > Insecta > Odonata > Calopterygidae > Hetaerina > Hetaerina titia. The sequence goes on from CM073769.1 coordinate 412,031, forward strand.
CCCATATTTATCGCACTGAACCTCCAACTCACTCAGCAATTCTTGCAACCCCTTGGCTGACTGAGCAACTAATGCTTGGTCATCAGCAAACCTAACCGATTTTACCAATTCCCCTCTGACTTTCATTCCTTCCTCCAGTTCTCCCCCTGCCTCTTTAATCATTTCCTCCATATATACGTTGAACAGCACCGGTGACAATGGGCAACCCTGCCTTACCCCTCTTCCTAACACTGCCCATCCGGACTCTCCGTTCCCCACTCGCACCTAAGCAGTCTGAGACATGTACAGGTTGCGGATCAGTCTCCTGTCCCTCCAATTCATTCCTATTTTCTGCAATACACACATTAATTTTTCCCAATTTACTCTATCAAACGCTTTTTCGAAATCTACAAAACAGGCAAAAACGTCCTGGTTGTATTCTATATTCCTCTCAATTAGTGATCTCATTACTGTAATGGCATCACGCGTACCTCACCCCTTCCTAAACCCAAACTGATCATCCCCTAAGTAATCATCCCCTAATTACTCTCTATCCTTTTGTTGATGATCCTGAGAATAACTTTAGCTGCGTGGTATATCAAACTTATTGTTCTGTAATCCTCACATGACGAAGCCTTTCCCTTTTTGGAATAGGAACTAACACCGATCTCACAAAATCTTCCGGCCAGATTTCTCCCTCATAGATACTACGAATCAGTCCATATAGAGTCTCCGTCCCGCATTTTCCTAAACCTTGCAACAATTCTACCGGGATGTGGTCCACCCCCACGGCCTTATTTGGTTTCATTACCTTTAATGCCCTTTGTATTTCATCATCGAATATGCCTGGACCTAAGCTATCTTGTTCAATGCCATGTTCCTTTTCTATGTCTAACCTTGTCGGCCTAAGTTCTTTACCATACAGTGTTTCTATATAGTCCTTCCATCTCTCTTAGATTTTTCCTGGTTCAACTATTATCTTACCCCACTTATCTGTTACCCCACTTACCCAACTGTTTGCTAAGATCTTGCCTTCTTACTTCCCGATAATAACTTAACCTTCCTGTATAGAGCACCTATTTTACCCTTCTTCTGTAAACTTTCCATATCCTCGCAATGCGTTTTCCACCATTCTTCTTTTGCTTTATTTGTGACCCTTCTCAATTTATTGTTTAACTCTTTGTACTTCATTTTGCCTAACTCTGTGTTTACATTCTTCCAACTTCTCTCATCCATCTTTGCAATCATCTCATCCGTTACCCATGTTTTCCTTATCCTTTTCCCGTTAACGGTTTCAATAGTGTCTTTTGAGGCTTCCGATATCCCTTGCTTGATACATTCCCATTTTTCTTCGATAGTTCTCAGTCCTTTACCGTCATCCATCATTTTCTCTACAGCCTGCCGATACTCCTTCTTCGTTAATCCATTTAATTCTTCTAAATTCCATTTCCTAGCCCGCCGCCCTTGCCTTATCTTCTTGAAACGGACGTTACATTTCATAACAACTAAATTGTGGTCAGAGTCCGCATCCGCTCCTGGGAAACTGCGAATTTATCACACTGTTCCTAAAACTGTGCCTAACCATAATATAATCTAACTGATACCTTTCTGAGTCACCTGGCATTTTCCATGTATACCTACGCCTTTTGTGTTGTCTAAACCATGTGTTGGTGATGACCAACCCCATGTCTCCTGCAGAATTCAATCGCTTTCTCCCCGCGTTCATTCCTCGTGCCTAATCCATAGTCCCCCACCTCACCACCCTCTCTTCCTTCGTCTACCGTCACATTCCAATCCACCACCACTATCAAATGTTTCCCTGCAGGAACACACGCGATTATATCCTCTAACTCATCGTACATCCTATCGACTTCTTCCTCCTTGTGGTTGCTCGGTGGCATGCATACCTGAACAATGACCAAGTTCGTCGGCTCTGCTTTAATCTCTACGAGTATTATTCTATCAATTGCTTGCTCTATGTTGACTACGCTTCTCCCTACCCCTTTATTTAATATTACGGCAACCCCTCGCTGGCTCTCGTCCCCGCCGCTGTGTATCACTCTATAATTGTCACTCCAGTAATCCCCGCTATCCTTCCATCTCACCTCGCAGAGACCTAAAACATCTATATTACCTCTTTCCATCTCTCGCTTAATATTTTCTAATTTGCCTCTCCTCCACATTGTCCTGACGTGCCATGTTCCTATTCTAACTACTTTCGTCTTCCTCTACGTCTTCTGTCCTTCTGCAGTTATTTCTTCCCTGCAAGGGTTTCGTTGGATGACGACCGCGGAAGCCTTGCCTCCCCCGCTGCCGGGCACGACACGCGGCCGCTTGGACCGAGTCTCGCAGTTGCCAGGGCTCATATTGTCTATAGTGCCCATCATTACATTCTTGGGAATGATAATTGACGTGGTTTCCCGCTGCCTTCCTCAATAGTGTTTTTAACGTGACACCATCACTTAATGGCCGCCCCACTGGGGTCATACGCCTTTGCAGCCGCCTCACTGAGGAACAGACGCTGCGTGGACTACCTTTCGTCTGGCTCCTAACCTTCGACCTATCTGGCATGGGTGACCCTACCAGGAGCAATTATATTTACTCCCGCCAGCACAGCTCTAGGGGTCATCGGAACACACAAGCCCTTCCACCACGACAAGGTTGTAGTCCATGGGAGGGGAGCCATGTATATGTACCGGATATTATAACTCCTGTTTTATTATCATTGGAAGCCTGGCGTTTGGGGTACCCTATGGGAGGGCAAAGACTGAACTGCACTCCCATATTTCCTCTGATAAAACAATTACATATAATCACATTATAAATGCTGAAATAAAACATTGCAGGTTATCCAACAATGCTCATTATTTACATTACACAGTTAAGCGTATGTACTTGCATGCTTGTGGAGTGAAGGTAGGTGGATGTGTGTTTGCATGCGCGTGGAATGATGGGATGTTTCTATGAATGTGTGCACTGCTGTGGTTTGGGGTTTGCATGAGTGTGTTGGTTTTGAATGCGGTATTTCTTTTATCCTTTTTTGGGTGGTAACCTAACACCCCCCGCCACACGCCCTTGAGGGGGCTTGCGTGGTATTATGCAGATATGTAGATGTACACAGTACCCTGCAAGCCGCCGCTTGGGTGTGTTGCAGGGGATAACACACCGGACTACTTTTAACCCAAAATACTTTTCCCTCCTAGGGCAGTCAGAAACATGTTATTCTGAACCCCTATCGTTCGTGGAAAAAATGACATCTTAAATCTAACACTTACATACTTCTTTCCTTAATTTTAATTACATGGTATCTCCTTCCGAAGCACGGTGGGGCTAATAATCGTACTCACATTTTCAACATCAATACTGAAGAGACTTCCATCCATTTATGCAATTGATTTAATCTTTAACCTTCGCTCCATGAGTGATTCCCAGTCTAGGTCCTCATATATTTAGGATACGCTACTAGTTTATCATAACAACGTTTTAAAAATCTAGCTCCTCTACGACTTTTTTGATGAAATAAATTTTTTTAAATTTCCTAAATGATCTTCGTGCCTCATGGACCAAGCCCCGAAATGATCACTATTGAAATTAGTGGCATAAACGAGCGAAAGATAACACTTCTCTTAAACCCTTTCGTCACATTTACCCAACACTCTTCCAATAAATTCTAATTTTTGTTAGCTTATACAGATATTTCCCGAATATGCTTTTCTCCCCATTATAAACTTAGGCGTGCCAACTCGTCATTAAAAATGTCGCTTGAGAGGGATTTTAAAGTTACGTTTCGAATTCCGGTCACGAAGAACATTTATTTCTTGCCGATTATCCCGATATAAGCGTATTTCGAAAGATCAAATAATAACACAGGCCCACAAAAAAAATTTTTTTTTGGTTAAGGGAATCTATGTATTGATTTTAACTATATTTGTAGAGCTGAATCCAAATATGAAATCTGTTTTTATTTAACAGATCTACTTTTTTAGATATGGCACATCTTACGATTAGTTGTTTTAATATTTGATATATTCCGGAAAATAATTTTCAAAGTTAAATAAATCTATAAGTATGCATGGGAATATATGGTAAAAGAAAATAGGAAAAATATTACAGACTTTGTGAAACGTGCATACTTGGGATATTTTGGAGTTAAGCTTGGTGACCAAGATAAAACATGGGCACCGCATTTTGTGTGTAAAACATGTACTGAACATCTGCGGCAATGGACAACAGGACAAAGGAAAAGTCTAAAATTTGGTTTGCCAATGGTGTGGAGAGAACCTGTGGCCCATATTGACGACTGTTATTTTTGCATAGTAAATGTTTCGGGAATTAATCGAAAAAATCGCCACAAGTGGACATATCCAGATTTGCCTTCAGCTAGACGCCCGGTACCCCATTCAGAAGAAATACCAATCCCAATATTTCAGACGTTACCTGATATATCTAAGGAAGAATATGAGTTATTTGAAAACATTTCTCATTCTATTGACGATAGTGGCAGTGACTACGAGGGGGTATCAACAATTCCTCAACTATTTAATCAAGATGAACTAAGCGATCTTGCTAGAGAACTGAACTTATCGAAGGAAGCATCCGAACTACTAGCATTAAGACTGCATGAAAAGAATTTAATGCAACCCGGTACAAAAATAAGTTTTTATCGCACAAGGGAAAAAGATATGCTACCCTTCTTTACTCAAGAAGACAATCTTACATTTTGTTTTGACGTTAAGGGTCTTTTGGAAAAAATGGGACTACTATCACAATATGATGCTAGTGATTGGCCTTTGTTTATTGATAGCTCCAAGCGTAGTTTAAAATGTGTACTTCTTCACAATGGTAACAGGTTTGGCGCAATACCAATCGCTCATTCAACTAAAATGAAAGAAGAATACGATACAATAGCATTGGTCTTACAGAAGATAAAATACCAGGAACATCGCTGGGTGATTTGTGTAGATTTAAAAATGGTGAACTTTCTTCTTGGGCAGCAAAGTGGCTACACAAAATATCCTTGTTTCTTGTGCCTCTGGGATAGCAGGGACAGACAAAACCACTGGATTAAGAAGGAGTGGCCTAAGAGAGAAAACTTGGTTGTTGGGAAAGAAAACATCATTGCTGAATCTTTAGTTGAAAGAGAGAAAATCATCTTACCGCCTCTACATATTAAACTAGGCCTAATGAAGCAATTTGTAAAGGCTCTTGACAAGGATGGACCATGCTTCGGCTACTTAAAGACTAAAGATGCCCCATATAAGTATTGAAAAACTTAAAGCTGGTATTTTTGAGGGGCCACAAATCAGACAACTTACAAAGGATCCTGCTTTTGTCGAGGCAATGAATGAGATTGAAAAAATTAGTTGGATGTCATTTGTTGAGGTCATAAAAAATTTTATAGGAAATCACAAAAGTGAAAATTATATTGAGCTGGTAAAAATTATGCTCAGTAACTTCAAATCACTTGGATGTAATATGAGCACAAAAGTTCACTTCCTACACAGCCACTTAGACAATTTTCTTGGAAATTTAGGAGACACAAGTGAAGAACAAGGTGAAAGATTTCACGAGGATATAAAAACAATGGAAGCTCGCTACCAAGGAAGATGGGATAACCATATGATGGCAGATTACTGCTGGTGCTTAAAACGAGACTGTTTGAACAAAGTGCACTCAAGAAAATCGCGTAAAAGATGCTTCCGATGTGTTGAGTGATGTTTTTATGTATTTTTTTCTTTTCAATTTGTTTTATTACAGTAAAAAATTTTAATATTTGTGTTCAATTGTATTGTAAAATTCTGTTGTGTTTGTGGGTGATTTAACAGCCCTAGAAATAAACCAAGTCTTTATATTTAGTGGGTTTTATTATTAATATAATATTCCCATATCATCATGTAGAAGATTTTTTTACGTAAGTAACAACATATCTATATCTTGAAAACTATAGCTGATAGGAAAAAACTAGTGTCATAATTGCATTCAGCACCCCAATTGTTCTTTAAGTCAGTATTAAAAGCTCCGCCACCAAAACCACCTGTTGGCCTGTGTAATAAAACCATGATGGGGAAACTTTTCGTGCTACGTCTAGAATTTCAGGTTAACGAAAGTTATTGCTGAAAATGGCTGCGACGAATGCAATAACTCGATCATTCTGCGAACTCGTAAAATTATCAAATTTTACGAAACACACATTTCATTATCCAAAGAACAAGAAAAGATTATCAATAACATTTTCAGATATAAATGGACAAGAATTTTTAAATTATTCGTCAAACGCAGATCGGTCAGCACCCGAAAAATGTTTAAAATGTTGAAACAGCTTTCCAATTTCACAAAGACGGAAAGCGTGACACAGGAAAACTTAATCATTAGATAAATAAACGAGCGCACAAATGCTATAAATGGGGAAAATCACAGTGCCTGTGTATTAATTTCCTCGAAATCCCCAAGTTTTAAAAACTCCCTTTTCCCAATTCTGACACAGATTGGCAGTTTTCGAGCACCAAATTTCCAGGAGGAGAGACAAATTGTTTTGTTCGCGTTTTCATATCATCGCGTGCTGGAGGATGTGTTAAGCTCTCGAGCCCTGAAACGAAAGGTTTCATCGCAGCATTAGTGGCGCCGGCGCGAGATGTCCGTTGATGACCTTACGTAGGTGGTTGAAGTGCGCCTCACGCGTTGGCGCCAGGGGGAATCGCTCGTCTTCGCCGATTCGCAGAACTTAAAAAGTCGATTCGTGAGTCACCACCGAAGAACGCGAAAACACGTCAAAATCGGAGTGAAGGTGGGTTGGATAGGCATGGGGGTGCGGCTGGGTGCAGAGAGAGGGAGGAATGTCGGTTCCGTGATGATGCACGCGATGGCGTATCGGCACCCAATGCGCGTCTCATCGATATTCTACCACTGCTCGCCTCGCATCTCCATAGATCCCTAAAATGAGAGGAGAAAAGAGAATCGAATAGATACTTTAACGCAAATGTTAGTCAAATCACAGTGATTGTAAATCGTTTCTCTCGACTGGGATTCAAATCTGTATCCCTCGCCTTCCATTCGAATGTGTTTGCCAGTAAAATTACCGACGCGTCTTCTTTTGCCTGGAATTTATAATTACTATCATTATTAAACCAAAGTAACCTGCAAGCCACCGCTTGGGTGTGTGGCAGTGGGTGATTATCCACATCCATCACATCCACTTCTGGCAGGGAGTGGCTACACACCAGACTACCCTTGACCCAAACATCTTTCCCTCCTAGAGCAGTCGGACAACATTATTCTAATTCCTTATCGTTCGTGGGAAATATGACATCAAAAATCCCATCTGTTCTACACTTAATTTCTCGAATTTTTTTACGTGAACCCTCCTACCACAGTACGATACGGCTAACAATACATTTTCAACATCATTGCTAAAAAGAACTTCCAATTTATGCAAGAGCTTCAATCTGTAATTTAACCTCCGCTCCGTGAGTGATTCTCAGCCTAGCTGCCTAAGATACGCTACTCAGTTTGACATAACTTCTTGAATACCATGCGCCGGGAAAACCTGAGATCCTTCAACATTTTAGAAATCTAGCTCCTCTGTGATAGAACAATGGAGTTCTGACCGGAGGGTTTGGGTTCGATTCCAGGTGAAGATGGTCACATCATTTAGCTCTAAATGCCATGTGTAGGATGGATGCTAAGCAAAAAATTTAACAATAAGCAATGATTTCAGGATCAACCTTGGTAAATCATATCCTTATGATATGAGGTTAAATATACACCTGTTCGAGAACCTACAGGGTTCGTCCGGAAGATAAGTGTACTGATTTTTTCCGGATTTTTGACAAAAGGGGAGTCGTCCACTACGAATTTGTACCTGAGCGACAAACTGTAAATGCTGCATTTTGCGTCCAAGTGCTCGACAGGCTTCGAAAACGAGTCGCCCGCGTCCGGCCAGCGATCAAAAACATCTGGCGGCTGCGTCACGACAATGCGCCGTCTCACACCGCGCTTGTCGTGTCGGACTTCTTGGTCAAGCACGGCGTGGCAACTCTGCCGCACCCGCCCTACAGCCCGGACTTGGCACCACCGGACTTCTTTCTGTTCCCGAAGATAAAGAGCAGTTTGAAAGGAACGCGATACGGGACTTTGGACGCCGTCAAAGAGGCCGTGACGACGTGTCTTCGAGAGGTTCCCGATGATGCCTTCGCGGGAGCGTTCCAGGAATGGGAACGCCGCTGGAACAAGTGTATCGACTCACAAGGGTCCTATTTTGAGGAATATTAGCTTAAGATATGTAAAAGTGTAATATTTTTTTTTCCTGAGCTCAGTACACTTATTTTCCGGACGTACCCTGTATGACGAAAAATCGCAAAATGTAATATAATAAAATGTAATAATTCTGCATTTCTGCCGCGCAAGGGATCGCTACCAAATCGCCTATTCTTCCGTTTCCTAGTGACTTCTTATCACAGTTTATTCATCTTAGTCGTGATGACCTGCTTCGGCTGGATGAATCTATTTCCACGATGTTATATGACACTTAGCAGAGTATGTCCAAAATAATATTATTCATAAAAAAAACCACCTCGCGTGCGAAATCAGCTAGAATCTAAAAAAAGAGCACTTCTCTAATTTTTTGATAACTCTTAGGCGATTTGAAATATCGAAGGTGTTAAATAAGTTTTTGAGGCACGCATTATACACGCGTCCACCGTTACCAACGGCACTGCACACATGATGCGTATTATATCAATGAGCTAAGATGGAGGAATGAGACTATCCCGACCCGCATTGACAGACTCATTCCGTTCGCCAGTAATGTGGACACTCAAAAGCAGAAAAAACCACGACACCACTCTGTCTCTGACATTTAGATCAACGCTTGTATTTACTTCGATACATCTCACTAAAAATATAAACTAAAAAAGCACATCCTCAAGGATCTCATTTCAAGCGAGCTCTGGAAATAATGGCGACAGATGAAAACCGTACATTATACTGAACAAACAATCGCCGAAACCATAAGTTATCCCGTTCTTTTAAAAGGGAAGTAAAATTATTAGGAGAACCTAAAATTGTCACGCGTATATCGTAAAAGTTGGCAATTATGGAGTACTTCCCCGAGGGGGAGAGTTTGAGGGAGGGAGGTCGGGGGGGGTGGAGGAAGGTAGGGGGGGAGGTCGAGGGACACGAAAGAATGCGGCGAAAGGAGAAGAGAGGCGAAATGGAGGGCCTTTAAAATTCTCAACTCTCCCCTTTTGACGTCACAGGCGCCAACTGAATAATCCTCCGTTGCTTAGAATACGCTGCAAAATGCTTGACAGCGGCAGACGACGCCAACGGCAGCGAGTGATATAGTTAGGGGTAAACAAATTAAAGGGATCCCACGGGCCCCCTGGTGGTCTCCCTCCCTCTCTCTTTCGCCTCTCCACTTCCACCTCGGCCCCTTCCCCCATCTCCCTCACCCATCCACCGAGAGGGCGCGCGTGCAACCGCACCCCTCCCCCCCCTCTCCGCGTCGGTATCGCGCACCACGGGGAATTGAGGAAAATCGAGTCATGACGAGCAACTTTGAAGCGAGAGTTTGGATTTTTTTTACTTCAACATACAGGCATGATTTCAATTTGACGGTAAGACCATCACTATTCTACTCTTATTCTTCATCTGCATCTTTATGATTCTACTCTATTTTTGTGAAGTGGCTCAAATGTTCTTGCAAACTGAGGATCACAGTTAAACTTCATCGTGTTCGTTCCCTTTACCGTGTATGCGGAAACCGACTGCCGCATTGCTTCCTCCGCATCTTCTGATTCGAGTCCAATTTAGGACGCAGGCGACATCAAATGAAGCTGGAAGTTTCGGTGAGAATGGATCGGACCTCCGAATCTGAATGAAATGCTCCCCCGCACCACGGCATTTGCTCTCTCTCTCTCTCTCTCTCTCTCTATTCCGGTGGCTAGGGAACCAAGTTTCCAGCACGGAATGTCAGCATGACGATTTATGTATACCCTTACAAATTTCCCATTTCATGTTTTGATTTGGGGTGCCGTAATGAGCGGCTCAGAAACATGGGTGATCGGAAAGAATGAGAAGAAACATCCAGACATCTCTAAACGAGGCTCCGGCGGAGAATGGAAAGGATTACATGGATGGAAATAGTTATAAATGAAGAAGTGCTGGACAGAATTAATTGAAAAAAACGAGTTTTGTGAGAGATATACAGGGAGGCACCCAAAAGTGGTAGGACTGATTTTCTCTGGCGCGAACGGAGCGGTGGAGGGGGGTCTGCCTGGCAGGGTAAGGTGGAGGGGGCTGCAACAGACAGACACCAACCTCAGTCGCCTGCGGGCTGACGTTGAGTGAGGACACCGTTTTTAGTGAAGCAAGTTTTTTTGTCCGCGTCGAAAAACAAAATGAATCTAAATTTAGAGCAACGTTATTCCGTGAAGTTTTGTGCGAAACCTGGGAAGACGGCAACTGAGACCCTCGATATGATCAAGCAGGCTTATGGGGACACTGCCTTAAGCCGTTCCACAGTATTTGAGTGGCACAAGGTGTTTAAAGAGGGTAGGGAGCTCGTTGAAGACGACCATCGCTCCGGACGGCCGTCGACGGCAAGAACCGACAAGAATGTGGACGGAGTGAGGACACTGCTGAACACAGACGGACGCTTAACCAGTGAAGAAATTGCTGACCAGTTTGGGTCTGTCTGCATCCAACGTCCAACGCATTATTTCACAGGATTTGGGCATGCGCAAGGTGTGCGCCAAGATAGTGCCGAAAATTCTGAGTGTCGACCAACAGGCAACGCGTGTGCGCATTTCCGAAGAAGTGTTAGCCAATTTGCACCGAGATGAAAATTGTTTGGACAATGTGATAACTGGTGATGAAACATGGGTTTTTCAATTTGACCCCGAAACGAAAAGACAATCCGCGGAATGGCACACTTCCGCGTCCCCACGTCCAAAAAAGGCTCGCATGAGCAAATCAAAACGATGTTGATTGTAACAAACCGAACGGTATTAGGGTTAACCTTGTGAAATTTATCCATGATGGAAAGGAGACAAACTATTCAAGTGAAATTTGCATAGTTTGTCTCCTTTCCATGATGTTGATTGTGTTTTTCGACCGTCATGGAGTGGTTCACAAGGAGTTTGTCCCACCAGGGGAGACTGTGAATGCGAACTTTTACGTGAAGGTGCTCACCCGCCTCCGAGCGGCCATCGCAAACTGCTGGGTGCTTCATCATGACAACGTGCTGTGCCATGGCGCGCTCGTCGTCAGACAGCTCCTGGCCAAATACGGCGTTGCCACGTCCTATTCTCCCGATCTGGCACCACCGGACGTCTACTTCTTCCCCCTGATGAAAAGACAGCTCAAGGGACGACGTTTTGACTCGATAAAGGCCGTTCAAGAGGCTTCGACGAGGGTCATCAACGGCATCCCCAAAGAAAATTTCCAGCGGGCGTACGGGGAATGGGAGAAACGTTATACTAAGTGTGTAGCAGCTCAAGGAGCATACTTTGAAGATTATTAAGTCGATTTAAGTATATCGTCAATAAAATTCTTGTAAAAAAATCAGCCCTACCACTTTTGGGTGCGTCCCTGTAAGGAAGGAAGGAAGGTGGAAGGGAAATGAGGAAGGGAAAGGACCGGCACGTTGTGTAACGCAATGGGAAGAAAGGGTTACGAACAGGTGAACAGACGAGAAGTTGGAGAGCCAGATGATGAAGTCAGTCCTAGGACGGATGAAGAAGAATAAGTAAAAGGAAAGCGAACAGGAATGGGCGCATTTTAATTAATTGAAGGAAAGAGAGGGAAGAGAAGGAGAAGGTAATATTTGATGACGGATCTAATGATGGGCAGGAATTATATTAGTGGTTGAAGGAATCAGCACGGGAAATAAAGACGTGGAGCTAAAGTTCAGATGAAAACTGTCCTGAGAAGAGATTCCACACTGATTAATTTAAACCGACTAATGTACAATACATTCTTGGAAACTGAAAACGAAGGAAAACGTCAACAATGACGCTCCAATATACGAGTAGTAATTATTATGAAAACGTCCTTCCTTCCTACCTACCTAAAACCTACGTGAAATGAAAGAGATAACGAGGCGTGGGAAATACAGAAAAATCAGTTTAGTATTAAATATATACGATTAATTTTCTCTCAAACCCTAAAATTGGTTTCCCTCACGCAGATAGCATCGGCATTCGGCTCTCCGCGGTTCGCCATTCCCGTCTAATCATTTAGCATTTGACGAAACGACTTTATGTGGCGGAACAGTCGCGTAGTGAAGAGAATGTAGCGTCAAATACAGCGAATCGTAGTTAAATCTTACAATCATCGTGTTCTAAGAAATACAAAGCTTTCGATAAGGGGAATTTCTCTGAATAAATTTCAAATATAAGTTAATTGGAGCGTGCAGGTTGTTGTACTGCCGCAGGCAAGTAAGTTGATTGTTGAAATACACGTGCTCGCGGGCATTAAGAGTAACCAGGCTTTTTCCATGCCCTTCCCTCTTTCGAAAGCCCCAAGGCAAACTCGTCAAGATGGGTTGGCAGCGAAAGGGGCGCGGGTGGAGAACTATCCAGGTTTTTTCAACCGCATCCGTGGATGGATATTTGTGGGTGAAGGAGGCTGGAAAAGGAGTCTTTTGGAAATCCATGGTTGAATTCATAGAACGATCATATTAAAAATTTTCACAACATTGATGCAATGATATATTCAATGTTTTCAGGCTTAAACTTTGTGGAAATACATTTTCACTGAAGTGAATAGTATCTGAGGAAGACGCCGATGCGTCGAAACTAGTTGTATCGAAAATAAAAAATTAGTGGAAAGATACATAGGTATTTTTTACTTCAGTTTAGTATGCTAGGATTTAGAGGGCAGTTGGAAAGGGGTCGGGAGAGAAATTAACCATATAGAGAGGTGTGATGGCGGGAAGAATGTTGAGCAACATAGAAAAAGTATGAGAATCTGAATAAGGGGGCGGAAAACCTGATAGCGACCAAATACCGCTACCCCTCGGTAAAAAGTAACGATGGAATTAAGTCAAATTTGATTTTTAAATGTTAGCACAACTAAATGCAGGTAAGGGTTTGAGATGTGGGTCCGCAGAGGCCGGAAGAAAGGAAACATTGAAGAGCGACACATCGGCGAAAACACTCTCTTCTCCTCCAAGATCCACTAACTGCTGATTTTTTCCTCCTCTCCCCCCCCTCCGTAACTCCTCGACTTTCCTCCCCATCCAATTCATCCCCCAACCGCTTCCAGCCACCCCCAGGGCTTTCTTTCGATCTTTCGATCCTTCCCCCCACCCTTTTCCAGCCCCCTTAACACCCCCCCGGGGGTCGAGGGGGTGAGAGATAGGGGAGTTCCCAATATCTCTCCTTTCCCACGACAGCTCCAATATTTACACAGCGCCACCTTAAGCATCTCTCGCTTTCACCGTGCCACTCTCCTCTCTCTTCTCCTTCCCTCTCTCGAGTGCCCTCGCCCACTCACCGCCCCCTCCTCCGACCCCCAACGCCCTGCCTCCCGATCTCCTCCCTTCCCGCCTCGCGCAGAGCGAGCGCGTCCTCCAGAGCACACATGCCCTAGCCACCCCCTGCCATCCACCCTTCCCGGAGGCCACGACCAGGCGGAGTTACCGCTTCGGCGATCGCCGTCGTCGGCGCCACGGTACGTACCTTCTCCTCCTATCTTCGGTGAGTGATTCCTACGCCAAATTCGTCGCTTCGTCTTCCCCGAACGCACTCCATGTTGGTTTTTATGAGCTCGCATTGAATGTCCGCAGTGCAGGTCGTTTTTTCGGTCGTTCGGTAGGGTTTTCGATCGATCGTCCCCATATTACAAATTTAATTTTTTAAATAAATAATTTGGCAGGAAGTGTTCCCACCCTTTCCACTACTATGAGTGCAATCGGGCGTCTCAATGAAGTTTCGTCGGATAAAAGAGCAAAAAAGTTCAATCGTCGATGATTATTGCCGTGGTAAATCCGCTGTTACTCCAGCACAAAAGTTGTAAATGGCCGATGACAAGTTGGCCACCCTCCCTGTAGAGCATGGGGAACGCTGGGCAGCAACAAAATACTGAATTGAACAAGAAAAAAAAGAAGCCCGTTCGGTGAGTAATCGTGATGATAAAACAGAATGATTTGTTTAAAATGCTGGGCTGAGAGCCACTGGAAGCATGAAGCTCACATGAGAGACATTGAGCTATTGCGCCCGAGTCAACTCGTCCCGACGATGAGTTCGATCCTGAAGTAGGGGAGGAAATGATTCTGACCCCGAATAACGATCGCACTTCGATATGCAAGGTAGACCGCGCGGCGGAGGGAAACTTGACTGCCGAGTAGAGCAGGCATCCATTTCCCTTCGCACGTGCCGTGACCAAGGCAAATGAAACATCTCACGCGCGACGGACGATTCGAACTTCCCGAAAATAAAATCTGAACTGTTGTCAAAAACTTACAAATACCCTAATTCAGGATAGTTAACCGGATGCTGAGAGGGATATGTGGTTCGGGTGATTTGGTAGGGGATGGGATATTCAGGGAATGTGGGATGAATGGGTGGCGGGAGAAAAACCCGGAATTGGCATCAGTAGCCAGCTCTAATAACGAAAGGTGCCAAGGGGTCCACACTTAAACGTCCCATCCGACGGACTACTATATTCTTCTCGAAGTGCTCTCGAAAATGCACCCCAAGTAGTGTTACCAGGGATACCACAATATCCTGCCTCTTCCGAGATTCCAAACCTGGCCATCGGGATGTGAAGCCAGCACAATAGCCACGGCACCTTTCCGATTCCAAATTGTCCTAATTAAATAGTACTCTGCAAGCCACCGCTAGGGTGTGTGGCAGGGTGTGAATACACACACGACTAATTTTGACCCAAATTACTCCCCCTCCCCCTAGCGCTGTCGGACAGCGTTATTCTGATCACTTATCGTTCGTGGGAAAAATACAGCTTATATCTATCTGTTCTACGCTTGATCTTTCTAGTTGTATTTATATGATCTCTCCTACCGTTGTACGACGGGGTTAATGACGCATTTTCAACCTCATCGCCAACAAAAACCTTTCAAATTATGCAAATCTGTAATTTAACCTTCGTTCCGTGAGTGATTCTGAACCCAGTTCAGATTATTAAATCATGATACGAGGTTTATCATAACGCTTTACAAAAATTTTGCTTCTCTACGCTGCACGCGATCTTTTATAAGCCAAAGGAAAATTAACTTCCCTTTATGCTTGTAGATATCTATGTTTTAAAATCTTTTAAAATAATCGAGTCCACGAAGCATTGATCTGAATGATTTGAGATCTCAACTGAACCTCAAAGCTTTTCAGTCGCTAAATTAACCCAGTGGCGCTCGTATTCCATTTTTCACTTTCTTATATCGTCATATTCTTTTAACATAATCCCTAGATTGAAATACTAAAAACCGCCAAATTAATTCTCAATTACTATGGCAGAAACGACACGATTCTTCAAAATTTGAACAGCAGAACTGACTGAACACATGTTGAGCGTTATTGACACGTCACACCCTTTGGTGTCATCACAACGACGGGAAAGCAGATGCATGCAGAGCCGTAAACAAGACACCAGTACTTCTGAAAAAGCATCGTTGGAACATGTGGCGATTAAAGTTTGCAGGAAACAATTGCTATACATGTAAATACCAGGCCTTTTTCATGCTCTGATTATTTCCGCTATCGCATCCTTTGTAATCTGTCCTGTATGTTACTTTCCACCCCGAAGAGGAGCTCATCCTAAAACGGGGTCTCCGTATTGTAATTATTTGTTACGTTTAATAGTATTTTATATTTCTTTATATCTTTACCGTTACGGAAAAAAAACCTATAAAACTGAAACTAACATGCTCTGAACTTCACCCTGAAGACGATGGCAGAGTCAGCCTTCGAAACGTCGGTGCACTGCAACCTGACCCGGTGGAAAACTCGAGAAAACTTCTTGAATACCACACGCCGAGAAAACCTGAGATCCTTCATTACTATTCGATAAGGTCCCTCTTCATCTCTGTGTACTTCCTTCCTCCCTTCATCCCATCCAACATCCCTATCCTATTCCTGCCCTTTCCTCGTTTGCCTAATATTCTCCCCTCTATTTACGTCTTCAACATTCCACTACCGCTCAATACGCCTTTCATCCATTTTTCCTGCCTCCATAGGGTTTCTCTCAGCAAACCCTTCTCCTCACCCACCATCTTCAGTACTTCCTCATTTGTTTTCCTTTCGGTCCATTTCACCTTCTCCATTCTACCCCACACCCACATTTCAATAGCCTCCAATATAAGTCTATCCTCTTGCTTCAATGACCACGTTTCCGCGCCCTACGCTCCATATCTAAGTTTTTACGAGTCTTAACCTCCCTACTCAACGTCCCCGTCATCAACTCCCTCCTCTTTGTGAAACGCTCTTTGCCCAGCGCAATTATTCTCCTTACGTACCTACTACTTTGACCGTATTGGTCCAAAACACTTCCGAGATAGGTAAAATGTTTCACCTGCCCTATTTTTCCCCTCCTGTTTTAATGTTTATCTTAGCCTTTATCTTTCTAGAAAATCGCATAACCTTTGTTTTATTAATATTGATTCTCATCCCATATATAATGCTTGCAACCTCTTGGATGACTGAGAAACTAAAGCTTGATATTCAGCAAACCCAACTGATTTTACGAATTCCCCTCCGACTTTCATTCCCAACTCCAGTTCTTCCCATGCTTTCCCTTTTGCGATAATATGTATAAAAAATATCGTTCTTATCGCCTATTTCATCACCAATCGACGTGGACCTCATATATCGCAGGAGGTGAGGAAATCGACAAATTGGAAACCTTTGTGACCTCTTCATGCTAAGACACTCTTCTCTCCAGTGGCCCGTGACCTTGTTTCATGTGGACTGCCAACGCGTGCGCAACGTCCCAGGTGACATTTGTTTCCTCAATCTTGGCTCGATTAGAGCTGATTAACACGTCAACATACGTAATACGTCTTTCCTAAGGTGAAATTTAATGTATGTTCCCAATGTTTCCGTGTCTACCGTGGAAAATGTATTTCGTTATGTTTTAAGTAAACTACATTTAGGAATTTCGAAGCGTTCAGTCCGTGTCCATCTAAGACAATACCTTAAACGTTAAGACTACCTAACAATAACAAACTGCATTTATTCATTAATTTCCCCGCGGCACCGATTTCGCTTTGTGGAGACTTGAGGTGTTTATTCAGTGAATTTTACTGTGGCAGGCCGTAATGGAAAGCCTTCTCGAAATAAATTTTCATAAACGTAAATTGACGAATATCTGTGGCGCCAACTTGAACGCCTCATTTCAGTGGTCTGAGATATTTATACGTTTGGGGCACGACGTAGCGCGACGAGGTAGCGGTGACTGATTTATACAAAGTAAGGATTTAAAATCATTTCGTCGCAACTTCTCAAACCACGCGCATTCTCTTTCCAGCTTGCTCTATCGATAACATTCTCTCAATCAGACCATTTTCCTCCTCGATGACGGACACATCTCACGGGAGCAACTCTCGCTCGCCTCTCTCTCAAAGCTCAGCCGTGATAGTTCGAATCGAGTCCGTGTGGTGATATTTTTCCACTAGTTTTTCCTCTTCATTCTGGAAATCCAACCTGGCCTGATTCCTTCAATCTACCAAACTACTCTAATTCAGTCTCCTTTCTCTTAATTTAGTTTCTTTAATTTCAGATGGCGCTAAACTGTAGTCGCTCTCGATACCTACCCCCGAGTCGAGTTTTCCAGTCCTTTGTTATACATTCAATTTGGCATATTCTTATTTCTACTGGTATCTCCCACGTGTATTGTCTTCGTGGGAGGCTCTGAAAGAGTGTTTGCCAGCACTAATTTTTACAGTTCGCAGTTCGAGTTCCAAAAATCCTCCTCTCTCTCATTTCGCTTCCATAGGCCATCTTTTCTTGATGTTTTCCTTTCTGGTTTTCTCCATCGATTGAATTTCACTTTCCAAGAATAATTCGATTTTATTCTTTGTGATGTTATCAATTACTTCGGCGACATCTTCTGTTCTTGCATTTCATTCACTTCGTCATCATCGTGGTCGGTTGTTTGCATTTAAACTTGTACCACTACGGTATGTGTGGGTTTCGTTGCTATCGTCGCCATAATGATTATTTCGTTGAGTCTTGGGAAGTTCTTCGCTTTGCCCTTTTATTTCACCACTCACACTTGTTAAGTAGGAGTTCTGCTGCCCACATCTCTGGGTCATTGGCGGCCTAGCCACTCACCAAGTTACTTCGTAGCCTTTCGTGGAATTTTTAGGGAATCTTACCTAAGGGTTGTCATCTGTGTCTTCCGAGTATCACCGCTACTTGTCCGAGACTGATTAACCGTCGAGTGCTCTCCTTCATTTCGCAACTAACCTCTTATCCTCTCGTCTGTAGACCACCCACAACCTTGTGAACTCACTCGATGGCTTAACATGTTAGTCATGAGGCAGCTGCGCACTTCAATGGGAACTGTAATATAATAATTGTATTGGAAATTCGGTAGATATGAAATTTTCATAGGCTTATGCTCTCTCGTTACTCTATTTAATTGGAGGGTTGATTGCAGTGGGTTTAGCAGTCGCCGATGGTCTTTTTTTACTTCGTCCCGTAAGTTTGGGTGGTCTGCATCGTGTCTCTCTCTCTCTCTCTTTTTCTTCCCCCCTCGACCCCCCCCCCTCTTCGCTCCCGCCCGTGTCCACCCACCAGCATCCTCTTCTACTCCACCCCCTTAATTCCTTATTCTCTCCCCCCCACCCGCGGGCGAATGAGCGCTCCCAACCCCCTCTTCTCCTCTCCCTCCCACTCTGTACCTTATCTCCTCTCAACCCCCCTCCCCCTTTATCTCCTTTCCTCACCCTCCCACTCTGCCTTCGCCACGTCAACAGCTTTGCTTCTTTACGCCCAAATCCATTATTGCCGCGGAACCATGAATATTAATGTAGCCGTTCATCTGCATATCAATTGCTACTCCCACCGCCAGGGCGAGAGGGCGGGCGCTACACTCTCCCCCTCCTCCTCCCCTCTCTCCGCTATATATTCCGTTCCGCTCCCCCGATATATCTCTCCACGGGTGCGGGGATTCTTTTCACCCCAACATCTCCCTCCGCTCTCCCTCGAAATATTTCTCTTGTCGGCTGAAGGCGGGGAGGGTGTCGGGCGGGGGGTGCTGTGCCTAATCGAACTGGGCGGGGAGGGGGGGTGGGTAAGGATACACTCGCTCCCCGTTTGAAACACGCCACGCACGGGTAGACTGCGGTGTCACCCGCCCCTTCGCATGGAATCTTCGGTTTAGTTTGGATTCCTCTGGGAGCATTCGGACGTCCCAGTTTAGTTTCGGCTCGGCAGTTTAATGGTAAATGTGCGGGGGCGTGTCTCTGCAGTTCCTCCCTCCCTCTCCCGACCAGTGTTCGCAGCCATGGGACGTTTTTGCATGATGTGCCGCGTGTGTTTTCGCACTGCATCCCAGAAGCGGATACATCTGGGGGGATGTGCGCGCCAACTCCCCTTTTTTTTAAAAAAAGAAGAATGTGCAAAATTTAAATTTAAAAATCTTCGCATCAGAACGCCCATGGACAAATTTAAATCCTCTAGGAAACAATACATCTTTTAACCCTTTGTTTCAATGGTCCTTTTGAGCTATTCTTTTTCTTTCATTCACTTCCGGAGGCATTTCTTTTTTTAAGTCGAGAAATATTTAATTAAGAGATGTTTGAGATGTGAGCGCGGAGAAAAACGGAGAAAATAATGACGGAAATTGAAAGAAACGAAGTTATAGGCGTGGTAGATGAAGAAAAACGGGAGTTGGGAGAAATTTGATGGAGGCAGGACAAGTGGTCGCAGGAGGTACTGAGAGGTTCCAGTGGGATGTTGAAGAAGGTGAGATATGGAGGGGAGAATGCTGAGAAAAGAAAGTAGAGGAAGGAAAAGAATTTTGGATGGAATTAAGGCAAGTAAAAAGTACGCGGAGCTGTAAAGCGAATTGTATGGGGTTTAATGCTATTTTTCGTTGTGTTTCTCAGGGCTTGGAATAGCAGGAGTGTGTAATCACAGTCCTTCGAGAGTTTTTCTAATCTGGCAGATTATTGCTAATTGTAATTTAACTTAGAATATTGAATAAGGATATCAACAGAAATTATTTAGCTAAAATGCGTTGCAAAATTTTTATCGACCGCATATTTCGGGAGATATATGCTGCCCCCTCCTCCACAAAAATCCTTTATCCGCCCCTGACTGCATCGTGCAAATTTCCAGGTACCGAAACGACTGAAAATCGACGAGAAGGCCAAGTCGTGCAGTAGACAAACAAAAAGCAAGCGTCCAAATGGTAAATATGTAATTTATGGAATTTTTCTTTGGGACAGAAATTACCCGAGCCACTTTCCAAGGGAGAAGGGTGCCTTGTAAGGACTATGAAGAGGCGTCGGCATGGAACGTGTACTCACATCACTGTAAATATATTCAGCGATAGTCATTATCCTCTCTACTAGTAAATATTAAGAGATGAGAAGCTTTGCATGGAGTGACGTGGCGATTGGTAGGTGTCTGATTCAATGGTGCGCGTACAGAGAGGGCATGCTGACTACGAGTAGAGGCTCCCGCCCCCTGGATCAGCCGTGGACTTATTCCAGAAAAGATTCGAGAAATTGCCGAACTCCTCCAGCCTGTTTCATAATAATTGTATCACAAGACCGTCTATTCATAGAAGTCAAAGTGGAGGTAGTCCTGATCATAGCTAATGCAATTTGCCTTAAGATATAGACGGCATATACTATTGCACGTGCGAAGCTGCATCCGGATCACCACTCACTTATTCGCTGAAGGTATATAGTCTTGGAAAATTCCAGATTACCTTATGGTTTTGAAATATGGCGGATTGGTAGGTAGGTGCTATATTCACGCTGTTGGAAAAATCATTTATCACCATTTCCAAGTACTAATGTTTGGTTTGGTGTATTGATTACTGGGCTTGTTTAAAGATCTGCCATGTGGTCATTAATAATGCCACTTAATATAAGCAATTGTACCTCCGGGTCCGCAAGTGATAATGATGTGCCCGTCATGCTAATAAAACCGAGAAGTCGCCTTACCCGATCGGCCGACTCGGAGTAATGAGTGTATAGGAACACGGCGGCGGGAGTAACGTCCTCGCCTGAGGTTGCAGGCTCAATTCCCGCCTAGGTGTTTATTCCTCCCTCACATAGGGCTTCGGTGTTTGCGGTCGCCCTGGTTGCCATTTTCATGTAAAACGGTTAATGTAAAAGGCTAATTGCTGTTTTCGGATAAGTGCCAAATAAATAAATTGACCCCGCAACATTGCTACCAGGGTACCCATGTCATCCATATATCCGGATCGTGTATTCAGGCAGTCCCAACTATCTGGCGACCTCTACAGATAACAATCCGCTAAGCGTCCATCTGGAGGTCCAATCCGCACTCATGCCTTGCGCCACCGTTTCGTTTGAATTGCCTTGGAATGTCTGCAAGTAAGGAATGTGGCATTGAGGAGAAACGATCCGAGTTCGAAGCCAGAAGAATCTTTCGATCCCAAACTCTAGACCGAGAGAATGCCAAAGCAGTGCGCTTTATTTCACTGATTTCAAATACCTAATACGATCGGCTAAATTGGTGGGAGAAAGACTCATCCATGATCAAAGACCAAATTCATTTCCATCCTTGTCGTTTCTCACTTTAAAAAAACACACAATAGAACCGTGGCCTTCTGGTCAGTGGTCCAACGCTCTGCTCACGTTTCCCACATATTAGTCCAGACATAATCTCATTTTTAGAGTTAATGCGTGGTTTTGGTGTCTAAAAAAAATAATATTCTCATCAATGATTTGTGCCCTGATTGTGACCGTTTTGTGACTGGATTCATTCGTATGGATTGTCCATGCGTACAATAAGACTACGCTTACATGGTAACCCATAAGCCACCTCTAAGGTGTATGGCAAGGGGTGAATCAAGACTAGGCATACAACGTCAAACATTAAGTTTTTCTTAATTGTTAGTGAATATAAATATTTAAAATAGCTCAACTAATGTAGATAGTGACAACTATAGGCACATGCATTACGCCACCTAAAAGTGAAATACTAATCTATGCATAAGAGGCGAGCTGCCAGTGACCAGAAGGACAATTAGCGGAGACTTAAAATGGGTTCAAACCTGACTAGTGATGACATTAATTCTGAATCAGAAGGAATATATAAGACGGGAAGTCGTGGACGGAAGTTCATGTGGATACTCACAGCATTCGGGTTTTGTTGACATTTTTATCGCTTTCCATTCACAAGCACATGGAAGTGACGTGCATTCTCATTCATTTTCTTTAACGTCTAAATCAAGGAAGCAGGCGGTACATGAAATAAAAGAAATGGTTAAGGATTGAGATCCTACTAAGAAAAAAAATGACGGGATCTGAAGCGTTCCCTGACGCGAAATGAGGCCCGATGTGTGACCGCGGTGAGAAAGAGATGACTTGTAAGTAATAAACGTATGACAGGAGAATGATGAATATTAATAATTGAAGACAGTCGTCGGAAAGGGAAAAGTGACGGGGTAAAACTGCAGGGGAAGACCTAAGAGATGAGGCACGCATCGTGCAAGTATAATGGAATGAAGAAATTCGCGCACAATAAATGTTCAGCCAATCGAGTGGAGGAGTTGCATCTTTCCGATCTTAGGATTGCTGACAATCTATAATGTTGTAGATGACACAAACGTGTTTTGCTGAATTGAGATTACGATGCTAGATTAATGTAAACATTTCACAGATGAAAACTTTTTCGTTATCGCCATGTGCGTGTTCATCCGCACTCCACACACGATAGGATCCAATTATAACCGCGATGATGAATTTGCTGTGGGTCCTTCTGGGGTACTCTTCAGAGTGTGCTTCGAAGAAGCCTTTTACTCATTCGGTCGCAGAGGCCGGCTGCGAAGTCGATCCCCCACCTCGAGAGACCACTTTGGGGTCCCCGATCTCCCTCCGGGCACCCTCCCCCAGGGTGCGTTCCCTGGAGAATCGGGCGGATGGTTCGAGAAAGGGGGAAAACAGAAAACGACGACCATGGCCGACTGATATTCGGCGGGGTATTTTGCCAGGCGTTTGAAACAACAAGGGTCGGGTTGCCCCCCCCCCCATTATGCGAGAGATGATAATGCCTTCTCGTTTCCTCTCTGATATTCCATCTCAATCTCGGTGGGAATGAGCGCTTACTAATCTTTCGGGGAGGCAGAGACGAAACCAACCTTACAGCAATTAATATTCAATATGCTCTTTTAAGTTCATGTCGATGGTTTTATGCTGAACGTATCTCGTTGCCTCTTTTTCCATTGTTGGCTTCGGCATACGCTGCCGTCGCATCCCATCGAGAGGGTCACATTTTAGAACAAGTTTCCGTTTCTTTTTTCAATCCTGGACAAAATATTGAACATTTCAATTTTCGTCATGATGATGGTCATCTACTTATAAGGTAGGATAAAAATTCCGGATGCCAATGAAATCGTTTAGTAGATGCCATTACGACCACTCTTATTTAAATTAAGGATTATCCAAGACTTGGCTTTTTTTATTTTTCTATTTATGTCTTATAGGGGTACGTGGTCTTCTCGTTAAGTCTTGTCTGCCGTGTTATTTAATTCAGATTCTAAATCAATGGATCCTAGAGAGTACTGAGAAAGTGAATCCAAGCAACCTTTATTACGTATCCATTAGAATCTGTTGTCAACCAGAAAATTCTGCCTCAATTCGGAGTCTTGCTGTCAGCCTCTTGCCTGCGTCCGGAGTACGTATTTTACGTATGTTGTCGTTCATTTGAATCAAGGGTAGGCTTTGATTCTTCGGCGGCTATAACTCTGCGCGTTAATCTTCGCCTGAGGTGCAATGTCCGGCTGCACTGATGAAACATTGCGCTTAGTGCTCGCTTAGAGGTCGCCCGTCGCATGTAGTGGTCACGTGTGGTGCGGCACCCGCGAGTATCCGCGGGAAAGCGTTGTCCGGGAGGATATCCGTCCCGTAAGTCGAACTACAATACTATTATGGACGGTAAATTCTAAGTGTTCCCTAGATAGGTGGGGAATATGTGGACAAGCTAAGAAAAATTAGAATTTATTCGAAGAGTACTGGGTAAATGTGATGAAAAGGTTAAAGAGTAATGCTATTTTTCGCTAATTAGGCCGCATTTAGAATTTGCTATTAGTATAAATGGGATCCTCACGAAGTTGGACTGATTGCCGAGTTGGATCGCGAGATGCGCGGAGGAGCTAGATTTGTAAAACGTTGTGATAAACTTATTAGCGTATCAAAATTATTAGAGGAGCTACTAGGTTGGGAATCACTCTTTATGCGAAGGTAAGATTAAAGAGATAATCTCTGGAATAAAATGGAAGGATGTCTCCTTAGCGATGATGTCGAAAATGTTGATAAAAGAGTACTTTCGCACGATTTATTCATTTGCAAATAGCCCTAGCCTCGCGGTAATTTTTCAGTCATCCCATCTCACACTTTGTAATGATGTCATGACACTTAACGTACTATCGCAGACGTGTTTATCTTGAGGCGGACCGCTTCTTCATTTTATTCTGACCAATTCAAGAATTAGTTTTTCCTGATCTCCTTTGCAAATGCTAGTCGCGTACGGTCTAACGAACGAGCTACATACTCTCCGTCCCGGCTCAGGTGTGCCCTGATTGGTCGGAAGTGTTAATGTGCTCCGCTACGGTCGACGAGGAACCATAGTGCACAGAAAACTCTGGAGAGAAAAAAAAAGAAAAAAAGGAAAAGAGAAAAAGAAAAAAATACACAAATATATAAAGATTAGACCAGAGTCAGTAGTTTATGTTTTATTTTAAGCAATAGATTTAGTCAAAAATCACTCCGTCCTGTTGACGATGTAGTGGGCAAAATGTTCTCGCCCTTAAATATAAGGTAAATATAGCTCTTCTAATTAAGTTAAGGTCAATAGCCAACCCAATAGTGGTCTTTCTTCAAGTTATCCTTCACCAACACTGGAAAGGCACACGTTCGTCATTTACACTTTCGATCGCCATTGTCCCACAAGTGCAGTTGCACAAACACAAACGCTGAAGGGGTGGACGTTGTCGCACCGAAGCAGCAGTAGAAGGTTAGGGTTAATCACCCAGATAAAAGGGTTCTGGTCTGGTCTGGTCGAGGAGATGAAGAACGACGTGGCGGTAGCCTAATGAATACATCAGAGTTCATTTCAATAAACATCCTCGCCCGTGAGCAGGCACCGGGAACGAGGAGGACCTCGATGAGTGTAACGGCCATTTCGGGGCCATGTGCTCCGAAATGGTAAGACACCAACGGGGTCGTTCCGAACCACCGTCGTGAGAGAGGGAGCCTGATATGCCTCGTGCAGCTACGGCCGACTCTGCGAATGCGATGTCTCAGGGGATGACGAAGGGGCATCGCCGAACTACTTCTGCGGGCGACAAGACGTCGTCTTTTGGAGTTATGTCTCCGGAGGACCTTCGCCGTGTCTTTGGGAAAGGGGTGTCGGCGCCCGCGTCGGCCACCTCGGAACCAGGACCGGCGAAAGCAATGGAGACCACTGGCATCAAACCTGCCACCGACGCGGCACCAGCACCATCAGTGTCGGTGAAAAGCTCCTGCGGCCCTTCTCAGGGCCAAGATGGAGGGAATGAACAACCTGGTCGAAAGACCGCAAAGAGGAAGAAAGGAGAAAGGAAAACGGCTTTGCCGGAGTCCTCACCGCCTCCTTCCTCTTCAGCGCTCCCAGGTGACGAGGAGGGAGCGACTCGAGCGCTGGATTCTGGGGATGAGTCGGGTGACGGTTTTACCGTCGTCTGCTCCCGGAAAAAGAAGAAGACGTCCATCGACGCCAACGCGACGCCGGCTGCCCCTGAAGTAGCCCCTACGGCGACCAAGAGGAAGACGCTTCCCATCGTGATGTACGGCGTCACGGGCGTCCAGGGGCTCATCGGGCGCTTGGAAGAGGAACTCGGGGGCGAGTTTGGACTGGAGGTCAGACGATCTTCAATCCGCCTCGTCACCGAAAATATCGATGGTCACCGAAAGGCGATCATGGTACTGGATTCCCTCGAAATTCAATACCACACGCAGCCCATCGAGAGGACGCCCGTGGTGAAGCTCTTCATCAAGGGCGTCTCCCGGTGGGTTAGCGAGGACAAGGTGACTGCGGCCCTGCAGTCACTAGGATTCGTCGTCAGGAGCATTCGCCGCTTGACGGTCATGGAGGCCGGGAAACCAGTCCCCATCGACCGGCACGTGGCGAATGTTGTGCGGACGCCGAGGGCGGTGCAGATTAAGGACATCCGGAAGCTGTACCACTGCTTCGTCACAGTAGAGCAGTGTCGTGGGGGAGGAGGCCCGTTGCAGTGCAACAATTGCATGCGCTTCGGGCACATCTCCCTGGCGTGCCGCTGTGCCACCAGATGTCTTCGGTGCGCAGGAGCGCATCGAGTGGAGGAGTGCTCCCGGGGGAGAACGGACGCGGCGATCTGCGCAAACTGCGGATGAGACCACGCTGCCGTTGCTCGCCGCTGCCCCGTGGTGGTGGAAGCCTTCCGCCGCCACAAGGAGAACGGCGAACAAAATCGAAGAGTCGCCCCGGTTTCTGGGAAGCCGGCGAGGAAACCTGTGCCCGCAAGGGCAATAGCAGCAAGAAAAGTGGAGGAGGGGAAATCCTTCTCCACAATTCTGAAAGGACCTTCAAAGGACCATAAGGAGGTGGTCATAAGCATCACAGCCGAGGATTCTTCTCCTCCCCCGAGCACAGAGAGACCCGAGGACTTGTCACCCTCGGTCTCGAAAAGCAAGGGGGAAGACCCGGAGGGGGAAAAGGAGAAGAAGAACAGGAGGACACCCAAGGACTCGGGTACGTCGGCGCCCTCAGGCGCTGCCAATCCTGCGCATCCAATGCCCTCCAAGAAAAAGAAGAAGAAAAAGAAGGCCTCAGCCCCTGCGGAGAGGAAGGAGGAAGCTCCAGTGAAGGAGCCGACCTTGTCACCGGTGTCAGACCTCGTTCGCCCGGACGAAACAAGGATGGCCCTTCCCAGGACCAACGCTCCCCGAGACTTGGAGTTCGCTTCCGCGGCTGTCGCTCCCGTTGCCTCCCCGGCTTTGGAGGAGGACCGGGAGCTTTGGGTGACAATCGCATCGATCTCCAAGACACTAAGGCGGTACATCACCAGCAAACAAGGGCTCCTGCTCCTCTCAATCCTTGAGGAACTGGCGAGCGAACGATCGGTTGCTTCACCCAATCATGGGTAAAGACCCGCTACTGCTCGTCCAGTGGAACGCCAACGGGATTCTTCGCCGTCGCGAAGAACTTCGGGTGTTCCTTCAGGACAAAAATGCTGCCATCGCTGCCATCAATGAGACGCACCTCCGTCCGTCCGACGTATGGAGACTCCCCGGTTGGTCCATCTTCAGGTCTGACCGAGACCTTCAGCGCCAGGGCGGAAGATCATCAGGAGGAGCGGCCATCCTCGTCCGGAAAACCATCGAACACCGAGCGTGCCGAATGTTAACACATCGGTACGCGGAGGCTGTCTCGGTGGACGTACGGACGCGGGGAGGATGGTTTCGGATATCGTCCCTATACTTCCCGCCAGGGAAACCTTGGGACCCGAATCTCATCCCAGATCTTCTAGGAGACGGCAGCCCTGCCATCATTCTGGGGGACCTCAACGCCAAGCACCCCACTTGGAATTCGAGGTCCACCAACGCGAGAGGACGAGCCCTTCGAGAGCTTGCAGACGACGAGGGACTGACGGTGATTGGTCCGGCAATGGCGACACACGAGCTTGGAGACGTCCTTGACATTGCAATTTCACGCGGTGTCCGGACTTCTCTGAGCATGCATTCGTGTGTCGAACTGTCGTCGGACCATAACCTGACCATCCTGCTGCTTGGGACCAGAGTTCCAGCTATTCCAGCCAGATCTCAACTAGACCTTCGTGCCGCGGACTGGAAGACCTTCCGTGGGCTAATCACCAGTAAGCTGCCGAGGGACCCAACACCACCAACATCGGAGGAACTGGCAGACCAAATGGTCGGCCCCCTCACTGCCACCGTCACCGCTGCCATAGAGGCCGCTATTCTGCGGAGGGAGAGGCGCTCGTTCTATCTTCGAGTTCCGCTCCCTCCCCCGGTTCGCGGACTCATCACGCGCCGGAATAACATCCGCCGGCGCTGGCAGCGGTACAGGACCGATGACCTTCGGCAGCAGCTAAATCAACTTGACCGGGAAGTCCGTTGCGCCCTCCAAGAAGTCCGCTCGGATCACTGGGAGGCGCACCTACGGGAGGATCTCCTGCGGGAGGACGGCACGGAGGACATGAACGAGATCTGGAAGACTTGCAGGAAGCTGCGAGGAAACCAGCGGCTGGACCCCATCGTCGTCTGCGGTGATGAGGTGGCGACATCTCCTGGGGAGAAGGCTGAAATGCTCGCGACTTACCTCGAGGGCATCTTCAGTCCAAACCCCGGCAATGAAGATTCTGCGGCCATCGAGGAGGAGATCGAGGTGTCGGAGGAAGAGGTGAATGCCGCTCCCGAAGACCCCGAGGCTGCTCTCCAGTTCCGGAAGGAGGACGTTCTGGGCACGATGCGCTGCCTACGCAAGAGGAAGGCCCCGGGCAATGACGATATACCCAATATTGTCATCCGGGAACTTCCGAAAGCGGCAGTGGCGTACCTGACCAGCATATACAACGGCTGCGTCAGGATTTCGTATTTCCCGACCACCTGGAAGACAGCAAGGATCGTGTGTCTCCCGAAGACGTCGAGGACGGAGGTGGGACCCGGGGACTTCCGGCCCATTTCTTTACTTGACGGATTCGGGAAGATGTACGAGACTTCTGCTGGAGCCGATCGTGAGTTTCGTGAGGGAGACTGACATCCTCCCTGACGAACAGTTCGGCTTCCGCGAACGGCATTCTACGGTCCATCAGCTGGTGAGAACCACGGACTTCATCACGGACGCCTTCAACAGGAAGATGGCAGTGGCAGGCGCTTTTTTCGACGTCAGCAAGGCGTTCGACCGCGTCTGGCACCAAGCGCTTCTGCTGAAGATGCGGAGACTCCAATTCCCGACTTGGATCACTGAGGTGATCCGCTCCTACTTAGCGGACAGGACCTTCGTTGTTTGCTGGTCTGATTCCTACTCTGGGGTGCACCGGATCTCCGCCGGTGTCCCTCAGGGTTCGGTTCTCGGACCGGTGTTATTCAACATCTTCTCCCATGACATTCCCAGGAGTCATGGAAGACACGAGATCCTGTCACTCTATGCGGACGACGCGGCGCTCCTATGCAACTCCCGGCGAAAATCTTTCGCCGTTGAGAAGCTGCAGATCGTCGTCGACGAACTACTAACGTGGTATCGCCGATGGCGGTTTGCAGTCAATGCCGGGAAGACGAAAGCAATCGTCTTCCACACCGGCAGAGGGGCGCCGCCAGAAGAGAAGTTGTCGGTGAATGGAGTCGTCCTGCCGTGGGAGTCCGAGGTTCTCTACCTCGGAGTGCTGATGGACCGGAAACTCCGTTGGAACGCCCAGACGCGACGGGTCCGGGCAAAGGGCTTCGCGGCGCTTAACCGGCTTCGGCCGATTATTCGTCCGGGGGTCCTGAGCTCGGAGACGAAGCGTCGACTATACCGGGCGTGCGTGTTGCCTGTCATCACGTACGCGGCGCCGGTATGGTCAGGAGTGCCGAAGTCTACCCTTGCTCTCATCCAGGCGGTGCAGAATTCTGCGATGCGGTGCATCTTGGGATACGGGCGCTACGCCCGAATCGAAGAGATGCACCAGGACGGGAACATCGAGCTCTTGAACGTCCTTCTTCCTGAGCTGTCTCGAAAATTTTTCGAGAAGGCTTCGGAATCTGACGTCGCCACCATCCGACGCCTCGGAGAGATCCAGGTTTCAACGTGGGACCGCTACAAGCCCCCCATCGCGAGCCTGGATCAACAAGATGCCCTCCCAGCGAAGAAGAGGCCTAGGCTTCAGTAGCAGGGATCGCCTAACGCAGTGACTACGCAGAAGACGACGCCCTGCCTTAGAAGCCTAGGCGGCTGGGAAGGCAACACGAAGGAGCCCCGACCGATGAAGAGGGGCCGTACAAGTCTATCAGCATAGTTCCCGAATGAAACATCGCTGAAGAGCACAAGTGCTGGGCAGCGAAGAGTGCCCGCGCCTGGAGGCGCCGCACATATCAAGGAAGGAAGCCGTTGTCTCTGTTGAAATTGTTGGTGTCTAGTCGGATGTCAACGGCTTCTTTCACCACGCGATCCCAGTAGCCGTTGGCGTGGCATGGCCTCTTCGTGCCGGTGAAGTCGATTCTGTGGTCGTTATTGAGGCAATGTTCGGCGACCGCAGATTTCGCTGGGTAGAGTAACCTGATGCACCTCTCGTGTTCCTTTAGGCGTGTTTCTATGGTGCGGCCGGTCTCCCCAATGTATGCTTGGCCGCACTCGCAAGGAATCCGGTACACTCCTGAGGTCTTCAATCCCCGTTTGTCTTTAGCCGTGTCCAGGACCGATTGCAGCTTCCTTATCTGTTTGTGGATAGTTTCCACCTTGTATTTCCAAGCTTCGAAGGCTGACTCTGTCATCGTCTTCAGGGTGAAGTTCAGAGCACAAAATATTTCTTTGGTAGTTGTGTCCATCCAAAACCTACCTTAACCGGTAGATTAGTTAATAATAATTCAGCAACCATTTTTTGAAATTGAGAGAATATTTCAATTATTGACAATTTAGACGCATCTATTCAACTGAAATTCCAAATAAAGAATAGCTAACTGATATTAAAAGCAAAAAGTGTGAAAACGAATATAAATATTCGGCCACAGAAATACTGTGTAGTACTCCTCGCTGCTCGAGGGCTTGGTGCGGAAAATAAACGTTATAATATATATAACGATGCATAATCCATTCGAGAAAAAATATGATCGACAAAAATGCAACATTGATAATTAAATGCCAATGGGATGATATACCAATATTCAGAAACTATCTTAAAATATTCTTTACGACTATACCGAATCACTCGACTGATTTTCCCACGATAAATTCAATTATTGCAATGTAAAATGCCACACAAAATACACAGTTATTAACACCAACAAAGAACAAACACAATAGGAACAGGGGTTGATGAGCAATGACGTAATCATCAATGTCGACAGCTTGCGTTGATTAGTTTTCGTATTTTCCATATGGGGAGAAAAGTAATGGAAGATCTTGGGAAAGCAACGTGACCCACATCAGTTAACTGTGGGCATATACAGTGTGCGGATTGCTGCTAGAATGAACCCATTTCGACGGTAATGTCACGAATTCACGATGCCACATTCCATGGAGCAATGATGTGAGATAAAATGGTCCATTAAGCTTGGAAATATGGGTTCGGAGACCATGACCATGGTTAAGGATGTTTATGGAGATGGAGAAATGTCCCAAGTGATGGTTTCCTGCTTGCACAGGATGTTCTGGGAGGGTAACGAGGAGGTTGACGATGAAAATGCCCTGGACATCCATCAACAACACAGTGCGATGAAAATGTGCAAAAGATGAGACACATGCTATGGATGTTAGCAGAAGAGTACAAAATTCAGAAAACTACAGTGCATTGCATTCTTACAGAAGGTTTAGCCGTGAGAAATGTGTGGCAAGATCGTCCCCAAGGTACTGTCCGGAGACTGCTTGTGTGACAATCTTGTCTTAGACCTCTTGAACCTCCGTGAAAGTGACCCAATTTTTTAGGATAGGTGGTTACTGGTGACGAGACATGGGTCTTTGAGTGCGACCCAAGCATAACCCCTTTGAGTACCATTTTGAACCACTGGATTATGTCAAAGTGGCCACGACGACGTGCCTGAACGAGGGTCCTGTTGATGTCTTACAGGAAGCACACCACAACTGGCGGCGGAGGCATTGGCATTGGTGTGTCGATGCATTAGGGTGCTCTTATGAAGAATTTTAGCTGTTTGTACTTTGATCTGAAAATGTTTTCCCTTCAGATTTATTGTACTTATATTTGGGAGAGACCTTGTACATGAGTCACGCGCTTGAAATCAAACGTTACAAGATCATAACATCAAAACGTGGACAAACAACGATCATTCTGCGCACGTTCGCTGAGAATGAATCTGGACTAAAGAGCAAATGGTATTCCATACCAATGCGTGAGAATAAACGTCAATACTCACCAGAATGAATAACTGACAATTTTCGCACATGCTATTCCTTAGCCAATGTTTTCGCTGTCTTTGAAGGCGGCTTCTTCCTCCACCCGCTCCCCCCACCAACCCACCACGATTCTCACAACCCCTCTAGGACCGACAGTTATCCACCTCGCCTGCAAAATATTGCTGTAGCCCCGGAAGAACCGGGTAGAAAACGAGAAAATTGCGTCACCATTCACCATTGAATCGCAAGTAAAGAACACCAATTTGGATATCACGAAGAGGTCCAATAAGACATATAAGGGACTTGATCTATAACAGCAATAGACAAAACAAGCTTGAAGCCAAAAGTAATATGTTACTCCATGAAAAAGTTGTAAATGAGATAAAAAAATAGAGTTAATTGTCCGAAGACGAATTAAGACAATGTACGAATCAATGAAAAGGATCAAATGAACGAGCTATGAGAGAATGGCTAAAAAGAACTTGAGAAATATCTGGCCTAGGATTGCCCGCCAATGATGATAAATCCCCAATAACGAACTACGAACGCACTCAATCCACTTGGTCAACAAAACGCAAAACCTGTCGGAAAGACGAAATTTGATTTTCAACACGGATTTCTTACTCGGGGCAAAGAACTGACAAGCGTACCCACCAGTGCGTAGAGTCCGAAGAATGATCAAGGCATGGCGAAGTAAGTATTACTTTCATCGCTACACTTCAAGGAATTTATTTCCGATCTTTAAATGTGCAGAATACTGTCGCCGAAACTTAACATTTACCTGAATAATTTGTTTATGTTAATGTTGTCATGAAGAAAAAACGTTGAAACAAAAACTACAACTTTGAACAGAGAGAATGGAATAAAGATTGAAGAAAACCAAAGCATGCTATAGTCAAATTAAAATGTAATCTACGACTAACCGGAGAGGAGCGTCGGTGATTCGAACGGCCACCAGTCGTTTTTGTAATGGCAAATGAGAGAAATTCTAATTTAATAATGGTATTCATGATAACTCAAATCAAGGAAACACATCGTTTCATGAAATGAAAACGCTCCTGTAAATTAATTCAAATAAAATGCATCGACTTCAAAGTGTAACAAGCATTCGCCTTGGCGGGTCAAGGGAAATGATTTACACTTGGAAATCGATGCGTTTTTAATGCACATTAGCGGTTGAGTCCGTTGAAGTACCCGTCATGGCTTTTCCCGCAGTTCTATACAATTCATAAAGTAATTCTAAACGTTTCTCGGCTACAGAGATTCAGCTGCATATATTTTCAGGCTCGTAGAAAGGTGCAGTTGTGTGCTATGAAGCTGGACATTTTTCAGGATATTCCATTCGACTAAAGATTTTAAATGGGATGCGAAGAAAAACTAAAGAAATGTTTCCCATGTCAGGCCTATCGTTGGTCCGGAATAGGGCGAATGTGTGCTGCAGCAGTTGTAATTACGTTTTTCTATTAGTTTCTTTGGAGCAAAACTTAACATCCTGAAGATCTTCCTTCACCAAATTCTAAGAAACTGCGGGGGTTGGCGCAACAATAACTTTTAAAGGAGTCCTTCGCTTCGCCTTTGAGAGTGTAAAAACAATTCGCCTAGACTGAGATAAAAATCATTCTCCTAGACCTGATCCGAATTCGGACGGCTATGAACTTACACGTATAATCATCCATGGGATTATCTGACATTGGGGAAATACACTTGTAAACATGACATTAGCTTGTAATGAAAATGAAAACCGTCCACCTCATGCTATTTGCGAGCTATGACACGTTAAAGCCATGCTCCCGATTGGGGGAAAAATATTTTTCAACATGTAGCATCATGCGTCGTGTTTTTGATTTTTTCGAACTCATTTGCGATTCCTAGCGAGTGTAGTAAGGAGCTCCAAATAATATCCTTTCGTCTTCTTAATAAAATATTTCGCACCGAAAATACAAAACCCAACTAAAACACACTAATTTACTACATATTCCTTTATTTTGTCATTGAAGAGTGAAAACTAGCAAAGGGCATGTTCCATGTAGAGCTTATTCCTTCTGTGTGACCATTGAAGAAGGAAGATAGACGTAGATTGGAGGCTTCTGAAATGTGGGGGTGGAGAAGAATGGAGAAGGTGAAGTGGACAGAAAGGAAAACAAATGAGAAAATGCTTGGTATGATGGGGGAGGAGAGGGGATTTTTGGGAGAAATCCTATGGAGGCAGGAAAAATGGATGCAAAGCATATTGACTGACAGTGAAATGCTGAAGACTGTGATAGATGGGGAGAATGTTAGGCAAACGAGAAAAGGGCAGAAATAAGATAGGGATGTTGGACCGAATGAAGGGAGGAAGGAAGTACACAGAGATAAAGAGAGGCATGAGGTAGAGAAGGATGTTGGCTTGTGTTTTGTTGGGAGAAATAAAATATTTATTAGGTATTTGCGTCCATCCAAAACCTAACTTAAACGGTGGATTAACTAATTTATAAAAAGTCTGTACAGTTGCAGAGGAAACACCCTTCTCGAGTGCATTCCTATAATCGTCACAAAACGGAGCGACGTCAGCTTTGGTGGAAACTTGCGCATGTGCTTTCTTTTCGGGAGTTTGCAAGGAACATGGAGGGGCACAAGCACACTCACTAGGTTTATTCTCTTGCCAATTCAAATGCCAAAAGATGTCCGACTATTTAATTGTTTTCCCTTAAGATTCTTATAAAATTAAATATTCGTGTTTAACTGATGCAAGTGAAACTATTTTAAGTAACGATGGTAATGTATTTCTCATTTTTGAACGCCGAAATCGAACGTATTTGTACTCACCTTGGGTAAAAGAGGAAATAATTATTCAACAATATTTGAAAGTTATTTCTTGGCTGTGTTATCAAAAGATAAAAGTTATAAATCATACACTGTGCAGAAATTTCACAATGTGATCCCAAAGTTTTACGGTGTTCATAATTTTGCAAGAAAAAACGCACACAGCATACGCACGCACTCTCTCCTGCGACTTTCAGGCACTTTTAACAGTTGCGAACGTTTAGAGTTCGAATCAACGGCCAATTCCTCCTAACAACTCTCGTCTTGAGTAAAACCTTACGAAATCGTTAGTCAGTGATTACGGTACAGAATTTTCACATTATTGGTTAAATATACGAGCGTATCATTACTTCGTATTATGAGCTATGAATTTCTCGATGGACTCAAAGCCGTAATGGAAGACTTATTTTAAAAACCACCGCAATATCAATTCATTACTACCTATCATTGCACTTAATCAAAATACAGAGGCCATTCATGGCATATATGCACATGTACTTCTATGTAGGCATAACGATGGCACACAAACATCCACAGAACGTGTGCCATCATGCCCCCCCCCCCGAATAGTCAAACAGAATGTGAAAATGTTAATGGTCAATTCATAAAAAAAACATCGTCCAAACAGATTAATGACGTCACACTAGATTTTTAGTCAACGTCAGGACGTACTGCATGCTCATCAGTGGCCTCAAACAAGATTTATTATTTCTTGAACACATCTCTCCAATATTTTCTCTAGCACACTCTAGGATTTAGAAACCCAGACAAGTTTCAAGTTAATGCTGTTTAAGAACTTTCTTACTTCGACTAAGGTTTGTTGTGGTCATAAAATACGTCCGGTTGAATACTTTTCTTTCCGCAAATTCGAACGATGGTAATAGGTTCGTAATAATATCAGTCAGCCGTTAAAAAAAAGTTTCAAAAGTGCATTACAAAGATCCGCCAACCGAATTACCTTCTTCAAAAGATTTTTTCGGAAATTCCACTAAGACCTTTTGTGGCCAAAATAACAAAATCTTCGCAAGTTATCTTTGAATGTAACACCATGATTATCTAGATAGATTGGGCACGCAAATTCCAATTTGTAATGCAGGCAATTTGATCTCACATTAACCATCGCTTACTTTCCGTTGGCTCATGGGATCTTGCCAATAACTCAAATGATCCCAGCTAATATAACAAACAATTAAATCTACGCTACAAGCTAAGTACATGAATTACGATATTTAGATCCACTTAGAATCGATAATAAGTCAAAAATTACGCCGAGTAATATATTTATGGAAGTAAATATTGGCTTTCCCCGGACTGGACATGTTCAAAGATGAAACATATTCGTGTTTTTTCTCCCGCTTGACACTAAGCATACAGTTCATTGTTCATTAAAGAATCCGTGTTTCATCTGACACCATTTTAAAATAGACGATCGATGTACCATATAGAAAAATTACTGTCAAAGTTTAAACCCTGGATCTTAGCAGGCGATGAGATTGATGAAAACGGATAACAAATTTATAATTTTGGCCACTGAAACACTACTTCTTTCTTCGTTATTTACCAGAGGTAATTAGAGGCTAGCACGATGGCGGAGTTTATCAACATTTTTGAAATCGGTAAATATTGCTTAGAAATGCTGAATGGGTAGGTATGGTTCCAATTTTGCAGTCACACTTACATAATGAGGTGAATGAAACATCCAAGTTCATATTCTCTTCGCTATGAATCCAGTGTCTTCCAACGATGGACGTCTCGTTTCAAACGGCGAGCTCACGGAAAGAAGATAACTCTCGTCTTGAGTAAAACCTTACGAAATCGTTAGTCAGTGATTACGGTACAGAATTTTCACATTATTGGTTAAATATACGAGCGTATCATTACTTCGTATTATGAGCTATGAATTTCTCGATGGACTCAAAGCCGTAATGGAAGACTTATTTTAAAAACCACCGCAATATCAATTCATTACTACCTATCATTGCACTTAATCAAAATACAGAGGCCATTCATGGCATATATGCACATGTACTTCTATGTAGGCATAACGATGGCACACAAACATCCACAGAACGTGTGCCATCATGCCCCCCCCCCGAATAGTCAAACAGAATGTGAAAATGTTAATGGTCAATTCATAAAAAAAACATCGTCCAAACAGATTAATGACGTCACACTAGATTTTTAGTCAACGTCAGGACGTACTGCATGCTCATCAGTGGCCTCAAACAAGATTTATTATTTCTTGAACACATCTCTCCAATATTTTCTCTAGCACACTCTAGGATTTAGAAACCCAGACAAGTTTCAAGTTAATGCTGTTTAAGAACTTTCTTACTTCGACTAAGGTTTGTTGTGGTCATAAAATACGTCCGGTTGAATACTTTTCTTTCCGCAAATTCGAACGATGGTAATAGGTTCGTAATAATATCAGTCAGCCGTTAAAAAAAAGTTTCAAAAGTGCATTACAAAGATCCGCCAACCGAATTACCTTCTTCAAAAGATTTTTTCGGAAATTCCACTAAGACCTTTTGTGGCCAAAATAACAAAATCTTCGCAAGTTATCTTTGAATGTAACACCATGATTATCTAGATAGATTGGGCACGCAAATTCCAATTTGTAATGCAGGCAATTTGATCTCACATTAACCATCGCTTACTTTCCGTTGGCTCATGGGATCTTGCCAATAACTCAAATGATCCCAGCTAATATAACAAACAATTAAATCTACGCTACAAGCTAAGTACATGAATTACGATATTTAGATCCACTTAGAATCGATAATAAGTCAAAAATTACGCCGAGTAATATATTTATGGAAGTAAATATTGGCTTTCCCCGGACTGGACATGTTCAAAGATGAAACATATTCGTGTTTTTTCTCCCGCTTGACACTAAGCATACAGTTCATTGTTCATTAAAGAATCCGTGTTTCATCTGACACCATTTTAAAATAGACGATCGATGTACCATATAGAAAAATTACTGTCAAAGTTTAAACCCTGGATCTTAGCAGGCGATGAGATTGATGAAAACGGATAACAAATTTATAATTTTGGCCACTGAAACACTACTTCTTTCTTCGTTATTTACCAGAGGTAATTAGAGGCTAGCACGATGGCGGAGTTTATCAACATTTTTGAAATCGGTAAATATTGCTTAGAAATGCTGAATGGGTAGGTATGGTTCCAATTTTGCAGTCACACTTACATAATGAGGTGAATGAAACATCCAAGTTCATATTCTCTTCGCTATGAATCCAGTGTCTTCCAACGATGGACGTCTCGTTTCAAACGGCGAGCTCACGGAAAATTAAACAATAGCAATACATTTGTTCCACTTAGCTTGGCGTCATGATGAACAACGTACAAAACACTGTGGAATTTCCTGTCGCCAACGGCGCTACCAAATACTGCGCTATTCAAGCGCGGAATATTAATTGTTACCTTTAGGTTAGGGATTATATAATAAATTCAAAATATTACATTAATTAAAAATTAATGTCTTAAGGGAATTGTAGGTATCCAATAAATAGCTCCAAATTCACCTCATCTAAGAAATCGGCCACAATTTCTCTTTTCAATTATGTTTTTAGTTGCCAAAATGTTCACAAATGAACGGTGAAATGGAACTGAAACGATGAGTTAATTCAAAGTTTAATCTCACCTTTCACCCAAATTTCAAAGATGTTATAGAAGATAGCAAAAGTAGACACATTAGCTATGTCAAAACTTTCCAAGCCCATGGCTAAGGCACACATTTTAGCAGTTTCAAATTTATTTGCCAAAATTTAATATTTACCCCTCCATTTTAAAGACAGTAACATCACTTCCACATCTCTAACTAAAAGTATGATTATGTTGAGGTATCGCATAATTAATTACGTCATCTGAATTATATCAATCATTGGCATCTACAATTAACTGAGAGCAAACATGAAAAAGTTCTCTTTCATCGCATTGTTTGATGTGAAAGACCCATCAATATTTATGGAAAAGACAAATTTAAATTGCACAAAATATTCCCAGGTTACTACAGGAAAAAATCCTCAAGTTTTGTAACATGATTATGAAATTTCTTCATCTTAAAGGGTGTAACTCAATTTTAACAGATTAACCATGTGTGTGGTTGCTTCCCCGGTAAGCAACCATCCATCAGGTTTCACATGACCAGTTCATCTTTAGCTAAGAATTTATTGAGATTACCTACATCAATATATGATCTTATGGAAGCAATAATTAATAAACAGGCTTTGCTTTTCCATGTGGCAAAATCCCACGCCTTATCAAGGCTTTAACATCAATACAGCCACTACAAAATTTCTCAATGTTTACCAAAGGTACTTTTTTATAATGACGTGAGAACATTGAAAATGGTTATTCTTATAAGTAGTGTGAGGCATTTGTATCTTTAATAACCATGAGTATATTCCATTATGTCACAGCAACTACAATTGATTCTACTACCGACTAATTGAATTGAGAAATAATTTAGAAAACAATTAGAACGATCCATGATAGATTTAAAAACTGATAAATATATACTCGAGGGCATACTGGCTGCCTGGAATATTTTCATAGTCACTTTGTGGCACTAATGGTAGGTATTCATTGTTCAAAAGAGTCATGACATTAAGAACAAAAATTGCTAAAAAATACTTCCAAAAATGCAAGCTAACTGCATTTTAGCATTAGTTATTAGAGGTGACTGACAACTAAGGTCATAAGCACCATTAGGGATAAATGGGGTAATTTGGGGAAAAGAGGATTTTCAGGGAATGTGGAGGGGAAACCCAGTGTTGGGATTAGATTACTATTAAGAAAGTCTCAAGAGGTCCTCAGTTTAATGTCTCATCCAACAGGCAGCATACTCCACTTTCAAGTGTTCTCAACATAGCATGTAGAGATTGGGAATGCTACTGAAAAATCCCGCCATCTACACAATCAGAACTGGGAAGCCGGTAAATGCCATTCCAATTCCCTTAACTCATTT
The DNA here is from genome assembly GCA_037158775.1 of Hetaerina titia. Lineage (NCBI taxonomy): Eukaryota > Metazoa > Arthropoda > Insecta > Odonata > Calopterygidae > Hetaerina > Hetaerina titia. The sequence continues at coordinate 452,048 of CM073769.1, forward strand.
TTGGAACTCCACTTATAGTGCAAGAATTACTCACCCAGCCCAACTGAATGGCCATCCAAAAAGAAAATGTTCTCGAACTACCAAACAAACTGCTTGTATTGAGCTCCAGTTAAAATATTAAAGTATGCGCAGGACATACACCTCTTTCCATAAAGTTCATGTTGAAATATTACTCAATAATCTTGGAATAAAGGCAATTGAACCACAACTAAAATTCATGCCCATATTCCCTTGTCAGTGCAACTAATGCCATGGAAATAATCCCTTATAACCTTAAAGAGTGCCATGTAAAACTCAAAAATTTGAACCTACTTCAAGTGAAATGAAAATGGATACAACAACAATTTTCAACAACTCATCATGCTTGGAAAGTCTTGCCAACATCCATTTAGTGTGCATGCAATTACAATGGTTCTCATTAAGAATGAAAAGGTGGGGAAATCATAAAATTAGATTTACAAATAACCAATAATTAACTAACTAGTCACAGCCAAGCATAATAGCAAATCAGCATGCAACAGTATAGGCACAAGATGGGAATCGCATAAACAAAACAAGAGGTTGTGAGATTTTCAAGATTTAGGAAGGCTAAGTTAACCAAGAAGGTGCTATTGATGTGACACACAGTTGATCTAAGAAACTTTTTGGACGAATCTACGTTAAAATAACATATTTTTCCATTTATCTTATGGTACAGATCTTTTCGCTAACTTGGAGCACCAGGTACCTCATGATGCCACAAGTCAATGAAATGCATTGAACCATAAAATAAAAATCTGTGAAAAAATATAGTCTTAATATGGATACTAATTACTTCCACAAAATGAAGCTTGAAACTATAGCATATACTTTTGGATGAAACTGGCTTATGCAGCAGCGAAATAAGAATAATATTAGGCCAGGGAAGTTTTAAGACAATTGATGACAGAAATTTTGACTAAGAATGTCCAAGAAATAAAAGTTAAATCAATGATATTGAGTTTAGTTTTGTTAAGGCATGGAAAAAGTACAATGGACAGTAAGGAACAACCATGCACTATGGAGAAAATGACAGGGTTGTAGCGAGAAGTCCAAAGGATTGAATTACATTAACAAGTGTGGCAAGGGGAGGAAAAGAATATCAATTGGATGGAATGAAGGTGGAGGTAGAGTATGTTGAATGAAAGAAGCATTGGGTGTTTTATCTTGCTAGCCAAGGCTTTCAAATAAAGCAGTGGTTAGTTTGTGTCCATTCAACACCTACCTCAAATTGGAGACTAACATAAATGAAATGGTTCTTACCAGGGGTGGCATCTTTTATGAATACATAAATGCATTAAATTCTTTGTTCTCTTTTTTATTCAATTCATACAACCATTGTGTCCAACACATTCACTGCCTATTATTGGAATGTCCCTGGGTGTCCACATGTTTTTGAGAAGACATTAACATTTAATACACAAAGTGCACCAGGCAACAAAGCTGAGTTTACTACATCTGGACCACATCACTTTCTGGCAGATTTGACCTTTCCTACTATTATGTTTTGCGAGTTTCCACCTACACATGCCTCAATATGCACATTAGTGGAAACAGCATGTGCATTGAATAAAAAATTATTATTTAACTCCATTAAAAATTTGTCAACAAGGTCATTTTTACCCAAAGCATCACAAATCACACAAATATGGCAATGGTTGATATTCAAACACGCTAACATTTTTATTGCATCAAAACCTTGACATGGCATTCAGTCATAAAACCCTTGCCCAAATGAAGGTCTGGGGACCATGTTCAATCATTTATAGCTGTGGAGAACTTGAAGTTACCCTAAGACTGGTTAGACATGGGCATACAAGTTTGTTACTGATTGTAGTGCACCAGTTGGACATTTCATGTAGCAACAACTTCAAGGTTGAACGCAAATGGAACCGCTTAGCAGTATGACTGTTGAGCAGTTGACATTCACCACTCTGCAATGCCAAGCTGCAGCACACCAATTGCAGGCAGAGAATATTGTCCACCACCCTGGTGTAAGTTGTACTTCAAAGGCCACTTTAAACACTCGTGTCATTATCGCATTCAAGTACATGTTAAAAAAAGGTTCCCCATTATGATGGCGCAAAGTGGCACAGCCATGCAGTCTGCGTGCTATGAACCTAAGATTCCTCGACCACTGTTGGCACCTACATTTGAATGAATTTCCCATTGGATGTGTTTGTCACAGGAAGGTGAAAATTAATTAGCATCCACTAAAATGTAAATTTAAACACTGAACTTAAAGGATTCAAAAAATCAGTGCACAGAAATATTTTAACAACATGCTATTTACTGAAAGTACAAAATACAAACTACAATAATGCCTGTATAAAATACAGACCAAAGTAAGATCAGTCAATGTATCAAATAAAAGAAAACTGGAGATTGCCACTACCATTCTCAGTCCCTCTACTGACTTCCTGAAAGTCCCCCACAGGCTGAGAAGTTAATTGAAAACTCCAATAGGAGAGGCTAAGAAATGTTTTAACTTTCTCCACTGGGCCCTTTCCAAGAGGGGCTCTTGCATCAGACACAAAAAACCACTGCTGGTTACCATTCTCCGGTCGCCCCGTGTATTCTGTAGGTCCACCCCAACAACTTTGCGATTGTACCAATTTACTCAACTAAGTGAAATAAATGGATTCAATGCCACAGTTAGACATGCCGGAAGGTTTGTTTTCAAGGTCCAATGAGCCTCAATTTCAACGATATTATTTAAGGAAAAAAATGGTTTAATGTCATAATCCCACAAAGCCAATATTTTCAATTTCCAAGGGTGTAACAGATGAAGCCTCTGCTGTGAATAATACAACAAGTAGGGTTATAAAATCTCTATAGAAACATTGGAATAGCAACACTTTTCAATATACTCACTGCAGTAATTTCCCTAAACACTAGTTCATGTGCTTATCATTTTTTTCTGAAAAAGTGTAAAAACTAGTACATTCTGAGTACTTAATATTAGTTTTGAAGCCATAAAAATACAGCAGCAGTGAGGGAAAATAAGATAAGACACTAATGTAATATATATTTTATGATCATTTTGATTTCATAATTCGTTAAAAACTATCAAGGTTCACAGAAAACTTAAATTAAGGTCAGAAAAGGTATAATCACCTGATCCTCGAATGAAATGCAAAACTGGTGATTTGATAAAGATGTTGTTGGCCATGATGGAATTTATGGGGATTCCAGTAGATGAAAAAGAAGTTCATAACTGATGGATTTCTGCACTGTGCCACCAAAACAGAGACAAACTTGAGGTAATTGTCAAACAATGTACAACAGCACTACATTGAAACAAGCACTGTTGAGTAGATCAATGCCTTGCAGGGGCACATTTTCCCATCATTTGCTCATTGCATAAGGTTTTCAGTTATTCAATGACTACAGCATATATGAACAATACTTGGATCAAACTAGATTGGCATAAAAATAAGCTTGGGAGGGAACTAAAAGGGCTAAATGGATCCATCATTGGACATGTTATATAGAAAACCAGTAAATTTTGCTCAGGAATGATTTGGGTATGCTTAACAGCATTTTGCTACTTTTATTTCACAAATGGCAGTCATAATGTCATTCCATTATGTAACCAAAATAATACCAAAGAACTAACAAATCAAGTGAAATGCACATCAGTAACTAGCCTCATATTTTATATTACAATGAAGTCACTGTAATATACTGAATATTTGCCAGTGTTTATACTGACAACTGCCAAATCACTCTACCTAATTAAACCATAGGAGGAAGGAATTTCCTTTGGAAACAGTATAATACATTATCTTCCCCCAATTCTGGTTAAAGGTTACACCAACTTCTTCCGAATTGAAAAGTGTTTGGCGAGTCTTTGCCATGCCGATAAACTGTCCTTTTATCAGGAGGCACATTGTACTTTAGTTCCATCTTCTTGCACAACTCCTTCAATATAAATGAAATTAAACCTGAAATCAGAAAACAAAATGTTCAATATTACACTACTAATTAGGCCAACCTTTCCAATCTTAAAAATGCAAGCGTCCAACTTTACACATTGCTCAAACTTTACTTTTGCCAAATTCAACCATCATTTTGAACTCTAAGCTCTTTTTATCTTCAAATTTCAAGCTTGACATTCATGGAATGGCACAGAAAAACTAAATTAAAGCTTGAGCAATTTTAAGCCTGAAATGTGTAAAAATTAAAACAGAAAACCACAAATTTTAATGAATGCTTACTCTTTAGTTGATTAAATGGTTTACATGAATTGAGGATAAAATAACATAAGCAATGTTTACTTCTTTTATGAGAAATAAAGTTGCAGAATGGCAAACAAACAAATTGCCTGCATCAAATAGTATAGTAGCAACTACAAGTCCAGTATCAGTTACACAATTGAACTACTGAAGTATAGTTCCCAAAACTGGCCTTTCTCAGCTAAAGTAGTATTTATTGGATTACATCAGTTCACAACTGTTACAAAAATCACATGCAAACATGGATATTACTATTCAATGTTATATCAGATATTAATTATGCAAAAAAATCTTTCAAATGCAACACCATTTTTTATTAATGTTTCCACCAGTGTTTAATAAATAGCAATGAATATAGCTGGTTACTAAACCTTAATCAGAAAATCAAATAGAGAAACAGTTCATAGATTACAAACGTTACATACTTAAATTAAAACTAGCACTAGGACAAGAAAAATTTAGTTTATTACTATTGTAGTGACTAGCAATACAAAATTAGTCTCAAGAAGCAAATTCGAAAATAATGAAATTGAAAAAAACATTTTGAATCCATACTTCCTTAAATTCCCTTAAAAAAGGAAAACACGTGTACCCAAACATTACAATTCTTTATGTAAATAATACATATTTTGATGCATATTTTATGTAAATTTACTGACAAGGAATTACCAAGAGAAACCGCCAGCAAAAATAGTTACAAAATTGCAGTGAAAAATATTGCATGCACTATTGGAAGATCAGCATGAACTAAAAGTTATTCTTTAATGGGGATTAACTTGGCACAAGAAAAATCTAATTAACTCAACATTATTCAGTAAGAAATTTCTTTACATTTTCTAAAAATGTAAAAACAAAAAAATTATTCCAAAAGTTACTTCCAGCAGCAATAAAATCACACAGCACTACCTCTGGCTGAAGTCATTTCAATCAAAAGTTTCTTACATTAGTTAACTGCTTCAGATGACACAGGAGAAATGGAATGCATCTACTGTGAATTCAACCTTCTTAAAATAAAAATTACCGCAATGGGGCAGTACTATTAATAATATTTAAGTGTTAGAAAACAGTAAAGATAAAATCTGTAACAAAAGACACTGCCCAAAATATGAAAACATCCTTTTCCATGGAACCATCTAACTACAACCCTCCACCAACTAACTACACTCCAGAAACTGATCTTCTGTGAATTGAACAATCTACCCCTACTGCCATATTACTCAAACACACTTGTTTTCTTATTACTAGGGTCCCACTCTCATCCCAATCTTGGCTCTTTTTTCAAAATATAATTAGCTTTTTTAAATGCAATAATTTGATAAGATTGAAATGATTCAATTTTTATATTCCACTAACCTTACTTCAATTGTAATAGTACCCCACAACAACAACTCCTGAAATGTACTGCATAAAATAATTAAAAATCAACCAAGGCAATGAAAATATTGGCAAAATAACTTCTAAATTTCATCTATAGCATGCTACATGTTGGTGGTTTAAGTTAAAATTTTAGGACTTCATTCTGAATAAAAACTAAGTCTTACAAGATATAATATAATAAGGCTTAAGTAATATCTCCAAGAAGAGAATTGCCATTAATCAAATATGTTAAGAGAGAATGAAATTGGTATGGCTCATACCTCTTTTGAAATGCACTTTTTGTCAGGAAATATACCATATTTCTGAAAGGTAAGCCTGAAAAAAATTTAAATTGTCTTAAGTATTGTAAATTAACTTCATTAAACATCATTTTAAAACCCTTCTCAGATTGACGTCAAATTAAGGCTAGCAAAGAAACAATGAAAATAAAATAAGACCCATGAGAAGGTGACAATAATATGCATGCACTTCGTCCCACCAAAATGTCCAGTCCCATGCAAATATCATCATCATTAGCTTCATTTACGTTTCCACAATTTCCTCATTGTCAACAGAGACACTATCTGCAGCAGCTAAGTCACAAGCAGTAAAAGACTTAAGCCATCACAATGGGAAAAAATATGAGGAAAACAAAGGAATTGAATGTACTGAAAGATATAATTGCATGGCAAGCCAATTGTTAAAATTGAAGATTGATCCATACATTTTCACACAAAACAACCAAAGTTCTCTCTTCATGTAACACCCCAAAAATATCAAACATTTTTTGAAAGAATTTACACCCAAGCATTAAGGGTATTTATATGGAAGAAAATTTTTTCTCCTTTTTAACTATTTACATGGTTTCTTTATTTACAATAGAAATATATTCCACATTTATCAATGAAGAAATTTCAGAACGATAATAATTGACCAGACCTGAAGCCTGTCCCATGACTTGGTCACTGAGAAATGGTCTCTGAAAAAATCAGCAACTGCACAAAAATTTTAAGATGCAATGCTTGCTGAGACATGGTAATTTCTTTAATTGTCCACATTTTAGAGCTTAGGCATTGGAATTACTTAAATTAAGTCCCCTAGCTTCCTTAACTGACACACCTTACATTAAGGAGAATCTGCAAAAATTTCCGTACAAATTATTGACCTTGAGTAGTATTCAAGAGTCTAATTAACTATCCCCAAACACCTCTGGGTGTAAGGCCAATTTCTAGTATAAATAGGATGACTAGAATAACCACTCAATTAATTGTGTCTACCTTAATTAAATGCAAAGGAAACACCCGTGTAATTCAAAATATTATTTAAGAGTTGTAATAAGGTTCAAAAGCATCTCCAAATATTCTACTATTAATTACACAGATTTAAATTTATTAAAAAGATTTCAAAGTTACATTCAAGTGAGCAGCACTACTATTAAAAAGGGATGAGTTTGGACACATAGGTGGTTGCTAAGAACATTTAATTTAGCTTGATTCTCCAGGTGATCTAGGGTTTGACACATGGCCGATTGCACTACAATTCTAATTCTTGCAGTAGCCAGGACTCATTTTATTCTAGTGCATATCCTAACAGTTTTTGGGTGGTTTCCAACTGTATATTTCAATAGTTTTTTAATGTGATGTCATCACTCAAATGGCAACCCACTAGGGTCAGATGCCTAGGCAGCCACCTCAATGAGGATCAAACATTGTATAGACTACTTTTCATCAAGCTCCTTCGACCTATCTAGCATTGGTGACCCTACCAGGAGCAATTATCACAGCTCTCACCTGCACAGCTACCCATGTCATATGCTATGTCACCAGCTATTTCATAATAGTCTACCATATTTCCTTGGTAGTGTCTTTATATAGACACTTCCTCTGCTATTCCCATTTCTACCTTAACACTTGATCCAAGTATTCCAAAACCACCTAGCATGCTGAATAATGTTTAATTTCACCCTTTCTTTCCGGCCAAAGAAGATTTGTGATTATGTATTCTGCTGCCATTATGGATTAAAGCTGTTTGAAATTTCAGACTGATCAAATAAAATACTTCAGAAACGCACGGAAATATGAGAATGTGAACATAACTTCAAAAACATACTACTTTGGCATCGTCATCCCAATATAGCACTTCAAATTTAGGCACACACTCAATGATAGAAATAGCCTGGATAAAAATGCTTATTAGGATGAGTAATTTTGAAATCAAGTGTCACATTTTCTCAATATAAAACTTCAAAGTCAAGTGCATATGATTCATGGGCTGAAAGTTGTTTGCATGATGTTACAGACTGATAACTACAAATGTTTATGTGCTAACAGTTGGAACAAAAAAACTTGTGAAGTGGCCACCTTGCCTTGTAGTCTCTCCATAGCTTCAGGTATTAACAGTCTACAAACAGAAATCTGAACTTGTACTGCTCAGTCCAGTAAGTTCTGTCTGCACTTCACAGAAATAGTATGATTTTCTTTCAATTTCATTTGGTCAAAGTTAATTTCTTCAGATTAGTAGGTATACCTCGTAAGAATGAGTTAATGAATGTTACCGATTAAACTGTGTCCAATACAATAAATTTAACAACATCATTACCTGCACAGTGCCTGTGGAAGAGACGATATGATTGGTCCATAACCTTGAGCATTGTCATAAAGTTCAAAGAGAGGGGCTGCTACTAACTTATAATTCTTGGGAACTGCAAATAATGCTGTAATAACAATAAAATGGTATCAGATAATAGTTCAATGTATAACAAGTTAAATGTGCAACTATATACAGTTTCTAAAGTAAGCAGAAGCTGGAAAATAAAGTTCTACTGCAGGTATAACAGGACGTCCAAAACATTAAACAACTGTTTTATTACCACATACAAGATAAAAACCAAAGTATGAAGAAGATCCCAATAGTCCCAACTGTGCGGAACACCCATCCTAATGTTTATTCTGCACATATAATTACAATCTTCTTAAAAAAGAAAACTCAGCTCGACCCAACCACATGAAGACACTCAAGGCAGACCCAGACACAGCTTTCCATAAATTACTAACAAAAGTAAATTCTTAAAATTTTAATTCAGATATGCTTTTCAAGGCCACCAGTTCTTTATTATTTTCAATGTGATTAATGAAAATCTAATGATCAATGGAATAATTGTTGCAACAGGAAATGTATTAAAAAATAATTTTGTAAATTAAAACAAAGTCCATGTACGAAAAACATTTCAAGTGGTACTATTAAAGAAAAACACACATTAAAAATAACATTGGCTTTTACAGAAATTTACAGATCTTGCAAAAGATTCATTCCAGATTATAACACCTACACCATTTAGCCATTATTGATAAAAGGGATGGTCCAATAAACATAATTCATCATACACTTTTTTAAAGTATAAAACAATCAATTGGGGATGTGCTCATCAATTCAATCCATTTCGTGGGTGCCTATTCAAATGGTCGAGCTGATTTTTCTCTACAAAACAAAGCTTCATACAATGGATGTGAAGAATTCTCTGCTAGGAGGGCACTGCAAAAACAAGTTGCAGAAATACAAACACCAATTTTTCAGTGAACAAACATTTTTTACAGAGCAATAATACAATATTTTATCATTTATCCATGTATGGTAAAACAAAGCCTCAGATAAACTGTTTAGTTTAATCATATTCCAATAGATACAAACACACATTAACTGACAAGTGCATATACAGCCATTCCGATGGCAAAATGATTTCTAACAATCCTCAAACATTTTCACCTTAACATGATTCAGTTTGATGCAAAGACTTCACTAAACATTTTTTTCACATTAATTGAGTATGTTTACGAGCGTGCAACTTCATCTTCTTTATTGACAATAATTTAGAAATTGAATCAAACAAATTAACTTTAACAAATGAACTGTCAAAAGATAGTTAATGAACCAACAAGACACTACTAACAAGTGATTCATGTTACAAAGAATTGAGAATACATAGAAATGCACTACATTAAATAAAACAATACTGTTTTTAATTCCATACCCTTTTCGGCCAACTGCACTAGGAAAAGCTTCTTATGCTCTTTGGGCTTTGTGATGTGGGGAGGTATATAGGGGTACTGTGGTGGCTCGAAGTTGGGCCTCCACCAATTGCCTATCGTATCCTCTATCACCCACTCTTGCTTAACACCGTCTTGCCTTCCCAGAGTCTGCAATTAAGTAATAGCATAGCCATCCATAACCCTCAACACTCTTGCTATTTAATTCCACAACTCCAGAGGAAAAAACACAAAAATCAAACAAAAACCTTTATTGCCATTTACCATTGATGAAACCACTACTCGACTACTAAAAATCTCTTTCATGAGAGTATGATTAACACATTGCTGACATACCCTCAACATATACATATTGGAAATAGTAAGCAACAAAAATATACACCAGAAATGATCTTCCAATGTGTATATACAAAATGCATACATCAGAAATAGTATACATATCTGGTTTACAGTAGCATTATGTCCATGTGTAAGGAAATATGGTCATGTTTCTAACACAAACCAATAATTTCATCATTCCACAGCACAGAATAGCTGTCAACTGTCCCCAGCAGATACCTCAAAACAAAATTGAGTAGAAACAACAAAGATACCAGAAAAAGTCGTAACTCACAAGTATATAATGATAAAAATTGTTGATTAGATGTTTTAAACAACTTATAAAGATTACTGTCAGAATCTACTATTTCATTCAATTGACTTTTCAGCTACACACAGAATTGGCTAATATTTGCATAATCCAAGCACAAAGAATGATTAAGTTCTTGATTCATAAAATAAATTACTTGAGGAGCAATAAAGATGTTTCAAGGATAAGAGTGCAAAAGAAGTATTAAAAAATAAGAACACTTATAAGAGTTCAGTGGAATTACAATGAAGACTAGCACATTTCAGATACAAAACTATTCTAAAACAATATACAATGCACTTTTTGTCTCAGGATGTCATACTTCAACTCATGAAAGTTAATAGAGAATAATTAACGGGATTATCTACCTATCCACCACCAGAATAACTACAATTTTACTCAAGGTGTTACTGTATTTCTTCTTTTAAGCCACCTCGACTTTGAATCAAGCATATCATGCGAACTTCTCTCTTCACAAACATTATTTCCTGTGATAAATCACCTAGGATCGCACCCAAGGAAACTGGATCAATAACTATTGTTTTCACTCAGTTTTTCAATATTTTGCCTTTTATTCCCCTTATCCACAAATGGAATGCAAACTTATGACCATCATGTTTTCACAACACTTCTGGACATAACTGCAGTCCTCCAGCATAACGCTCCCTTTACATCTCCTTGAAATTAGTAACATCAATGTATGGCAAAGCAGCCAGCCATGAAATTTATTTGTAAACAATTCCCCAATCCCTGACAAAAATATTCCGAGTAAATTCATAAATAAATAACTGGTCATAGATAGGCTAGGATGTCCGGTGCCATTGGAGAAATAATTTTCTTTCTTTCCAGGTCTTTGGCCAAAATGTTTAAGGCAAGTTTTCAGATCCCAATCAGATACCCTGAGTTGATTTCTACATTCCCTTACAGAAAATGCTCACTTTGCAAGAAATTCATGCTCAAAATGTCTGGCAATATGAACAATTGCAATGATGCTAAGGGGGCTTTCCCAAGTCAGGCTGCCTGTGGCTCAAGGTTTATTTCATCTTGCAGTAGTAAACATCCCTCTCTCATGGAGCCACTTGCTGCAATGTGACAAAAACAATGATTCACAAAAACATCCATTGGAATGATTGATCTTGAATCATTGAATCACTTCCACTAGTTAGTTAATGTATCAGTTAATGTAAGTAACTCAGTCAATAAATTTTAAATGGCATGTATCAATACCCTGTGTGTACGTGTAACTCCAAAAATATATGCCTGACGTATTGGTTTAGTCTCACTCTTATTGGAGGTGTCCCCGAGACAAAGAGTATTTGAAACTAGAACCCAAAAATATTAGTTTTGACAGATTTATATGTATTTATGCATTGCGTACATAGTAGGGAAATATAATTAAAAAATCAAACAATTCAGTTCCGTATAGCATAGGCAAATAAAGGTAAAGTAAAAAATCACAAGTGATACAATACAAGGAGCATCATTACTTCGGAAAATCATGCAAAAACAATGATGTTAACACAATAGAGGTTCATAGGAGACAATTTGGAAAAAACTCCAGGGTAAAATATATGTATATTCACATCTCATGGGACATCTAATACTGCACACATGTAGTGCCATCCACACACCCTGCACATCTGTACAAAACACTTTCCTCATGCAATTCAGGATCCTAGGAAAGACAGAGGATCAACAGTATACAATATCACCACTATGCATACTGAACAACTATGATCAAAGAGTTCTGAATAATCTGATTACTTTGCAAACAATGTGGGCAGCGTGTGACCTTTTAACGATAAAACAAAATCCTTATGCTGAAAACCAGATTAGCAGTTTTCCAGAACTTGACTTTATAGAAAACAAACTCCAAATACATTCACACAAGGAGTACTTTGAATACCATCAATTGACAGTTTACGGATTCAGTTTTGCTACAAATCTTGCATTATTGATTCTTAGGTTAAAATTTAGTGCTAACTAGCACAGTGCTATAACTCTTATACCATTTCAAATGTATTCCCTTTTATTATTTTCCACCTAACTATATTTTTACCTTTTAGAAAAACAATGTTGAAGTATGAATCTTCATTAGATGCAACTTAACCTGGTAATGCTTAGCTCAAAATACCTTAGTCATAATTCAAAAGATCACAATTACATGACCTAATGAATTATGATTAAGCCATTTTTCCTCTCTCTCTCTGCCTTTTTATGGAATAATTTTAATCCCAGGATATAATTCACCACCTGACAGTTCATAGCATATTCTGCATGAAAAAACTTGTTTTGCTTTAAAAACGAAAGGCTCCAATATGATTACTAATATTTAAGGATGTCTTTTAAAAGGATTGTCTTTTATGAATGTGACACCATCACAGTAATCAACCTGAAGGTTGGTTTGATAGGCGAGGGTAGAGAATTTCATTCTCAACTCTAACAACATGTGAAATTCACCTGTTAACAGGGTATTTATTGGGGTTAGTTCCTTTCCCTGTGCCTCCTGTGGTTTTTCAGTAAGAATTAGTTACCTAAAAAAACACAGCTTGGGTGCCCATAGGTGTCATTTGGAAGACCTACAGTCTTGGGTTTGATTCCAACTCAACTCACGCCGACTCACTCAAGTGACTGCATATTACATATCCCAACATTTTCATGCAAACTGGAGCCAGGAACATTAGGTGAACCCTTAATGTGAGAAATGTTTTCTGATGCTTATAAATCTTATTCTACCTTCAGACATCAGCATCCCTACTAGGGCAGTCTTTTGACTAAAGCAAGTCATGAATAAGCCTAACTGGTCACCTGAAAAATGGGTACATTTGTTTGAGATGGAAAAACATTACAAAATTTCAGATGAGATAAAAGTGGGCCAGATTGAAGGGGAAGACTGGTTATTTACTAAGAAAAAAAGAATTGATGCATGAATGTATGAGTTTTCCCTTCAGCACAACCGAGAAAATCACAATGTTCTTACACAAAGATGTCAAAGACCAGAATGGTGGCCAGGAGAAAGGATGAATCAAGTTGGCAAACCATGCAGCCTTGGTTCAAGTGGCTTCCCTATTAGCTGGACATTCTGCCAATCCAACAGGAACAGCTTGATGTACATTACTGGAGCCGTGAGGAAATTATATCTATATCAATTTATCATCAGTGGCTCAGGAAGACAATATGAAGACAGAATTTTCTTAAGGAAGTATGATACCACACACAGCCTTAAAACAAATCGGGTAAAAATTGATAAAGAAAATTTTGGAGAGAGATTTAGAAGAAATGGTGCATATTGTGAGTTGCCAATTATTTATCAGTAAATTAGGCCTTTCAAGGCCTCATGGTAGTAGGATGAATAACAAAATGAACAATATAGCCCCAAGAGATTATTCAGAAAAAAGTTTTGGCAATTGAGGCACTGGAAGTTGACCAAGCTATTCACACACTGGTGGTTAATGGTAAAAATTCATTTTAACTAATGTGGTAACATTCCTGGATATCACCATTCATCTCTTAAGCAAGGCAGAGGAACAAGACAAGAGATCCGAAGATAATTTCTTGGAGAAGAAAATCATGTGCTCACATTAGAATATATATATATATATATATATATATATATATATATATATATATATATGCATGTGTGTATATATGTATACATATGCCCGAGATTGTTCAGAAAAAATCTCCGGCATACCAGAAAAACACAGGACCATTTATCAACACAATTTTGTTATTATCTAAATATCTTTTGTAAAAAACTAAATGGCAGGATAGAATGCTTTTAACCAAGCATTAAAGGAAAATATTAAAATATCAATGGATTATATAACTCCAGTCAGAACTCTGTATATTGCCTGGATGTTCACCCACAAATAAACTTTCCATTAATTATTTGAATGATGACGAAGTTACATTAAATGCATCAAAAGTATATAGTCTTCCTACCATCAATTGATAGTTGCCTGTACTTGGAAGGCTAAGGCTGGCCCATGTACTCCTGCCATTGTACAAATCTAATTCCAGTACATCCTACAACAGTCTTTCATTAATATTATAATGCATACTGATTCTGCTTCTTACAAATTGGCAAAACAAAGATTTGAGCCAAGCAATTTTGCTTTACTTTCAAGACAATGAAGAAGTGCACATGATGCTAAGGTGTGATTGCACACTTCCAGAATTTGAAACAGGCAGGGAAGGAATGGAGAAAGAGGTAAAAAGGAGGGAGGGGTGGGAGAGAAGTCAATTGACGATTTGATAACGGAGAAGGAAAATGTCAATTTAGCACCCATCCCAGGGAATTCCCAATGAAAGGGAAAGGAGGGAGGAGGGGGCACAGATTATAGCCTAAAAAATTTTGAAGGTACCACCATGCACACAAATAGTTTAACAAGAAATGTTTTTCCAATCATTTCATTTAGCAAGTGCATTAAAAAAATTATACCCGTTTGTCAGTTTGTTCAAGCTTACGTTAGATTGTTTTCTTTTAAATAAATACAACCACCTATTTACCTAATAACCTTTTAGTATATACATAATTAACATATTTCATGACATCACAGCAAACAAAAGACTTTACAGATTTGACTGAAAATGGATATATATCTGCCCCACAGTGGACACAATTATTATAGGGAGTTCACCATTTAAATTAATAATTCACGGGACAATGAAACACAACATACAATTTATCTTGCACAAAAATCTGACCACTAGAATTTAAAATTAATGCAGGCAAAAAATAAAAAAGCCAATCCACAGAAATTAATTTTTTATACTGTGAAAGAAGAGTTAACATGACAAGGCTTCTCATGAGTTCTATACTGCATTGTTTTTTGCATAATATAGGTAAAAAAATGGGTGCTTTTAACAAGTTCTACATTAAATAAATTATTTATTTCTTCCCTGATGAATAAAAACTGACATATTTTTACAGCTTCTAGAGTGGAATATTGCATTTTTTGGTACTTTTTAATTTGAAATATCTGCCATATCATGCTTTTGTGACAAGCAACACACATCGCACCAGGCAGTCAATGATTTCACCCAATTTTAAACAAATCCAATTCATAAGCAGCATGTAATTTATTATCAACCAAAAATTCCAGAAGGGAAAATTAATAACATGTAGTGACATGCTAAAGAAATAAATGTTTTTATTATTAAGCGAAGATTTAACAGGCAATAATCCCTTACTAACATATCAATAGGCTGTTAGTTTCATGCTGACAAGAAATGTATGTACCTTAACATCTTGCAGTCGTATTACTTCCAGAATTAAGTTACATCTGCAGAGGTTTAACAGTCATAATAGTGTAGTAATAATAATGCAGGGACAATGTATGCATGTAGGTCAGTAAGGTCAGAAATACAAACTATAGTACGAATCATAAATTTCCAACTTTCAGCCCTTTTCCCACCTACATACTGCATAATGTGTAAGGCTGAGATATTCCCAATTAAAAATAATTAGTTTAATATTAAAGAAAACAGCATTGGAACACATAAATTGAAGAGGAAAATTTCAAAAATATTAAAAAACTAAAAAGTTAGTCATCTTTCCATGCAAGAAAGAATCAATGCCAATTTATCACTAACAATAGTTTAAGCATTAGTTATTGTGAGAGGTATTTGACAGTGGGATTCATAGCACCATCTGGGCTTGGGAACATGAATCATAGAAAAAAAGTAGAGGCAAAGAACACATCTAGACATCACATTGGCACTACCCCATATCTAATGAACATTTTATATTAGGTTGTAACATAAGTAATGCAATTTTTAACAACTTTTTAACTTCAAAGGTTTGTTGGCATTGATAAAATTAATTAGTTACATCACAACCTAATACTTACTGGGAACTCTGCACCTTCATGAGCCACAGAGAGGACACATCGCAAAAAAATGCCTCTCAGCACCAGTACAATTAAGTGCAAACAGACATAATTAGAAGGACCATGCAGTAGTTGTTCTTAATATTATACAATCGATGGTGCAGCAGCACTAGCTAGCATAAAGGCTTATGTACTTTCATCATCTCTCAGCATCAAAGAGAGCACCTACGAGAGATGATTTACAGATAGCAAAGATGGGAAGATTAAAATACCCGTCATGGAAGGGGTGGTTAGCATAACCCTGGACTGACAGCTCCAGTAATAAAGGTAATATTCTTTAATGAAATTGCTGGCCTCTCAGCCAAATGTCAATAATACACTGAAAAAAATAACTCATTAGGTCTCCTAAATACATATTCCAATAATTATGTCTACCACATTCAAGAATTTTTCTGGGATATGACCTATACTGGCACCTTTGTAACTAAAACTAGAAAGAATATAATTAATTGTTACATGCTTTTACTCTGATAATTATAATTTCCCCAAACAATTTTTTTTTCTTACAGGACATTACTTTGCATAGTATGTCGTAGGTTATTTTTAATGTACCAAAGCGTTTAGGAAATAAGTTCCTTGTGCTTCAGTCACTCACATGTATGCTGTCATTTTCTTCTGAAAATAAATACAGTGCAATTATTCATGATGACTACAAATCAAAAACAATTTAATGGATCAAAAGTATTCTCCAATATGAAAATAAGCAAATTCCAAGAAACTGCGGGAGATGCCACAACAGTAACTTTCAACGGAGTCATCTGCTAGTATATATTTCAATGCAACAATTTCAGAGTGTAAAAATCATTTGCCTAGACTGGAATTTGAACCCAGATCTCTTGATGTCCAGCCGAGTGCTTTAGCTAGTTAAGCTTTCGAGGCGTCTTCTTAAACTCTGAAATTTTAAAAAAATTTCAGAGTTTAAGAAGACGCCTCGAAAGCTTAACTAGCTAAAGCACTCGGCTGGACATCAAGAGATCTGGGTTCAAATTCCAGTCTAGGCAAATGATTTTAAACTCTGAAATTTTAAAAAAATTTCAGAGTTTAAGAAGACGCCTCGAAAGCTTAACTAGCTAAAGCACTCGGCTGGACATCGAGAAATCTGGGTTCAAATTCCAGTCTAGGCAAATGATTTTTACACTCTGAAATTGTTGCATTGAAATGAATATAAGCAAATTTACAAGACCTCAGCATAAATCAGCATGTCAAACTGTTGCCTTAATGATTCATAACAATAACAAAAATCAGATTAGAATAATGACAATGAAGGGTCTTAATAAGAAGCAAGAATCTTACTACTGAACAAAATATTAACCATATCCTAGCCATTTACAATATTTTCAGGTGGACTGCCAAAATTCCCAACTTTTAAGGTTTATACAAAACCTATTCACAGTGTCATGACTTTCGACAAAGCAAACAGTCAGCAACTTACAGGCAAAACTGCAAACTCAAGACTGCAAGCTACCCAAGGCATGCATGCATCTTAAAGCCTAGTATGCTTGGAGCCACACTTGGTAAGATAAACACTTTTTGAATTTATTCCAACAACATCATGTCAAACTACAGATTTAGTTTTTTGAAGTTCACGGAATCCTCATGCTTTGGGAAATTCTAGAAGAGAGATGATAAAAATCTAACTACACAGCACATGGGGTTAGCAATATCATTTTGCAACAAATACCCCTTTTCCTCCAGCCATCAGTAGTATTAGATTATGAACAAAACTGATAGGCATGAAATAGTAACTTAAGATGACATTCAAAAGATGGGAGAGTATTTTTTAATCTAAATGACATCCAACTGAGGAAATATTGCTATCATATTGAGCATAAAACATAAATGGCAATATTTGGTGAAAAAAATAAAATCACACATTCACAAGAGAACAAATGATTCCCTACACAATTTCAAAAAATTAACCAAACCTATTCATTTATTATCACATAAAGTCGCACCCACTAGTGACTAGTGCACCCAAAGAAAATACCTTATTATATCATAACAGGTCATCTTTTATTTGCAACTTCAGGGACCATTTATGCTATTGCTCAAAACGAAGAGGGCAAATGGAGGTACTCCAGTCATTATTGTTCTGTGCATCTTTCATATTCACACCATAGGAAATCATTGCAATGCAATATTTACCATGTATACAGATTTGTTGGGAAGAGAAAGGAGCAATAGCAGATGGGAGGATTAACAGCATCAAAAGTTACTTTTGGATTACGTAGCTGCAGCAACAGCACAATTAAATGGTTATAGTTTCAAAGAATACCATATATTGGTAATGGTATCACAGTAATCTGTACTTAAAGTTAGCAGTCTCTGTCACCATCATTTAACCCTAATTATAGGTATGTTTTTTAGCCTATCATAAAAAAAAACAAAATAATTCCATTGGCCTTACGAGGGCAAAAGTATATGCAACAACATTTCATCTTCAAATTATGGAGATTTAAGTAGATCTTAATGTGTCACTGATTGTGTCAATAATCACTACCATGCAAACCAAATGACTGAAAAAGAGTTGGAAATCTGTACCATTGCCACCATTTTATACAACCATTTTGATTTAAACTATCACTGCGACTATCAATGAAATGATAGGCAATTAGTACTAAAATAAATGGATTTTAGTTCAAATATATTACCAACTCTTGATATTACTCCTAGGTTACCGCTCAAGTTTATATATCTGAAAATAATAAATTTTGGAGAGAGCCACTTCTACAATGCCCCCACAAATATTCACCAAGAGTAGAATTGGATTTTAAAAATTGAGCAAATCAGTGGCGTTTATTATTCTCAGGGAAGAAGCTATCAGTTTTATAACACATCTGGACAATAGAAACAAATAAATGCATGAATTCAGGGGGCATGATATTCAGTCATAGAATGAATGCATAGCTCACCAATATAACGTCACCAGGTAATTTCCTGGTCTACTCTTAGGTACATACATACAGTTTACAAACAGTAAGAATACAAGTTTCATCCTACTAATGAACTTTGGGAGAAAAAGACACTGAGTTGACTCATTTTCACTTGTCTATGTCTCAAACAAAAAATCTGTATGTACTCAGATTGAAGGCAAATTTGAATTAAGCACACTAGACAAAGTAGCTATCCAAATCCTAGTGCCAAAAAACCAAAAGTTAAATAGTTTGACTTCTGAAGGAAAGGCTTTGCTTGTGAAAAAGAGCAGTTGCTGAATGCGCAACATTTCAAACAAGTGGTGAGGAATGGTGTGGCTTTGACCCCCCCCCCCCCCCCAAGCATCTAAAAATAGGATAACACCACCGCCATAGGGCTGTTGTATGGGGTCCACTTTTTTGAATGTTCACTTTACTTCTACACCACCACTACATTGAATCTCAGTTGTCTGCACAACAAAATCTTTGATAAAAATAAAGATGTTAGCATCTATTGTTGCATTAGCAACAATAATTTTTATGCAAGGCTTCATGGAATTTTATAAGAAATACATCAAAATCAAATTCTATGTTTTCCGTCTTGTAATGCTCCCATATCATCTCTTTTTTTAAGTCTCTCATTCCCTTTTATTACTGTGCCATCCCCTCTCCCCGAGTTTATTCACAAAATGTAATTAATTTTAGTTCATGATAGAGTTCACATGAAACATGTAAATGAGAAGTGCTTACCCTTGACAAATACATCCTCCAGCGGCTACAACTGATGAGATGATTATGCATCTTTAGGAAAAAACTACTACTGCATTCCATAAATTTTAATTCAGCTTTTTTTGTTGACTATCAAAACTGAAGTAAACAACGTCAAAATGAAGACAGCTCATTTTTTTAATAGAATGAAGTAACTTCCAATGAGTTGAAAATTGTTAAGAAACATTTAAAATAGCTAAGTAGGATAATAAAATATCAACATTTATTCACAACTGCCATCATTATAAGCCAGGTATTTTATAATAAAACAATAAAATGAGATGGCTTCTGATGTAGCATAACATCATTAGTGATCCTAATTTTTGGAGATAGAGCATACTTTACTTAAGTTTTACAGCACATAACCACTTTCATTAAACGAGGATATGGGGAAGTCAAGCAGGTGGATTTAGTGAAAGCTCCATTCAGTCATGGAAGGGTCTTATGTTTAAGCTGTCTATACTCAGGTCTATATAATGAATGTATTTTCTATTTTTTGTTTTAATGCCAAACAATACCAGAACATCACTGAATTGGTAAGGAACCACCTAATTCGGTGTGCTGGTTACAAGGCTGAGTGAAGTATCCAGTCAAAAAAGGATGAGCATCCTCGAGACAATGGAGTATACTCAGAAAGGTGCCAGTAAGTTTTCTGGCAAAAGTAAAATAATAGATGACAGCAGCACCTTACAGTACTGAAGTGGCACCAGAAGAAATACCTACCCTCAGCCCAAAAGACAGACCAACTTTAACCAACAACCACATATTCAAGTAAAAAAAAAATTCTCATCTTAAGGGTGGAGGAAATATAGTGGCTACATTACTTTCAAGCAATGCAGCAGGATGAAATGTGATAAATGGAGGCCCAGCAGTCAAAAAGTGTACATTTAGAAATGTCAGCAATGAACTGTGGTGTCACGAAGAAAGATGATTTTGTATGAGCAACTATGTAAGAAAATGGAACAGTTGCTGTTAAATTTTGCAGAAGACTGATGCACAAAATAATACTTTTTTTGAATTGATCAGTGTGGATGAGGATAAAGGGTCCAAAAAGGCTACAAATAATATTTCATCAGCAACCACTGACTTATAACTCTTAGTGATGAGTGCACTTAGGAATTCTTACCACAATATGACATACATTGAGAAAACATTGACATATATCTGACTATTGAAAATTTGAAGTGATGATGTGACCTAAATAGGCTCAAACCGCAGCCATTACATTAAAATACAACTCTGTATAAATTATTGATTTGCCAGCAAAAATACAACTCATGCAAGCATCCAGTATTAACAAAGCATCATAATTAACATTTTAAGGTCCCTTCGGGCAAAGATTTGGCAGATTCAGTGGAAATCCACAAGTGTACCTTCACCAAAATTTTAATAAATTGCATGAAATACTAGTGAAGTAAATAAGTTTTCCCAGTGATGCACTGGTACTGCATCTTGACCAGCTACAGCAATGTGCAGTGTTAATCTAACCATGGTGCAATCATGCTAGACAACTTATATCAATTCAAATTCTTATTACACTTCAATATGGCAGTGCTGACATTTAGCAGTATCACTGGCGCTTTATACCTAAATAGATATTTTGTCATTAAATGTCACTTTTGCAAAAGGTACGTGTTGAACATAAACCCTGAAGGGCCTTAGCCCTTAAAACTTACGCATTGGGTTAATATTACTATATGCAAACTATGAAAAAAAAACACAAAATAAGACCATTGCCGAAACTATACAATGCATTTGATATGGCACAATCCATATTAGTGAGTTAGGCCTAAGATTTATGAAATGTGAGTGCATATAGAAAATCAATGTGCTCAGCAACGTTCATGAAACATTAACTTGGTGGTAAAATTTAATCTAGTTGTTGGCCATATTTATTACCCCTTTTTAAATACAATTAGCCCTCAGAATCAACAAATATAAATTCATTAACATTACCCTTCTTTGAATGGTGACTAATATACTATGAAACTATTCTAATTGTTGACCAAAATATGTAGCCCCACAAAAGTAGTACTGTGATATATTATATCCAGCAAGCTGCTACTAAAAGTTTTAGGCTAGTGTCTGCACTATTTTGGATGATGTGCATACTTATTAATGATAAGTAACATGTGGGCCTAAGCTGTGGTGATACATTGGGCAATTATATTTTTTGTGTACTACATGCGGAGACTTTTCCAGTAAGTTTCCATTATTAAATGAATTAGAGTGATTAGTCCATGAATAACTTGTATTTCAATTCAGAATCTCAGACTAGACTGATCAGGAACAGGAGACAAGCAAGAAGACGAAAATGGGTGAAAAAATTTGAAGCATTAATCCGATAATGGTCAGAGAGAAAGAAATGAACACACAGCAGTTAAGTCTGTGACATCTGAATAAGTATAAAACTCCCCTCTGCTACATTTACCATCAAACTTTAGAATTCTTCCCAAGAACATCTCTTTTAGAAGATTTTTTCACTGTCATTGCTCACCGCTAAGCAATAAAATTTGATATACCCCCTTAGCCTCCAGGGATCTGTACACTATTCCCAGATATTTCTTTTCGCATACCACCCAATTTTATTTTTCCCCCACGTAGCAGTTATTTTATTTGTTCATTGTTTTCTTTTATTTAATTTCGTACCCAATAATAACTGTAAAAATTGTCTAGATTCTGTTTTAATGATTACCAATTTATTTACGCATGGCAAGTGGCTAGGTGGAAGGGACTATCTAGTCCTGATGTCACCCCAATAAAGACGTCTAATTAACATTATTAGGGATGATTGAAACTCACTCACCTAGATCATCAGATTTAGTTTGAAGTGTCTAAGCTAACATTTTAATTTTCACCTTTGAAAGAGGCATAACTTAATTCAAGGCTTTCATTCAAAAATGGTTCCCAAGAGAGACTGCCAAAATAATTACAGTCTGCCACAGTATCAAACACCAATGTGTCCACCACATCACCTACTAAAGCACACCAGGCAAAGGTTATGAAATCACGGGAAGTCAATCCAGCTCAAATCATCTTCATATTGATGTTACATAAGAAATTGATACAAGTAAACTTTTTAACTCAAGACCTATGATTTTTCAATGTATTTACACCATCAGCAACATGAATGCTCTACCTCAAAAGCAAGAGTAATTTTTTTTTATTTTAAGCTTGGGATTTGGTTTATTTTCTATTGATGTGAAGCTATCAAAAAACAGGTCTTGCCAAGTAATTAGGTGCTGCAATTCACTGTAATTAGATAATATTTTAAGTATTTCCATGTGTTTCAAGGGAAGGTTGAACTAAATACATAACAGAAGATATAAGATCCACGATCATCCAAAATTGAGTACAGACCACATTTTTTAAATTGATAGCCTCAACATTCACCATTAATATCATCAAAGTCATAGCAAAATGTAATTAAATGCAAAATCTTTTTTATTTATTAATTCTGTAAACAAGTCAACTCACTCTCCGTTGAGGATTTTTATCATATTTATGCCAAATTTATTAGGTGAAAATAGTAGACCCATTAAGAGTGATACAGGTAGTACTGTTGTGTAACATTAAAATATGCCCATATCATGAGTATTAAGAGTTTAAAACTACCAGAACTGTACAGTTGGGCCATAAATTCAATATAAGATGCCTCCGGGACAACTTTCACATAAAACTTGTGCAAAATTCACTGCATTTTAATTTCAAAACTGATAAAGCAAATATAAGTGTTAAGTGCCAACCAATTAATAAAAATTCCACACATTTAAAAATTATCCCATAACTTATCATAACTCAAATATTTTAAATAATAATGGGAACAAAAAACTTGATTTAATGCTAAGACTACGAGTACATTTCATGATGGGGAGGATTGGCACGAAATACTTGTATTTCCATCACGGTGAATGTTATACGTTTCTTTAAATAATAATTAAAAACTCCTAGAGGCAATGAAATGATGCGATGGGAATTTGAACCAATCACATCAAAATCAAACTCCTGCTCAACACTTGACACATCAGAAACATCAAAATATATACCATAATGCACGAATTTGAATAAAATTGAAAACGAGCTGCACTAGGCATAAAACACATCATTGTTTACCCTCACCCATGCCTTACCTTCGACTTCAATTGCGCCAGTATAAAGCGTGATATAAATCTTATGTTACACAAGATTTGAAAAAATATATATATTTCTTTGACTATTACACACTAGTTTTCATACAGTGAAAATGTTAAGATAATTAAGTGGCCTGAAAAAACAGTAAGAGTAAATGGAATCCACAGAACTACATTTTCAGCAATGTCACTTATATACACAACACAAAACATCCATCGATTACAAAAATAAGTGTTCACCATATACATGACTATATTAGAGAAGTGACAAGACCATATTATTAAATTTCACCTTTCATCAAAACAATAAACAGCAAAAATTTACAAATTTTTATTTTATAACCCTTGGGCACCAAATAACTCTTATTTCATTTGAGATACTGTGATTCACATGAAATTGAAATAAAGGCACTGTTGCACTAACCCCAAACATTAACCCGCAAAGATATTTTGGCACTTAAGGGACGATCAATACAATTAAAAATAGCAATATTACAATAATTTTCAACAAAATAAACCACTCATTAAATATAGACGATAATGTCTTCTCGTATGAAACTACATGACCCAATGTAATAGTGTGATAGGCACCTTTTTCCTGTGTGCACACATGCACCCTTGACGGATTACATGCTAAAATGAAAACTTTCGTAATGGTAACGTCACATTACAGTAACGCTTTCAGCGGCCAACCGTATTAACGGACGAAAACTTAAGTTCGCGGTACTTACTAGGTCCCTAAAATGCTAAAGCCAAATATCGTTTGAGGTAATGTGCCGACCGTTGCTCTCACGATCCCACGACATATATTACAAGTAAATTTGAGGCAACCGCATTGAAATAATTTCGATTAGAGAGTAAGGCTTCTTTTTCTTCGCGAATTATAAAATTAATTAGGAATCAATAGAAAAAACTTTCCCGCCCAAATAATTTGCAATATACCACATCGACAAACTAAATTTTTTTAAGCATCTCATTCAAATAACGCACCCACACAACCAAGGCATTAACGAACAAAAAACGACCTATGCGACCATTCACAGTACCTCATAAAAAGGACCGGTCAATCACGAATTATAAAATAAGTATTTACCAGGGACCATGCTTCTATAACTCGGCAAATTAATTACCTCCGTTAATAATCTCTTGAGTCCATCCACTTCGTCCTCACCAGGATTGAGTTCTCCACCAGGCCTGACAAAAATAATGAGACAAACATTGACCTGTTTCGCCATTCCCGTAAACCACACTAAACATGTCCGAGACTTACTTTAATACTTACAATTTAAAAAATGTGGTTCCAAGCTGCAGTAATAATACATGAGGTAAACCATGCTCGTGGACCAATAAAACTCCTTCCACACTTCGCCTCATACCTATCTTTTCAAACTCTTCCCTCATTCTCTGAAACCTCGCTGGTACCGAGGGATCTTTTTCAAACAATGGTTCCTTGGTTCCAAATGTGTAATTGGTTAAAGGATACCTTAAAAATAGAAAATTGAGTTATTTAAATTCATTCCATTCACTTATGGAGCCATTATATCATTCATACACTACGCTATTGCCGAAATAATCACAGCATCAACACTCACAGTGCTGTAACCTGCGCCATCTTTGTTTAAATCAAATTGCAATGGAATGACTGTGAGTGTGGCACGAGCGATGTTTCGATTGACAATCATCGAATTAAAATTATCCACTTACAAATTGATTGTCCTATTCAAAGTGATGGATTGGTTTGAAACGAATTTACTGTCAAATCCAATGGGTTGACTAGCTCTTCTGGGCCAGCCACTACCTTTAATTGCAGTAGCCATTTTCATTCACTATTCTGAGTTCTTCAGTATGGAGGACGCCAATTCTTATTGGTTAATATAAGCCATAGTGGCTCAACGGCATTGCCATTGGGCTATATGTTATAGTCACACGAGACGCCATTACATCGTCAAACGCGTGAAACTACGTGACTAGCAGAAGCAAGAGGGGGAATTTAAAGTTAGTTTACTCTTGGTATGACCGATATGTATTAATCAGTCAATATTTAGGTTAATTTTTTCATAAAGAGTATGAGACCTAAACTTCCTTTCTCTTTAGCGTATCAAATTTTCATATTGCTCATATCTCGTCCAAAATGTTTGTGTATAACTCTTGTTCGGCAAATTCAAATCTGTTATAGAAGTATACATGTTATGAACAAGTATTTGAAGTTTTTTCTTTACATTTTTTCAGACACATCGAAGAATTATAGTTTTCAGAATGGAAGAGCGTGAATTTAAACGATTCAAAGGAAATAATGCACAGAATGCTGCCTTGGAGGATTGCAGTAAACAAATAATCGATTTTAAACACACTTTTAGTCAACAAATTTCAAATTTAGTGAATAGAATGTCACAAATTACAACCTGCTGTAATACAGTACTTCAAAGAATAGATGTCATCGAAAATTTGGTGAAGAGTAGTGTAAAATGTGACAATCACAGGCACCCATGCTGTGATGATTTAATCAAGAGAATACAAGTGTTGGAAGATTTCATCAAATCAGAATCATTAATAATTAAATCTGACGCTATAAGCCAAGGTGGGAGCATTAAAGACTTGCATGGAACCACTGGCGGGTATGTATTTGGCATTGAGGTGCAAGATGTGTGGGCATCGTACAAATGTTGAATTTTGTTATTGTTTTGTGCATTTTGTATTTGACGGATGGATCAGGACACTTCTTTATTTGTTGTAGAATGGCTTCGCCAGTTGTTATTGTCAGAAATAGCAAGCCTCCTCAAGTCAGTGCCTCTGTCACTCTGGACTCGTCCATGCAAGTTATAACGCTTAATTCTGAAGCTGACTATCCAGAAGGCTCATGGTTAGGCGATGAGTCGAATCCGGAATGTAGGGTTAGAAGCCCTATTAGCCCAGCGTAAGTGAAATTTAATTGAAAATGTCCTGAAAATGCGTTCCTGGATTTTCATTTTGCTAAATTTGCTTTGCATAAGAAATATCTTAGTGTCTCGTTTGGCTACTCGTATTCTTGCCAGAAACTAACAAATCTTTTACTTTTCCGGTTGAACACTAAAGCGTCATAAGCCTGTTTTGTTGCAGCCTACATGTTAATCTTATTTTCTTGAGCCATACTTGTGTTTATTTAATTAACTTCATTTTGTTGTGTTTGCTGATTGATCATGAATAATCTGATACATTAATGACTATTCAATGGCAATAGATACTGCCTTAAAAATAAACCCTATTTTTTTATGATGTGAAAAGTAGAAGAGTTTTAATGACATTGTTATTTCACACCTGTTTGAGTTCTTAAAAATCTTATTGTTGTGGTTTGATGTGGATCAAAAGATGTATGAATATCTATTTTATTAAATGAATGGAAACTCTTATAGGGATTTTGAAAAAATTAAGCAAACCCTAGTGATTTAGAGAGATTTTGCTGTTGATTTTGCTTTAGATTCATCCACCAAAGTTGAGCTAACTACAAAAGCTAGTCACTAACTTTTGTAATATGGTTACTGCAATTAACAGTATCATTTGAGTAAATGCCAGACTAGACTTTGTAAACAAAAGCTTGTCAATTTCAAGTACTCCCATTCAAGCATTAGCACTGATATTGCTGATCATACATTAATCATGTAGCACTAACTCTACTTTCAAATAAGTTTCAGCCACCATGTAATAAGCTCATCTTGAAATAATTCAATACCCTTCTCGACTGGTTTGATGTACTTTTTTTTGTCTGTGTTTTGATTGGATGTATCTATGCCAGCTTAAAAAAGCGTAAAAGCTCATAAGTTCTTACATATTTTTACACTTCATTTCAACATAATTTCCCCATTGGGAAAGGTTTATGCCCCCAATTCCTTGACAAATCAATGTACTTGAGACAAAAGGGCATATAAATAGTGTAAACATGAAACATAAGGTGTATATCCCATCAAATGGTCAAAGTTAATGATTAAAATATTAGCAATATTGTAAGACTCTGGGATGCCATTGGAAAAGCCAAAATAATGCATATTCAAGTAAAGTAGAGGGATGGAAGCAACTTATTTGAAACTTTTAAATTAATCACACAGTACAGGTAAGGGTAGTAGAAGGAAGAGTCATGATGGGCAGTGATAGGTTATACATATGAGGGTAACCCCATAAGTACCCGACCCAACAAAGAAAACTCAAAAATTTTGGGAAAAAAATGTATTTATTTTTCAACATAATAATCTCCTTTAAGCTCTATACACTTTTCTCAGCGCTGTTCAATAAGTTCAATACCCATTTTATGATAAGAACTGTCTTGCTCTTCAAAATAGCCATTAACTGCCAACATCACTTCTTCATAGTTGGAAAATCTTTTATCGACGAGCCATTTGTTCAAGTTTGCGAACAGAAAATAATCCGAGGGGGCTAAATTTGGCCAAGAGGGTGCATGAGGTAGCAATTCAAACTTTAATTAATGGATTTTAGCCATTACAATAACGGATTTGTGAGCTGGTGCATTGTCTTGATGAAACAGCACTTTCTTCTTAACCAAATGTAGCCACTTTTGCTTGATTTCTTTACTCAAACATTGCAATAAGTTCGCATAATATCCGCCATTGATGGTGTTACCTTTTTCAAGATAATCAATGAAAATTATCGTATGCACATCCCAAAAAACTGACGCCATGACCTTGCCTGCAGGTGAAATGATCTTTGCCTTTTTTGGAGCTGGTTCTCCCTTTTGAATCCATTGTTTTGATTGTTCTTCTGTCATGGGTGTGAAGTAATGGACCCATATTTCATCCATGGTTATGAAACGGCACAAAAATTTTGCTTTGTTTCTGTGAAACTTTGCTAAACACTCAATTGAAATATCTTTCCAACACTGGTTTTGCTCGAGTGTGAGCAAACGCAGCACCCATCTTGCATACAGTTTTCTTATTTCCAAATTTTCAGTTAATATGCAATGTACCACACTTTTTGAAATACCTACTATGTCTGCTAGCTCGCACACTTTCAATCAATGATCATTCAGTATCACTTTGTGGATTTTCTTCACCGTTTCTGGGGTCGTCACCTCATTTGGTCGACCAAAGCGATGCTCGTCTTGACACCTCATACAACCTTGTTTAAACTCTGCTGACCAATATTTTACTGTTGTAAACAAAGGAGCAGACTCACCCAGAGTGTAATCCAGTTGAGCTTTTATATTGTTTGGGCTGAGGCCTTTCAAATAAAAAGTATTGTATCACAAAACGATGACCAATTTTCTCCATTTTTCACAATTTAACCGAAAGTGTTCACTATTGATGGCTGCCAAACAAATACTAAATGGGAAAACACTTGTACAAGGGGATGGATACTCAGAAATAGGGTACACATATACATACGATATATAGGGTAGCCAATTATCTCCAATACTTTTCAGCATGTATGTATGCTGAATATATATTGGAAGGACAGGAGACTGATCCGCAACCTGTACATGCCTCGGACTGCTCAGGTGTGAGTGAAGAATGGAGAGTCCGGATGGGCAGTGTTAGGCAGAGGTGTTAGGCAGGGTTGTCCATTGTCACCGGTGCTGTTCAACATATACTATATGTGGAGGAAATGATTAAAGAGGCTTGGGAAGAACTGGAGGTGGGAATGAAAGTCGGAGGGGAATTCGTAAAATCGGTTAGGTTTGCTGATGACCAAGCATTAGTTGCTCAGCCAAGGGGTTGCAAGCATTGTTGAGTGAATTGGAGGTTCAGTGCGATAGATATGGGATGAGAATCAATATTAATAAAACAAAGGTTATGCAATTTTCCAGAAAAAAAGGCTAAGCTAAACATTAAAATAGGAGGGGAAAAAATAGAGCAGGTAGAACAGTTTACATATCTCGGAAGTGTTTTGGACCAATACGGTCAAAGTAGTAGGGACGTAAGGAGAAGAATTGCGCTAGGCAAGGAGGCTTTCTCAAGGAGGAGGGAGTTGATGATGGGGACTTTGAGTAGGGAGGTTAAGAAAAGACTCGTAAAAACTCTGATATGGAGCGTAGCTATGTACGGAAACGTGGTCACTGAAGCAAGAGGATAGATGCAAATTGGAGGCTTTTGAAATGTGGGTGTGGAGAAGAATGGAGAAGGTGAAATGGACCAAAAGGAAAACAAATGAGGAAGTCTGGAGATGGTGGGTGAGGAGAGGGGTTTGTTGAGAGAAATCCTATGGAGGCAGGAAAAATGGATGAAAAGCATATTGAACGGTAGTGGAATGTTGAAGAAAGTAATAGAGGGGAGAATGTTGGGCAAGCGAGGAAAGGGCAGGAACAGGATAGGGATGTTGGATGGGACGAAGGGAGGAAAGAAGTTCACAGAGATGAAGAGGGACCTGATGTAGAGTAGGTTGCTGGATTGGGTTTTGGTTGGAGTCACAAAATATTTATTTGATAGTTTTGTCCCTCCAAAAACCTACCCTAACCGGTAGATTACCTAATAATAAATAATGTATGCTGAGTACATATTAAGGGTGGCAGTGGAAGACCTTGAGCTGGGAATAAAAGCTTAAGGCTTGATGGTTAAATCAGGTTAGCAGATAATTAAGCAATAGTAAGTCAGGGTAGCCAAGGAATCACTATTATTAGTGAGTGCTTTCCTGGAATAAATAGAGAGATATTAGATGAGGATTAACCGCAAGCAAATTAAGGTATGAGATTCCCGAGAATTGGGAATATTGAAGGGTACCTCTGTTTCACTCCACTCGCTAACACAGTCACTCCTGACTCTCCATTCACCACATGCACCTAAGCAGTCTGCGATACCATTATTCCCGACCCATAAAATGCACTATTTTTACTCCAAAAAGTACTCTATAATCAGTCTGAATCTAATGGGCTTGAGGGTATATGGGTATGACTTTGTCCCATAAGTCGCAAGCCATTTTGTTGGAAAAATACCTACTAATAAATATTTTTTCAAATTTCACTTGAATAGAGATTTATTCAAGTGAAATTTGCATAGTTTGTCTCCTTTCCATCATGGATAAATTTCACAAGGTTAACCCTAATACCATTCGGTTTGTTAAATATTTTTTCCTTTGTATGACTTAGATGGTTACGTATATTACAAATGTTAGTAATAATACTGTTTTGAGCCAGTAGTATACAATAAGTCTAACATTTCCTTGAAAGTACTTCCTGGAAAAATTCTGGAATAAATTAATTCCCAAATAAAATAGAATATAGTGCATTTAGCTATATCTCACATGTAGTACTGCTGTGAAACTTATAAGCATTGTACTAATGGGATATGGCCCCTCTGCTAATTATCTCCCCCCTATTAACTCGGGAGTATGAAGGCACTCAACTTTAATTAGTATTAGATTTTTTTAATGACATAGAAAATGTTTGATTAGAATATACATTTCGATAATATATAAATAAAAGTGGAAACCTCATGGCATCTGAAGAGAGATTTGTCAAACAGTATTGAATTAAAACTTGAAGTCCTGAGTTTGCTTCAAAATATGGAAACTGAAAGGCATGTTGGCTCTCGTTCAGCAGAGAAGGTGATATGAGAATGAAGGAAGCGGAAGATGGATTTAGTTAATGTAGGTATGAGTGAAAAGGCCTGGCATTCATGTACTCCTAAATGAACAATATTGTGGAACAAGTAGTTCAGAACCGGATAATAAATCACAGAAAGAATGGGATTTGTTTCAACCAAAATAATTTTAATTTGATAATAAATATTGTTTAATAATAAATTTGAGCCATAAAATCAGGAATAGGTATATCTATTGCCAATTTTTCTGGGACATGTTGTGAGAGATTCATGAAATGAAATGGCCTGGGCACACACACCAGAAGTACGACAGCGAAAAATGTGCCTCTTGATAATTTTAAAGAAAGGCTATAAGGCACTAACTCGTGATGTCAAACCAGTGGAAAGAAAGTGATTGCCATCTACTAATACTTTTTGCAATTGTTTAAAAAGTCCTAGCTGAAGGTTAAAAGTGAGACTATCCTATGTATTTTAAAAAATGTGGAATAATTAACGTGCAATTTGGAGTGAAGATGACATTTGTGAAGACAGTGACAACCCCAGGAAAAATAATGCTGAAATGATTTCGCAGCAGTGATGAATGTCGGGGATTCTAAGATGAATAAAAGTTAATAGCTGTTAAATTTTGAGTGCAAAAATTTCATTTTTTCCATATTAAATATTTGCACTATAATACTTTGATCCTTTACTGTCTGATCCAATATGGTACAGGTTGCGGTTACTTAATCCTGTGGTCTCTTCATATCTTTGTTAAGTCATTCATTCATTAGCCCAATTTACTCTTATCACACACCCCATTAAAATCTATAAAACAAACAATGCATCCTGATTGTATTCTGTGTCTCTCTCTATTAGTAACCTCATTGTTGCTATGGCATCACATGTGCCTCTTTATCTTTTTAAACACAAAGATTTATTTATTTAATGGCTTCATTAGGGTGAGATTTAGACTTTATAGTCCCTTCTTCCACCTAAACCCTACATATTACATTAAAGACAATTACAAACACCCCAGCCCTAGGTGGAGGAAAACCCACCCAGGTGGGAATTAAACCCGCTACCTCTGAATTGGCAGGCGAAGACATTACCCTGCCACTTCGAGGTCAGCATCCATCACCGTTCATCCCCTGAATAATGATTTGCCCTCCATCATCTTGTTGCTTATCCTTAGCTGTGTGCAAAATCAAATTTCTTGTTCAATAGTCCTCACAAATGGCTGATTTTCCCTTCCTTGAGTTGGGAACTAAAACTGATCCAGCAAAATCTTCAAGCCAAATTCTTCCTTCATATATGCAATGAATTGGTCCATGAAATTTCTACCTCACAAATGTTCCTAAACCCTTAAGTAGTTTTCAGGCATGTTATCTATCCCTACTAGCCTTATTTGATTTCAATTCCTTCAATGCCAATTCTATCTCACCACCAAGTAAGCCTGGATCTAAGCTATCCTCATGTACGCCATATTCTTTATGTCTAATCTCGCTGGTTTAATTTATTTACCATAGAGCTCCTTTGTGGGTTGGGTAGTCCAGGTGTAGAGCGTTGCACTACTGACCGGAGAACCCAGGTTCAATTCCCAGGCAAGCCTCTCTGGGTATCTGCTGCTCTACCTAAGCTATGTGATTTTTCGGGTACCAGATCTCCCTAGGAAACCATAACCGGCACAGGGAGAGGAACTGGCCCTCCTACTCTGATATTTGAATTTCATACCCCGTCGGGCGTAGTACTGGTTGAACTTTACCATCACCTACCAAACCGACCTTTGGGTTGCTTACTGTGTTTATGGTTTTTTATAGCTCCTTCATATATTCCTTCCATCTCCATTGAACCTTCCCTTATTTATTAATCAATTTTCTGGACTAATCTTTGATAGTGTGCACAGATTTTCCCTTACAGAACTCCATACAGTGCTTTCACCATCATGCAGAGAGCACAAATTCCCCCTTCCCTTGTTTTCCTTATTCTCACACTGTATCTTCCACCACATTTCTTTCGCCCAATTAGTTTCCTGATTCAGTTTATTACTTAGCCTTTTACTATCGCTCCTGTAACCCCCACCATCCTTCTATCTCATGTCACACAGCCTTGAAATATCTGTAATTCCTATCTCCTGCTGGTTATATTTTAATGTCCCTGTCCTCAACATCATCCTAAACTTCCAAGTCCTTCTTCTAACCAGTTTCAGTCCGCTTCTGTTTCTTGTTGTTATGAAGTCTTGATCTTCATGTACAGAAACCAGAGTGCTGTTAAAAAAATTCAGATTATCATTGCTAACAACACAAGACAAAATGACATTATTCATCCAAATAGCCTAAGAGCCTCATAAAGACACATCATCATTACATACCAAGGTTTTAATAACTTCGACAAACTACCATGAAAGAAAAAGGTTAAGTTTTGAGAAAATGGTATTTTAGGAAAAAACATTTTATTGTATAAAAAATGTATGGAATATAACATCATTTAATAATTTTGATTTTGTCATTAACATTGATGTATTACATATTATCTCATTATTATGTAATACATCAATATACATATCATTTGTGCATTGTATAAAGTAATTGTGCTTTGTTTTTATAGAATGCTTTTCGTATTTTGTTTCCCTTTTCAGGGCTTAATTTAAAATTCCTATGGGCAATGAATATTATTATTGATGTTTCGACTTCTTTCTACAGAGATTTGCTACACATAAACACATTTTGTCACACACCAGAGAAAATGGCCCTCACACTGCTAGACTATTTATTTCCCCGAGAGGTTTTAGCTGTGTCCAATTTATCAGGGAAAGGGAAACATGGAAAGAAACAACTGGACCCTCTAATGGTTAGTATGATTTCATTTGTTAATGATTACATTCAATTTATAATCACCTTATCTCTTGTAGAATAACTATAATTCTTTCAGATTTATGGAGTACAATGTCACTTACTTTATAAATTTCACATAAATGACAGAGATTGGTATAGAATTAAGCAAAATATGGATTCGAAATGCCGGACTGCTTGGAGGAAGAAACTGAAAGGCTTACCTCTGGGTGGGTTTAAGGTCAGTGTGATTTAATATGGTTGTACCATTTTTCAAAATTAATAAAGTATTATTATTATTATAGCCTTATTTTTTAGAAAATATATGAGGAGATTTATCAGATAATTTTATTAATGCAGTATAAGGTGTATCATTAGATGAGGATAAGGAATTGGGTGATATTCAGTCTGTATTGGTCTTAAATATCTCTTAAATTGTGGAATGATAATGATACTTCAACTGTGTTTCTTTTTTCATGTTTGTTGTGTATAGGCTAATTCTAGTGCGTTAAATTTGTGCAGCTTCTGTTACAAATCAGAAATGGGTAAAGCAAATGTTGTAGTCTTGGAATCAACCATAATATTTCTTTTTCACTCTTTGAGTTTTAGGATAAGAGAAAGGTTTACACTGCATTTTTACAAAGTGCACTATGTCGTGCAGGTTTATCTTCTCAATCGCCCGTTAGTCCTTCATAAATAGAAGAATTTTTCCTTTGAGATTAGTCAATTCTTGTCCACTGTGGATGGAAGAAAACAGGAAAGAATCATCTTTTTAAAAACTCTCATAAAGAAGGGGATCAGGATGATGCAGTGGCTAGTGTCCTGGCTTCCCACCCAAATGGCCCAGATTTGAATCCTGAAGAAAGCAGATCTTTCTCAGTGGTATCCTGATCCCTTTTGGAGATTGAAGAGCACTTTATGGGATTACGCCATCCATCGGATGGGACATTAAACTGCAAACCACTAAGCACATTTCGTTAAGAGTTGGCTAATGCTGATGCTGGGTTTCTCTCCACTCTTCCTCTGTTCCCATCCATCTCCAATGGCACAAATGACCTCAGTTGTCAGTTTCCTCCCCTAATAACTAATACAACTGTTGTAAAGAATCAAGGGAAAATGTATACACTGTGTATAATAATCAGTGGAAGTGGTACGCATAGCTGTTGAAAAGATTATCAGCTCTAAGATTATCATTTTATGTGTTGAAGTATCATTGTTCTTCTTTCACTGTGGCATTAATTTTTTTCATTTAATATAGTGACTTAATTTTTAAGTTATAATAAACACCTTGATTATGAAATTAACTTAGAAACAGTATAAGAAGTTTTTATTGCAAATGCTAATAACAGTTTTGCTCCAGATAGGCATACTTTTTCATTGTTTTGTATAGTTTGTTTCTCATTTTGTTCACCTCTAGCTTACATTCAAGCATTTTGTAAATTGTTATTGAAAAATAAACATCTGTTGCAGAACTCATCTTCTCATGAGAACCAAATCCACAAAGTAATTGCTGAGGATGGAGAGTCTCTAATTGTCACCCCAGGGTCTTTGGTGGGTGATACTATTGTTGAAGAGTTGGATGCACAAGTAAGTTGATGTGTCTTTCAAATATCTGATTTGTATCTTCATGTACGTTATATTATATATTTAAATGTATAAGATACTTCAATGACAATTTGGTGAATTTGTCAACCAAATGGAATGTGTATCACAAAAGAATTACTTTTGTGGAAATATATTCATAAATTTATTTATATTTAAGAAACATTAAATGTGTATTTTCAATATAAAAATATGCATTATATAGAATTGACAGAATGTGGAACAGGCATCAAGATTCATGGGAAATCTTCAATATGCCATGCGTTACCTGTTTCTGCTTTGGATACAAAAAGGTCTTTTTCCGAAATCGTGCCTTTGATTGACAACAAGGCTTTGTAGTCTTTTGAATTTTTTAGAATTTTATTAAATGATGGAATGTTGGAAACAAAGGATTGAATCTGTGAGGTTATGCGTTCTTTCGCACCGGAGACACCTTTCCAAAGGGCTAAATCTGAATCAATGGCTAGATTTTTCAAATCACGAATCAAAATGGGAATATTTGGGCAATATTTCTGCACTTTGTTCAGTAAACCAGTTCAGTTCAGTAGTTGTGCTGGAGAGAAGTGACTACATAAAGAAGTGTGAAGATTTCATCTCGAACAACAAAGCAATAGTTTTGACTAAGGACCCCACACCTGAATATCAGGAAGTGTGTAAAGCTTCCATCAACTCATGTGAAGTGATAATAAGCCCCAGGGAGAAACGCAACCTAATACAAATGAATCCATCAGTGCCCAGATTTTTTGGTTTGCCAAAAATCCACAAAATCAGTGAAAGCAATCTGTGTAGCAGTGTTCCTATTCAGCCTGTAATTTCCAATGTTTTGGCCCCTAACCACTTTTGGGTTAGTAAGTTAAACGTCTTATTCAAACAATTTTCCAAATTTTCCCTGAAATACGGAATAAAAAAATTCACAAGAACTTGTGGAAGTGTTTTCTAAAGAAATAGTAACCCCCAGGTGTATAATGGTATCATTTGGTGTCACAAATTTATTCCCCAGTGTTCCAAGATCAGAAGCTCTGAATCTTGCGGAAGTTACCCTTGTTAAAGCAAGGGTTCCAACCCCAGTGATATTTAAATTGTGTTCCTCCTTAAAAGTGTGTGTAGAACAAAACAGTTTCGTGTTTAATGGCAAAATATACCAACAACAAGACGGCTTAGCAATGGGCTCTCCGCTTTCCCCGCTACTAGCAGACATTTTCTTGGACAATTTTGAGCAACTAATGTTTCCCTCAGAGCATCCCCTCATCAAAAATATCCTCTGTTGGTATAGATATGTTGATGACGTTTTCTGCATCTGGACGGGTTCTGAAAGACAGTTGGACATTTTTTGGAATTTCCTCAATTCCAGACATAAACATATAAATTTTACCAAGGAATTAGAAGTGGATGGATCCCTCAACTTTCTGGACTTGAATATTACCATTAAAAACAATAGTTTTGATTTTTCTATTTTCAGAAAAGTGTTATACAGACCATGTCATTCACCATAATTCTAGGCACTATTTCACTCAAAAATTATTGGCCTTTCACTTCATGATACACAGAGTATGTTCTATCCCCATGTCCAAAGAAAACACTCTTAAAGAACTAAAGATCATTAAACAAATTGCAGTGAACAATGGATATAGAGAAGATTTAATTGATATCCTTTACCGTAAGAAACTATCCCGTTTAGCAAAGTTATCCATGTATAGTTCACCCACATATACAGAAAACCAGCCAAAGTGGCGGAGATTCCCTTTTCTTGGTCACTTGTCGTTAAAAGTACAAAGAATTCTCCCAAAGGAAATAGTGAGACCGGCCTTTTACAATAAAACTAATTTAAGCTACATGTTATGCCACACGAAGGACCACATTGAACCACTACACAAAAGTGGAGTATACAAACTCCGCTGCAAAGACTGCAACCAGATATACATAGGCCAGACGGGGAGGAGATTTGAAACAAGAATAAAGGAACACCGAGCTTGTTTTAAAAATAACATCTCCGCATCACTATTCGCCAAGCACTTGAGAGAATGTGGCCACACCAGCGATTTCACTCCCGAATTTCTACACTTTGAGAAGAAAGGGTACCGTCTTGATGCGCTGGAGCAGTTGGAAATCCTTCAACACACGAATTACGAGGAAGATGTTTTGACCAACGATTTTCTTTACCCTTCACATTCCCCATTATAGTTTTTTCCCTCATCCCCTGCCAGCTCACCGGAAGCCAAGTGAGACTTTTTCAACAATGTAGCAACTCCTCCCAGCCCGCTACTGAGTCACCTAACTAATTACTAAGTGCCATTCTCCCAGTTCATAATAATCATTTCCCTAATCCTCTGCCAACTAATCTGATGTCAGGTGGGCTTTTTGCAACATTGTATTGACCATATCCTTCCAGCCTGCTAATTATCTAATTGGTTTTTATCTAATCTATTTATCCAATTATTGCTAATTTGTCAATATTACCAATCCTCCTTCTCCGCCTCAAACCATAGACTTTTAGCCCCCCCCCCTTCTTCCTAGCTCAACCAATCCTTTCTTTCCTACCTCCTCTTCCCCTCCGCCCAGAGATATGTATATATACAGTGCTTGACTTGTTCAAAACTGATAAATCAAATCAAAATCAATATATCCTTGCTGTAGTAAATGGGGGTGTTGTTAGGTTTCTTCCATTTTCTGGCGTAATTGACGTTGATGCATTTTGTTGGGTTTAAGGCAAGTTTCCACTCGCTCATCCAGTTTTCTATGCTGTGTAAGTGTTCTTGGATATTTTCTGCAGCATGATTTGGGTCGAAGGAAGTTGATGCTATAGCAGTGTCATCCGCATAGAGGTAGCTTTCAGTTTTTGGGTGTGAGGGGAGATCGTTAATGAAAAGTTAAAAAGAACGGGTGATAGAATGGCTCCTTGAGGGATGCCTGCTGTGATGGATCGGGTAGTTGATCTAGCATTGTTAACAGCTACAAAGAACGTGCGGTTAGTAAGAAAAGAGTGGATGATCTTAATTAGATATATTGATATATCAGTTTTGAGCAGTTTATGTATCAGGCCAGCGTGCCAGACCTTGTCAAAGGCTCTTAGGAGATCAAGGAAGGCTACTTGGGTGTGCTTGTGAATGTTGAAGCCGAAAGTGATCTGTTCAACCAATCTTGTAATTTGCTGGGTCGTGGAATGGTGACGACGGAAACCAGTTTGCTCAGGTCTGATCAGGTCTAAGGCCGAGATTTCTTCTTGCAGCCTGTTTAAAATACATTTTTCTAGGAGTTTTCCCATGCAGGGGAGCAGGCTAATGGGTCTGTAGTTAAGGATATCAGAAGGGTTTTTATCAGGTTTTGGAAAGAGGATAATTTTGGTCGTTTTCCACGCCTTTGGGAAGTACGAATGGGTAATGCAGGCATTAAGGATGGAAAGTAGGTGTTGGATGAAAGATTTAGGAAGCTTTTTGAGGTGATTGTAGGAGATTTGATCGGGGCCGACGATGACTTGGTTTTGGAGTGGGAGATTATAGAAAAAAGTTCTTGTTAGCTTAATTTCGCCCTTAAGCCACCTATATCACATAACCGTTTATCAACATAGCTGGGTATGGGTATAAAATGCGCCAAATGGCGCAGTACTTAAGCATCAGTCAGTCAGTCATTTTTTATAACGAAACCTGGGTTGTAAAAATTAAAAAGTTTATGTGGAAAAGTAAAGTGGTTTGATTATTAAAAGTCAGCATGAAGATTTTCCACCAAGTTACGCCAGAAACTGTTTTATTTATCAGGTGTGAGGCCTTTGAAAAGGAAATGTAGAAAACTAAGCGTGTATTGCATGTAGGAAATGTTTCTATTTGTTTGTGAAAACAGGTGAACTTCGTACTGAGTGCATATCCTAATCTGAAAATTTCAGGAAGATACCTCATTTTTATGACACAGGCGGCCATTTGAAAAAAAAAATAATTTATTTGAATTTCCTCTTCACATTTTTTATTTAAGTGGGGTAAGCATAACTGATTATGCATGAAATGCTTTCCACCATTCCTCAAAATTGATATGTGCAGGACGTACCTCAAATATAGAAAACTTCAGACCAAATGATTTCCAGAATTTGGTCTTTGGCAATCAATGGGAGAAAATTAGGGCTATAGGATATATCTATATTTTGATTAAAACATATGCTTATATAGCAAGGCTAGTATTATTAAGGATTTATTACGCTTTAAAATTGTTAATCTGCCAATGTTCATTACTGTTTAACAACCACATAATGAATATTGCAACATTTGGCTTGGTATGAAATTTCAAATGAGTTGAACACCTAAATCATCTCTTTTGTCTCTGCTTGAATCCTCATTTTCTACTATGCTTGACGAAAATCACAAAGTGGGATTTTCTTTTTCTGAACACTAAGTTCTCCTCAAGCATTACATAATTTGTGTTTTACAAATTTTGCAATTCCTGGGTTTTTGGGGTCTAGTACTGAATGTATTACATAATAATTATGTATTTGAAACATCCTTAGAAAATATAAGATGTGGCTTAGCAAATTTGTAGTGTTTGTATGTTGTTTTCTTTCACCAGTTATTTCATGTGCTCTCTTTTTGTGTGACATTTTTAATAGGCATTTCAAGTAATCCATACACCGCAAGGTGATATAAAAGTTCTCCATGCTACTCCGGAGCAGATTGTGAGAATACAAGAGAGTCATCACATTCAAGTTTTTACTGGAGATCAAATTTTGCCGGTAAGTATTCAAAAAACTTGATAATTTACTATCACAGTGCATGCTGGAGAGATGGCAGTATTCTTCTATGAAATTTATAGTCATAAAAAATTTCTCTTGAAAGAGAGGAGAAACTTGAGAACCCCCTTAGCTGATTGTGAAATTAAACATTGATTGTTCTCTTGTCCTCATATATGGCTACCTTTCCCTGTTTTGGTATGGGAAATAACCTTGCTTTGACAAAATTCTCCAGCCAAGTTTATACACATATTTTTATGTTGATAAATATGAAGTTACTGAAGAATGCCAGTTGGCACATTTGTGAAAGGGAAAACCAGCATGATAACACCTGTATATTTGGGTTTTCAGATATTAATAAATTATCTTTTGAGTAATGTTTCCAAGTTTGCATTCATGTCTTGCAAAGCAAATGGGTTTCCTCTTCTTCAGGGAAAATACAGTTATGTAATCCTCAAGTATGTCACTAAGTTTATGTAGCGGTGGATGGGGAATTCGCACTGGTATATAAACTCAACATGCATACAATCCAAGGTTCCTTGTCCACTATCCTATAGTTTCATTTGTGGTTTTCACTATCCCTTTTTTGATATGTTCCCATTTTTCTCAATTAGTACCCTGTTCCCTTGCCTTGCTCACGATTTTCTGTACAGCATGCTTACACTCCTTCCTTATCATTCTGGTTAATGCTTTGAAATTCCATTTCCTTAATAGACTTCCCTGTTTTATCTTTTTTAATCAGACACTCATCATCACTAAATTATGGTCAGGCCCTATACTACCTTGATCAAAAAGTTCCCGGAATTTATTCAGAAAATTAAAAATACAAGTTTATTCATCTAAATCTATATTGTCCCCTTCAAAGTAATCCCCATCGACTGCAACACACTTATGCCAGCGCTTGATCCAATCCTCGAAACATTTTTTATATTCGGTTTTCGGTATGTCCATCAGTGCTTCCTGCGATTTTTCCATTACTTCCTCTCGGCTGCTAAAACGCGTTCCCCGTAATGGTTTTTTAACTCGATTGAACAGAAAGAAGTCACAGGGAGCCAAATCAGGTGAATTCGGTGGCTGTTGGATGGTATTTGTTGCATTTTTCGTAAAAAAATTACGAATAATGATAGCACTGTGCGACGGTCTCTGGTCTCTTTCGGCGAATTGCTTCACGCAAACGTCTCATAACGCCCAAATAATACTCTTTGTTTACTGCCTGGCCTTCTGGCAAAAATTCATGATGCACTACACCGTTGTAATCCATGAAAACCGTCAGCATTGCCTTCTTTTTTGACTGAAAACGACGTGGTTTTTTTGGTCTCGGCTCATTTGGTGAACGCCATTCACTTGCCTGATGTCTGGATTGCGTGTCGTACTCATAAACCCACGTCTCGTCTCCAGTAATGATCCTTTTGATGAATGTGGGATCGGATTCAGCCTCGCAAATCATGTCTTTTGCGACGTCAACACGGTCTCTTTTTTGCATGAAATTGAGGTCTTTTGGCACCAACTTTGCTGCTACACGACGGAAACCCAAATCATTAACCACAATGTCTTGGGCGGATCCATAGGCAATGTTCAAGTCCTCCGCTATTTCTCTGATGGTTAATTTGCGGTTATTGACCAACATTTCTTTTACTTTATGAAGTTTTTCACCGACTTTCGATGTCGATGGTCTGCCACTGCGTTCATCATCTTCGATTGACTCACGACCACTTCTGAACCGCTCGTGCCACTGGTAAACGACCGTTTTTTTTAGAGAATCGTTGCCGAAACACTTTTCCAACATTTCCAACGTCCGTGCGCCACTAAATCCGTTTTTTACGCAAAATTTAATACAAGTTCGTTGTTGCAAATTTAAATCCATTTCTGCAATTGTAAAAAATCGCCAACACACATAGAGATAGATGTACTCTTGGCTACGTAACTTTTGCAAATGTCAAGTTATGACACTAAGATTTAAAGGGAATATCAACAACAGATGTACCAATTTAAAAAAAAACAGAACTCAAATCGGAACGATGGGAGCGCCACACGGTGGTTATTCCGGGAACTTTTTGTTCAAGGTAGTATACACTCCATGGAAACTGCACAAATCGGTCACGTTATTCCCAAGTCTGTGTTTAACCATAATTTAGTCTTACTGATATCTTTCTTAATCACTGGATATTTTCCATGTACACCTATGCCTGTTGTGTTGTCTAAATGTTCCTTTAAATGTCATGAAATTAAATAACCAGATTTGTGATTAATGATTATCTGTTTCATGTTTACTCTCTCTATCAAATATTATGTTTATTTTCAAGTGATATTCATTACATTGATACTTATGTTAATGAAATAACTACAGTAGGAAAAGTAGCAATTTAAATATAGTTTTCCTAAATGCATCCCTGAAGATGCTTCCAATGCCATGCTCTCTGTAGAAGGCAGCCACAGTGCATATAGTTGGTAGCCTATTGATGCCTAATGTTTTCACACAACTTTCAAGATGGCTTTTTCATTACAAAGAGACCATTTTAGGCACATATTAGGCAAATAAAGACATGAGTATTATTATCATTGACATTCTATTGGTTTGGTTAGTTTTTGGATGGTCACATCCTATACAATTGTACTAAAATACATTGAACTGTCTCTCCTAACAAAAAGGACAATCTAAAGTCAGGCATCACAGTAAACCCCTCTTCTTTTCCGCATACTTATTTCCACCCTTCATTCCGTCCAACATCCATATCCTATTCCTTTCCCTTCCTTGTTTGCCCAATGTTCCCCTATCTGTCACAGTCTTCAACATCCCATAGACATTGAAAACGCCCTGAATCCATTTTTTTTGCCTCCTTTTGATTCCTTCCAAAAATCTTCTCTCCTCCCACACCACTCCTAGCTCTTCCTAATTTATTTTCCTTTCATTCCACTTTACCTTTACCATCCTTCTCCACATCTCAAAAGCCTTAAATCTATGTCTATCATCTTGCTTCAATCACCATGTTTCCAAGCCATGCAAAACCATATTCCAAATCAGAGCTTTGGCTAGTCTCTTCTCAACATCCTTACTCGGCATCCCTGTCATCAATGCCCTCCTCCTTGTGAAAACTTTTTTGCTGAATTTACTTCTTCATTTTATGTCCATACTGCTTCAACCATTTTTGTCCAAAACATTTCCAAGGTAGGTTAACTGTTCCGCCTGCCTAAGTTTTTCCCCTTCTATTCTAACGTAGTTGTTCTCTTCCTGTAAAACCACATAAACTTTGTTTATTTGCTTTTGTTCTCATCCCATACCAGTTGCACTGATCTTCCATTACACTCAGCAGAGTGTGGAACCCCTTGGCTGATTGACAAACTAAAGCTTGCTCATCCACAAATCTAACTTATTTTATGAATTAAATTTGCAGATTACCAAGCTTTAGTTTGTCAGCCAGCCAGTTGGTTGCAAACTCAGCATAGTGCAATGAAAAATTGTGTAAGGATGGATGTGACTATAAAATAGATAAAACTTTGGAACTCAAGTTGGCAAAAAAATATTGGACTCAAAATAATGTTTTGGTGATAACTAAATACTTCATTCCTAACCTTTGATCTCTAGCTATGTTACATCACAGGAATAAAATCTGAAGAAACTTGTTTCAATTATAGGTGAAGTCTAACATGCATGGATATTGCCATCATTTAATTTATTTGATTAGCTTGATCAAATCAGATTCGTGTCTTCTACGTTTCAACTTATATTTTTAAACACTTTGCTGTAAAAAGATTAGCATTTATTTGTATCTGTTGAAAATCTTTCTTCTGGCGTTGCAGGTATTGCAGGAGCATGCACAAATATTGTCCACTGAAGGAAATGAAGGATCTGTGAGTTGCAGTGAGGAGACAAGTACTGAAATTAGTTTAGGAGTAGTTGGAGGTGAGCAAGCAACACTTGCAATAGTTGCTGATGCATCTGAGGAAGAAGAAGGCACAGTCACTGGCACCATTGGAGCAGAAGAGCTTGCAGATGCCATTAATCAGCACTCTGACAGGTGTCCCCCTATGGAAGTTACAAGGATATTAAGTGGCCCATGGAGGAATAGAAATGTGGTACATTTAGTGGAGGAGGGAATGGTTGAGGAAGAAAAAACCGGATTAAATGGGCAGATAATTCTTGGAGAATGACCAATGCAGTGCCAATATGTGATGCTTTCATCTGCAGCTCCCCTCGCTGAAATCCAACAGCTCAAGTGGAAGGCATAGATGTTCCCCTTCCTTGAGAAACC
Source organism: Hetaerina titia (assembly GCA_037158775.1). Classification (NCBI taxonomy): domain Eukaryota; kingdom Metazoa; phylum Arthropoda; class Insecta; order Odonata; family Calopterygidae; genus Hetaerina; species Hetaerina titia. The sequence goes on from CM073769.1 coordinate 496,922, forward strand.
GCAACATTTGCTGCGATGGTGCAGATGTGCTTTTAAAGTTAAAATGCTACAACGCAGCAAGCCATATATGTGGTTTGCAGTGAGTCCTCTCTTATTTCTTGAGTTGATAGTTTCAGTATTAGGTTATGCCGGGGCAATGATTTGGCTGTTTGATTCATCATGCATTAGCCAACTTCATGAGTTTGTTTTATTATAGATGTGAATTTTGTTATGTGCAGTGCATTTACAGGAAACAGCCTTTTGCCGAGCACTATATGATGGCTGTGTGCTTCATTTAATAGAGCAATTATTGCCAATTGTGAAGTTTAAAGAGTTGTGTTCTCATAATGTAATTTCAAATTAGTTGGTTTTCTGAGATTTTTTTTGTGCATCTAAGAATCATTGAAAGCTTCTCATGCACTTTCTTGGAGCTCATTGTACATATTCATAGGTAGAGCATAACAACTAACAATTTGTGACATACAGTGGGTGTTCACAAATTGCTATTTGAACTGATCCATATCTTTGGCAGTTACTGCTGACAGTAGTGTCGCTAATAGCTCTATGGTTAGCAATTTTGATTTTCCTCATTTAAAAGTAATGTCAAGTAGTTTTTTTGTCAAAAATATTGTACCCATGCATGCAGTTACAATGCAACTGGCATTGTACATTGGCATGCGAGCACAGGTGCAGTCAAAGTCGTCGTCTAACATCATTTTAAATTCCATTAGTCAGCATGGTGAGTCCCTCCATTGTTAAAAACTAGAATTATCACAAATCCCCTAAACATGCAATAAATATCATATCACAAATAGCCAGATGTCATAAGTGGCCAAAGATCCTTATGTTTTCATTCAAGTGATTATTGAATGAAAGTGCTTCCTGCTCTCAATTTAGGAATAGTGAACAGGTCATATTGACTTGATGTATCATAAATCGAAAAGTATTGAATAATTCTAAGGAAATTATATGCCTTTAGTTGTTTTGTATCAGATTCCCTACTTTAATGAAGACTGTTATTACTTGATAGAGGAATTCACCCTAACATTGAAAAGGAATGCACAATTAAAATTAAATCATCAATTGGTGTCTTCTATAACTTCCAATTTATTTAATGGTGATAAGGTGCCTATGCAGACTTTTTCACTGGAAATCATTTAATGATAGCCTTATTTTGAATTTAGTATGACTTTAATTCCAGTAGACCTTTGAATTTAAATCTATGTTGTTAAAATTTTCACATTTTTTTAGGATTCTGGGCTGATGGGCTGAATTTTTATATACCCATTAGCAATTTTGGAAACTTATCATCATGATTGGTGTGAAAAAGAGTTTCTACTCCCAGTACCAATTCAAACTACTAAATGAATTGCATAATTAATTGACCAAATAAAGAATTCATTCAATGCAGTCTTGTGATTTTTATGTAGATCTTATTAGCTCCAGTAAAAAAAAGTAACCTCAGGTATTCCCTAATTTATCCATGAGTGTAACAAGTATGCTGTTTACTTCTGCAACCTTACATTAGTGACTGTGAAAATGATATGGGCAACACAGAGGAAGGTGTTGACCAGCAGAATAACATGGGAAAGACTATAAGTTGTTTCAATTTTAATTACCATTTATAAGCAGTATGTATCCGGTTACAAACTTAATGACTACTAAAAAAACAGCATCTAGGTCATCACGAAACCTAGCAACTACTTAATGGCCTTGGTGGTGGTGGGTTAACGTCCTTGCCTACCAACTAAGAGGTTGTGGGTTTGATTCCTGCCTAAGTGTTTTTACTCCAATTATGGCTTGGCTGTATGTAATTGTCTTCAATGTGTCTGTAATGTAAGGGTTAGGTGATAGAAGGGACTATAAATCTCAACCTCGCTCAATAAATAGATAAATAAATAATGCCAATGGAAATAGTGTAGTAAAAAATAAGTACCTACTTCAGCAACTCCAATGCCTCAAGAATTCATACTTATTTAACTGACATTGTTACTGCAAAGAATTTGTTCATCATCAATGATGTTCGCCTATAACCTGTACGTCTAACACTTTCAGTCCACTTCATTGAAAAAGTGGTGTCCATGAATCTTCATGGTATTAATTTCAGCTTTTACTAATTCAGAGTATTTCATTTTAATTATTATTCTCAAATGTCAAATGGATTTATAATTGTCACCTTGGATAATGTGCCTGAATGTGATCAAGCAGTTGTACCCACATGGTGGTGCTGCTCATCAATGTCAGGGGGGAGGGGTAAGAAGGTAATGGATAAGTTGGGGGAAAGGTGCGATGGAAAATGAAAAAAATGGGAAATTAAGAACTAGATGAGAACGCATATCATAAGAATAGAGTAAGTTGTGACCACCTAAAAAAAATACATGTGCCACGATAATTACAGTACTTGGCATTAAATTACTTGATATGGTCTATACTATGTGGATGGTATGAAAAGCACAAGTAAATTATCATGAAAAATATTGTCTTCTAGGTTAAAATTAAAATCAATTTTTCTGAGCTACGTCGATGGTGATTAAACATAATAATCGAATAACTACATGGACAGACAAAGTATATAGAAGAGGTTAGGACCCTATGGCAAAGAAGAAATTGATGAATTGGACACATGAGGCACAATGGATTGATTAGGTATATAATATAAGGGAATATTCCACAAGAACGTCTGAGAGATATGTGCATAGGACAAATTAAGAAGGACGTAAAACAGAGAAGGTATTGAGGGAATTGACAGAAATTAGAGTAGAATGGAGGGCTTCAGTAAACCAATCCTGGGATTGAAATACTGTTGATGAAAACTGTATGGCGAAAATATTATCCACGGATTAGGGAAGAAAGGTCATTTTTACTGCGCGCTTTTTCCTCTATATTTTTACGGAGAGACAAAGAGAAATACTTTAATCCCGTTGCGGTTGGAGAATTTTAATTCAGAAAGAAGGCTGTGACAGCGTTACTTTTTTTATTGATAATTCATTAAAAATAAGCAATCACTTATTTCCTTTGAATTGCATATCTAATAGCGGAGGATATTTTCATGCTATTTCATAAAGATGATTAACGGCATTATAACAAACTTTTACGGTTTTGCTTCTGCGCTCTCGTAAATGAAAAATGAATACTTAGGAAGCGCAATGCCGAATCGTCTTGTTTAATGTTTTAACTTTTTGATGTTGGATATGTTTTAATGATTAAATGTAGTACATAGATATTCTCGAAATATAATAACAGCTGCAGTGGTAGTTTGTAGGTACTATCATGTTTGCAATGTCAGAAAGACATCCGGATAGGGAATATGCTCTTAACATTCATAGGAACAATTTTGTGTAATTAAATCCAGACTTTCCTTAGTTTGTGTTTAATTCTTTGGAAGTTGAATAATTCGCCAGAGAGCGTTTTATCTAGGAGCCTGCTTAACGTTTCTGCAAATATTTGAATTTATGCCGGCATTTCCAAGAGAGTGATACTCTACCACGCCTGTAATATAATCCTTATCGGTACTTAGATTAACATTTCTGTACTTAATGAGGGATAAGGAAGTGTGTTGTTGCCACTTGCTATCAACATATTGTGGAAGCCGAGGGTTAACTTATATCATCCTCAGGAGTTAACCATGGCAGACAACGAAGCAACACCGAAAGGTTTTACGCGAAAAGTAGCCCTAATTACCGGAATAACTGGCCAGGTATAAACTTTACGTTTAAGTTGTTACACACGTTAGTGTACTCGCTACTAAAGAGTTACTCTGTTGTTGTTTCTTTTCATCCAAATCTTAAATTATTTTTCGATGTGGTATGAATTTGATGACGTTTCACTGAATATCTTCCGTTTCGTGTGTTACTGAAAAGTTTAAGGTGGATTTTCGACTGAAACAGCTCATTCTTACTGAATTTTCGCGGCTACTCATTTTGAAAAGAATGAAAGTTAGTCTCGTATATTAAAAATGCATGATTTAATCTGTCAGCACTTCTATCTAGGTTTATTTTAGAAAGATTTCACACCTAACCAGATGATTTCTCTTACATCAATTAAATCTAATTTCATCTTGTAGTTGGTTTCTCATAGTTAAAATTTAAATGTTTACCCCTTAAATGGGCTGTTTTCTTAAAAAATGAAATTGATTAATTTCAAGAAGTTCCTGTCAACGGCTTTAAAAGACTTCATTCACCTTACCCACCTAAATTGAAAGACCTATATCAGAAAGAGTTTTTGTTGCAATATCCCATGGAGGCTTAATTGAATTATCTTAATCCAATGATTGGCTTGCACATAAAAATTTATGCTATTGAATGCCACCTTGGATCGTGACTATGAAAATGCTGCATGTAGACTTAACATCCATTGAACCTCTTGGATATAGGTTAATAATCAAGCTGTAAGTGAACACCATATTTTGCCATCAGCGATGCTAAGATGTAAAGAAACAGGTGAAGCACTGGAAGAAGATAAATTAGATAAAGCATAGCTAATAAATAATAATGTACAGATATGATGATGGATGAAAATATATGGTTTCCTCCTGATATCGGGGAGCATCTGGCCACACGAGGTGTTAAAAAATCTCCTGGCAATTTTTATGCCTTCAATTAATGTAATTATCAGGTTATATTTACTCGAGATCTTCAGTTAACTGCTATTTGATGGCTCATGCCTGAAAGTAATAACTCGGAAAACAATCTCACAGTAGAGAAATTATTGGAAAAGCTTGGCAAAATATGGGAAGATTTCATTAAAATTAAGATGCCACTTCGAGACATTTTCCTTTTAAGACTCATCTTATGCATTTTTGACTTCTTGAGAACCTTCATGTAATCTTTCGAGGATTCATTTGAGGAAATTATCATATGTAATTCCTATTTTGTACTGCTGAAGTTTCTGTGTTACCAGAGGATTGCCCTAATAAATTTCAGGATGGTTCCTATTTGGCTGAATTTCTTCTGGCAAAAGGATACGAAGTCCATGGAATCATCAGAAGAGCAAGCACATTCAACACTGGGCGAATTGAGCATTTGTATGCGGACCCAAAGTCACACCGCCAAGGCAAAATGAAATTGCATTATGGGGATATGACTGACAGCAGCTGTTTAGTGAAGATTATGAGTGCCATCAAACCTTCAGAAGTGTACAACTTAGCTGCACAAAGTCATGTGAAGGTAATTTATGTATCATAAAGTTAAGGATTAGAATTATTTGCCACATGAAATTATATAAATAGAACCAAATAAATTACTATTCATATACAGCGACTTCTACCTGTTGTTAACTGTTTTGAAAACAAGCATGAAAAAAAGCACTTATAAATACTAGAGCTGTTTAAAGTACTTTGTGGGTGAATAATCTACAAAGCACATGCAGCCACTTAACTGACTTTGAGGAGGATGATAATGCAAAAAGAATTTGACTTAAAGGAACCTACTTAAATTAGAGGGTAGTTCACTTTTGTGTTGAGCAATTGGAAGGAATATGAATGGTGGATTTTCATGCAAGTAGATAAAACACCATTATAATGATCCAGGTTGATTCAAAATGTTGTGTCAACTGAAGATAAAGGCCTGTCCCCCAAATACCATAAGATTTTTCTTTTACATTTCAGCAAGAATTTTTCAAGAGACGGCTGCTGTATAACTCTATTATAAGTTATAATCTGGTCCTGTGATCCACTAATTAGTAGTTTACATTAAAATTACTGTACTGGTACGAAGAAATTTTATTTTATCTGTAGTATCCTGAAAATTTTGCTTGGCATCATTAAAAATGAAAATGGGTTATTTTCGACCCTTCATTCTTGTTAAAGGAAACTGGATTGCATAATAAATGGGTAACTTCTTTGTCCTTATTTAACAGTTAATGCTAAATAATATGAGTTAATATTAATTAAAGTAGAATCCTTTCCCTGCCTTAAAGAGTGGTCTTTATTTCTGACCTTAAAGTGGATAGGGGACTACAGTTCAGGGACAAGGAATGACTCTGAGGAGAAAGCAGTAGAACTCTGCAGGAGACATGGTTTAATCAAAATTAACTCCTGATTTAAACACCACAATAGGCATATATTTATGCACAGTGTTATTAATTTGCAAACTTTCCCGGAAGCAGATGAATATTCAGATCATGGTTTAGCACTATTGAAGTGTGGCATGAGATCAAAAGGATGAAACAGAGATAACAACTAAGGAAATGAAATGTCGAAGCATTCATCAGGATGAAAACAAACAAATGAGGATAATAGAAAGAAACATAGAATACAGTCTGGATGTAATTTTTTGTTTTAGTAATTGTTTTGAAGGCATTTAATAAATTGAATAGGGTAAAATTAATGAAGGTATTGCAGGAAATAGAAGTCAATTGGAGAGAGAGAGAGGAAGTTCATTCTCAAACTGTATGTCTCAGACTGTTCAGGTGCAAGTGGTGGATAGAGAGACGGAATGGGCCGTGTTCAGAGATGTCAATTATCATTTGTGCTTTTCTTCCTATATGTTGAGTCAGTGTTAAAAATGGCAATCCTGGAGATCTGGATGAAATTCAATGGGTAATCCATAATATAAGTTCCAAGATACGTAAGCTGTTCCAGATGCTCAATTTTTTGCGCTCTTATTATAGCTTTTAACTTTGCCTTCCTCCTCCAGAACCTCTTACATTTGCTTTTTTCACGTTGATCTTCATCATGTGCCTATCGCACTGATTTTATAATGCGATCAGCAATGACATTTGATACTTATTATGTGTGTTCAACTGCTCAAGGTGAATTAAGGTGTAAAATGATAAGTGATATTACATACCAACACTAGACAAAAAAAAAGTCTAGCTCTAGAAATATAGATCGAGGCATATTGTGCCAATAGATAAAGGAAATACAATTTTTTCTAGTATTTGATGCATGAAAAACATGATTGACAGACATAGATGGTCAGAAACCTCCAATATTCCAACCAATGGTTCATTGTGAGCCACCTTTAATCCATCTTTCCCTGGAATAGAAAAAGGTATATATGCTTCACTAGAAACAGTGAGTTAAACAGTACAAGGATATTGAGATGCAGTGGGAAAAACCAGTGTCTTGCTATGAGTAGTCACAATAATCTGTTGAAATTTTTCAAGGCTAGAAATAATTGAAATGGAGTCAGGAAAATGGAGCATAGAACATAAAATTCATAGTCTTTGTGGGTTCATATCCAAATTTTAATTATTATATTGTGTATGGGTTTTGGCATTTTTTTAGTTTAAATTTACATGATTAACATCTAAATTAATTACACCCATTAAGGATTTTCATTCCTTTTGTCTACCAACCCAGATAAAATTTCTCTTCGTCTCGATCTTAGGAATGAATGAACATAGATAGGAATAGAATTAATTTATCCTGGGTGACAACCAACCACTACTTGTGAAACATTCTTCAAAGGTCTTACTAAAACAGACCCATTATGGAATTTTGAGCACCCCTGGAGTGCAAGTTCATATTATTCAGTCTAGAGTAGGCTGGAAATCATTGTGGTCACACAACATGTATATGTTTGGAATATTTAAAAAAACTTGAATTTATTTTTACAAGATAGTTTGAGGAATTTTCTCTCCATGTAGGAGACTTATAATTTTTAATGACATAGTTCACTTCAATTTAGCAACAGAGGGCTTTCAAATATTTATTTCAATATATTCCCTTGCACTTTCCAATTTTCCTTCACAGATATCATTTGACTTGAGTGAATACACTGCAGAAGTTGATGCCCTTGGGACTCTGCGTTTGCTGGATGCTATCAGAACTTGTGGCTTGGAAAAAGATGTTAAGTTTTACCAAGCATCAACATCAGAACTGTATGGAAAAGTTCATGAAATACCTCAGAAAGAAACAACCCCATTTTATCCTCGGTCTCCGTATGGTTGGTGTCATTTTTTCTCTTCTTAATATTTTGCTTTTGATTCTATGCTGATAGACATTGAATTTTACAAATATTAGTTCACTTCATAAAGTATGGACTTTTCTTTGTGGTTTATTTTGAAGAGTTTAATCTTGTATGATGCAAATTAACAATAAATATTTAAAATTAATTTACTATCTCTGAGAGCTAGGAAATTCTTACAAACACCAGGGAATATGAAAGATTTTACCTACATAATAGAACTTCAGATGTACAGTGAAGCCCTGGGCATAGGCAATAAATAATAATGTCACAATGAATGCTTTTCTGCAATTTACATTTGTTGTAAACACCAAATCCATTTGCATAGTATGATTACCATTCCCATCCCATTTGTTACAGTAATAGTTTTCTGCAGTATATATATGCAATAAGTAAATTAATCATTTCTGCAGTCTGCCTACATTTCCAATGACCACTTGAAGTCTTAATAGTATTTCACCCCCCCCCCCCAAAAAACCTCAATCTTTCTGCAATGCAAACTTTGTATGTGTGGTAATAAAAAATGAGCTGTAACTAAATGTATAAATAAGTTATAATTACAACAAAAAAATTAATGAAATGCTGTGATTCGATTCCCTGGAAAGCGCACATTATAAATTCCACTTGGTGTGCATATAGTCTGTCATGTGAAAGTGTTTACTGCTGAAAAACCAAGGTAATCAACCTAAAGGCTGTTTGATGAGCGAGGGTAGAGCTTATGTCACGCTGAGCCTACACAGTGTGTGACATGCATACATTCGGGATAGTTAGGGCCAGTTCCTTGATTGATGTCACTTGTGTTGTGTTTCAGTAAAATTCAGGACCTGGAAATGAAGTTACATGGCTCGAGTCAAGTTGTATATGTCTAAAAAATCCTCCCTGATGTTAATTGAAGTTTCCTGACTAACAGCCTAATTCTCCATCCTATGGGATACCGCTCCACTTTTTTACTAGAAAAAGTAGGAATGAAACAAAATTTGTGGGAAAGATACTTGTTTATTAGACATTATATAACTTTTATATAAAATATGTCATTATTCAAGAAGGAATTGACAATTGAAGAAAAGTGTGTCTGTATATGGTTTAGATAATCTAAGTAAGTAAATAATATAATCCCCAAGGGAACTGACTGAAATTAAATCTCATGATGATTTTCATGCGTAATTCTCTGTATTTATCAGGTTGTCCCTTCCACTTCCACTAGATTCTTTCCCCTTCTTGGGTAGACATTTTATTTGAATATTGTAATATTCTCTCTTTTTTTTTAATTTTTAGCTTGTGCCAAGCTCTATGGATTCTGGATTGTCGTCAATTACAGAGAAGCCTACAACATGTTTGCATGCAATGGGATTCTTTTTAACCATGAAAGCCCAAGACGAGGGGAGAACTTTGTTACGAGGAAAATCACAAGATCGGTGGCTAAAATTTACCTCGGTCAAATGGAGTGCGTTGAACTTGGGAACTTGGATTCAAAACGAGATTGGGGTCATGCTCGGGATTATGTTGAAGTAAGACTAAATTGTAGATATTTGATATTTATGAGCCAGTCATGCATTTTGGCTCTAAAGCCACTTATATGATTTCACCGCAGTTCATTCAGCTGCAAATTTCAGTTTTTCATGCATCCTTCAATGTTGTTCGTGTATAGGCAATGTGGTTAATGCTTCAGCAAGATAAACCAGAAGACTTTGTGATAGCTACTGGTGAAACCCACAGTGTGAGGGAATTTGTGGAAGCTGCCTTCCACCATATTGGACGTGAAATTGAGTGGCAGGGCCATGGGGTGGATGAGGTTGGCATTGAGAAGGACACACGAATCGTCAGGGTCAAGGTCAACGAGAAGTACTTCCGACCTACTGAAGTGGTGAGTTCTTTTCATTTAAACCTCTTGAGAGTTATTACAACCATAACCATTCTTTGATTATTGTTTAAAAAATGCATATTAGTTTCTGGTTTCATTAATTTTGTTTTACCATATTAACAGCTATAACCATTCTAAATTTTTCTTCACATCTTTGTCCTTCCTATATGTTAGCCTATGATACATGGATGAATATTGTTAAGGAGGGATTATGTTTATTAAAATTCCAGTCATAGTTATATTCTTGGTCAGATTCTTTTTTTTTCCAGGATTCCCTTACATTTCCTGGTCTTGTCCAGCAGCTTGATACCCTGACTTTTCATTACACATAGGAATTCTAAACATATCATTCTTTGCTCATATTTTTATACATGACTATATCCAACTAATATTCATTTTTATTTTCATGCATTTGCCTATTTTATTTCATGTGTTAAATGCTTCATTTTTAGGATCTACTGCAAGGAGATCCGACAAAGGCAAGGGAAAAATTTGGCTGGGAGCCAAAAGTTTCATTTGAGGTAACGCTTTTAATAGCAGTATATAAGATAATAGCAAAATTCATATATTTTTGGCCATAATTAAAGAAATTACATGGGTGCATACATATTTACATTAATAGACTTGAATTTCAATTTTAAGTAATCTAAATGGACCAGAAGTTAATTCATATTTGATTGTAAAATGGCATCATTCGTATATTTATTTAGAATTGCTTCCATAGCAAGCACCTTTGTCATATTTTAATCCCGTTTAGCAAGTTCAGTAATGAGAAACTCAAGTTTGACTTCAAATCTGTATTCAGTTAGTCTTTGGAAACTGGTACCCACACCTTTTTTCAACAAAAAATCTGAGTTATAAATTATTAGGTAATGATACAATTAACCACCAAATCTGTGGTTTAGGAATATGCATGCTTTCATATATCACTGACCATACCTATTATTTATGAAGTAAAATAAAGAAAGAAAATATGCATGACCAATGACCATACTATGAGCTAAAAAATGTTGTTTGTGCAGTATTGTAAATTTTTATAATCACATGCTGTTATTTAAACCAAGATTTTTGTTGGCAATTTTGACTATTAGCTGTATGGTTTTATACAATAAAGTAGGTTCTCATCTCACATGAATTTGATGTTTTTCATACAGCAGTATGTGAGGTATCAATTAAAAAAATTATGTCCTCTTACATCACATTAAAATGTGCATGCAGTTGTGTTTTTAATTATTTTATTGTAATGTTAAAATAGCCTCTGTGGAGTTATTTTAGGATTCTTTGCTTTTCTGAGTTATTTTTTTAATTTATTGTTTCATGTCCACATGGTATAATCCACCGATTAACTTTCTTGAACATGTATTGGTCTGAGAAAAGGTCTTGCATTCAAGTAGAAAAACTTTAAAGAATTGAGGGAACTTCATGAGAGGGACTAAATGTGAGGCTAAACCATAAATTCCCTCATGACTTTTGGAGACCTGGAATTAGTCACGACTTGCTTTGAAATCAGAAATTATTACATGTTTTGATTCCTCGATCATTGCATATTATTGAAAAAACTTTAATTAGCCTCTGTAGTGTTATTTTATCTTGTGAAGACATGCAATATTTTCTAATGCACATTTTTCATTGTCATTTTAGCTGATATCTAATTTTCATTGGTTTTGTACCTATAATGTCATATTCACATGGCACATATTTTGAAGACCTCAATGGAAACACATTAACAGCATGAAAATTTACTGTGCAGTTATATACCTTATTTTATGTCATTTTTGTTTTAGACCTCACTCAAACCATTTTAGATTTCATAATATTTCAACTTTACCCTCAGAGTATACTCTCATTTTATAATAGAATATCCTATATGAAGCTGATCGAGTTTCTGATATTTCGTGGAAGGAGAGAGATTAATCAAATAGATAAGTAAGATATTTCAAACATGGGAAATTCACTTGCAAAATATTTGGAAACTTTCCAATGTCACTTAGTTTTTTGATTATTTATAATGAAACTAGAAAATCTTGTGTTTTGTTCTCTCAGCAACTACCTAACTATTCTTAATCTTCACCAAATCATATTTAAGGCATTCTTTCATGGATTTCCCCTCCCATCCCAAATAGAGGAATCTGAAACAAGTCTCATATCATGATGCAACATTGTTACACTAATAATCACAACACACTTTGAAACCAAACAGTTTAACTAGTATGCCCACAGCATAGGCAGAAGAATATTTAAAAGGGAATTAAAAAAGAAACACCCACACAAGTACACATGTGGTTAGGATTTAAGGGCCCAAGTAACAAGTTTCCTTTCAATTCATTAGTTTCCACACAATTGTGTCCTAATTTTAGTCCACATATTATAATTTCAGTATTATTATGCATGAATGATTTTTTTTTTTTTTTTTAAGGGACTGGTAAAGGACATGATGGAATCTGATCTTGAGCTAATGAAGAAGAACCCTTCAGCGTGATTTATTTATTCATTAGGACATATTTCCCTGTATCTTATTGTTTTGCAATGATAAACGTATGCCAAAGGTGAAACGCATTTATAAATCCAGATGTTCCTCATGACATTTGTACACCAAAGTTTTATTGTAAGGCACTGCTTTGTATGTTTTAATACAACTGTTGCTGCAGTTGTTTTTATGTATGCTTTTATAATGAAGTTTTGTCTTGGGTGATGTTTTAACTAAATCTGTATCTTTTTATTGAAATAATTAAATGTTGACTTATTATATAATTCAATCATTTACGGCAACACTAATTCCACTGAGTTGCCCGCTTAACCAGGGGGTTAAAAGTAACTTTGAAGCTTGGGGAATAAATGAATAAAATAAAGGATTCACCTATATACTAAGAATAAAGATATTTTTACAGTCAATACTATTAAAATTCCCCAAATATTTTGAACAGTAAATGTATAACAGTAAATATTTTCCTGGAAAACTAATGCTACCAGTACATGTTTCAAAATTTTTGATTTGCTTTCTACCAAACTTCAAGTCATATCAACCTATACGGAGTCAGGGATATTTCAAAGAAAAAATAATAGTTTAAATTATGTCATTAAAAAAAATAATTTTCCATGATTTTTAAAGAACTTTCTCTAAGTTAAAAATGCCTGTTCTTTGATCTTGAAATAATGAAAGGTACATAGTTGAGATGCAAGACTAATGCAATAAACAAGTTAAAATTTGTTTCAAACATGGATTAAAATTATTTTGAAGGAATATGTTGATTCCTGTGTAAAATCAAAATGTCAAATATCCAAATTCATGCCAGCGTTTACTAGCTCTGACATAATCTAAAAATCAATTCAGGTAAAAAATCAGATAAAAATCAAATTCATTCATAAAAAAACAACTCATATATAGGATCTATATAGTACAGACATTAGGCTCACAAGATTAGGCATAAAAGAGAATACAGGGTTCATCCGGAAAATAAGTGTACTGAGCTCAGGAAAAAAAATTTATTACACTTTTACAGATCTTAAGCTAATATTCCTCAAAATAGGACCCTTGTGAGTCGATACACTTGTTCCAGCGGCGTTCCCATTCCTGGAACGCTCCCGCGAAGGCATCATCGGGAACCTCTCGAAGACACGTTGTCACGGCCTCTTTGACGGCGTCCAAAGTCCCATATCGCGTTCCTTTCAAACTCCTCTTTATCTTCGGGAACAGAAAGAAGTCCAGTGGTGCCAAGTCCGGGCTGTAGGGTGGGTGTGGCAGCGTTGCCACGCCGTGCTTGACCAAGAAGTCCGACACGACAAGCGTGGTGTGAGACGGCACATTGTCGCTCAGGTTGTCAGTCATACGGTTGATCGCTGGCCGGATGCGGGCAACTCGTTTTCGAAGCCTGTCGAGCACTTGGACGTAAAATGCAGCATTTACAGTTTGTCGTTCAGGTACAAATTCGTAGTGGACGACTCCCCTTTTGTCAAAAAAGACAATGAGTATCATAAACTTATTTTCCGGACGAACCCTGTATGATGTAGATGAGGATGGCTTAGGTTCAGGCTTACTTGATGGTGAGATAGAAAGGGTATTAAGGGAATGGAAATCAAAAAAGACCGTAGTGGTACACAACATTCCTGCAGAAATACCTTAAGGTTTACGAAAAGATTGGAGGAAGAGTTTTTATGGACTAATTTATAGCATTTATAAGAAAGGGATTTGGCCAGAAGACTGTTGGATCAGTTTTAGAGCCTATTCCAAAAAAGGGAAAGACTACATTATGCAAGGACTACAGAACAATAAGTTTGACTTTACACGCAGCTATGGTGGTTCTCAGAACCATCAATAAGAGGATGATGGAGAGCAGGGAAAATGAATACTTGAATGAATGAATAAAATGAATGAAGGATGATCAGCGTGTGTTCAGGAAGAGAAGTGGGATGCATGATGCCATAGAAGTACTGAGGTCACTAATAGAGAGAAACATTAAATACAACCAGGATATGTTTGTCTGTTTCCTAAATTCTGAAAAGGCATTTGGTAGTGTCAATTGGTTGGAATTAATGAATTTGTTGAAGAAAATAAGAGTTGATTGGAGGGATAGGAGACTTATATGCAACCTATGTCTGAGACTGCTCAGGATCCGGATGGTCAGTGTTAGGAAGAGGAGTAAGATAGGGTTGTCCATTATTACCTGTACATTTGAACAATTATGTGAAGAAAATAGTTAAAGAGGCCTGAGAAGAATTGGCAGTAGAAATGAAAATTATTACGGAATTAATAAAATCAGGTTTACTGATGACCAAGCTTTGATTTTCCATTCAGCCAAGTGTTTGCAAACATTTCTGAGCACATTGGAAAGTCATTGCAATAGGTATGGGATAAGAATAAATGTAAAATACACAAATTTTATACAGTTTTCGAGGAAGCAGTTGAATGCCTTAAATATTAAAATAAGAGTTCATAAACTAGAGCTGGGGGAACAGTTCACATAAGTTGCACATGTTCTAGACAAAAATGGTTGAGCAGTAGCAACGTAAGGAGAAGAACTGCATAAGGCAAAGAAGCTTTCAGAAGGAGAAAGGAATTAATGACGAACATTGAGTAAGGATATTAAAAATAAAGCTCATCAAAACTTTGTCGTGGAGTGTAGTCTTGTAGGGAGTGGAAACATGGTCACCTAAGCAGGATTATAGGCATAGATTGGAGGCTTTTGAAAGGTGGAGGAGGAGTGGACAGAAAGAAAAACAAATGAGGAAGCACTAGGTTTGATCATAGCTGAGAGGGGATTGTTGGGAGAAATTCAAAGGAGGCGGGAAAGATGGATTCAGAGCATTTGATCAGGAATGGCATGTTGAAGATAGAAGGGGTAGAGGGGAGGTAATCCATAAATCTGTACTTAACCATAATATAGTCTCACTGATACTTTTCTGAATCCCTCAGCATTTTCCATGTATACTTACACCTTTCATGGTGTCTAAATCAAGTATTGGTGATGATTAACCCATTTAGTGCAGAACTAAACTGCTTTCCCTCCACGGCCATTCCTTGGTCCTATACCATAGTTGCCCATGTCTCCTCCTTCACCCACTGTCACATTCCAGTCCCCTCCCAACATAAAATTTTTCCCTCCAGGAAAACCCACAATCATATCCTCTCACTGATCATACACTCAATCTACTTCTTCCTCATTCTTCCTTCTTCCTAGGTGGCATGCAAACCTGAACAAAAACCAAGTTCGTTTGTTCAGCCTTTATTTCTATTGATGGTATTCTATCAGTCACATGCTCTATGTTTACTAAATTCTTCCTACTGCTTTGCCCAGTATTATTGCCATTCTTTGCCACCACTGAGTATTAATTGGGCCAAAGAAATGCGAGTGCCTATCCAATAATTATTGTCACAATTTTCAGATGAATATGCATGCATCTGAAAATTGTAACAATAATTTGATTCACAATTGATTCTGAGCACTGCATGTGTGAGTGTAATTACAGCACTGATATTTATGCTTTGTAAGAATTTATAGATTAAGATAATCAACTATTAGAAGGAAATTTATTTAGCTGGAGAGAACAGGAACTTCATGGGTTTTGGTTTCCTTGACAGTGTAGTCAGTGAAAATGCCTATGGACTCCGAGTTCAATACACGGTTCTTTCCTTCGAGGCAGCAGTTCAATCCTGTGCTTGTCAGAGATTTAATGTTGTCTTCAAGTGTGAAACAATTGCTTTGTGTTATTCAATAATTGTGGTTCACACAATGGCTACAAAAATTGCATGATAGAGGAGCTTCTTGGAACTTCAGTCCATGCTTGAAAGTATGAGGGCAAAAGAAAAATAGTTAATTCTGACAGATATCAGCAAGAAATATCTAGTTTATAAGTTCAAGCTCCCAAAATGTTTGTTTCCTTTTATGGAAAAAGTATATGGCTTGCTGGCAATTTGGCTCAGTGTTAAACACAGTTCTTGAACGTTCAGATCACAATGAAAAGCAAATTGAGGAATATTTTTTTTTTAGGTAATCTACCGGTTAAGGTAGGTTTTTGGATGGACACAAGTACCAAATAAATAGTTTGTGACTCCAAACAAAACCCGATCCAGCAACCTAATCTACATCAGGTCCCTCTTCATCTCTGTGTACTTCTTTCCTCCCTTCATACCGTCCAACATCCCTATCCTGTTCCGGCCCTTACCTCGCTTGCCCAACATTCTCCCCTCTATTACCTTAGTGAAGTTTTCTCGGGTCTTCAACCGGGTCAGGGGTTCCATGATGACCGACGTTTCGATGGAAAAATCAGCCATAGCTGAATCGAGATGAATCACCCCATTGATTTCAACAGGACCAAGCTACTTGCCCGTGCCGGTGGTTACTGGGACCGAATCATCAAGGAATCCATCGAAATTAGGATGGCCGGACGGAATTTCAACAGGGATTCCGACTTTTCCTTCAGCCACACATGGAGACCTGTGCTATTGGAGCTGAGAAGAGAAAGGAACCGAGCAAAATGACCAGGCGACCAATCGGGAAGCACCTCCGCGGCAGACCAATCAGAAGTGACCTAAACCCGAGCGCGCAGGTATATAAGACGGCGAAAAACCGAGTGGCAATCATCATCCCTGAGGACGATGCATGAGTCGAGCATCGAAACGTCAGTCATCATGGAACCCCTGACCCGGTTGAAGACCCGAGAAAACTTCACCAAGCTCATACGCCGGGAAAACACCAGATCTTACTCTATTACTTTCTTCAACATCCCACTACCGCTCACTATGCCTTTCATCCATTTTTCCCGCCACCATAGGATTTCTCTCAACAAACCCCTCTCCTCACCCACCATCTCTAGTACTTCCTCATTTGTTTTCCTTTCGGTCCATTTCACCTTCTCCATTCTTCTCCACACCCACATTTCAAAAGCCTCCAGTCAACATCTATCCTCCTGCTTCAGTGACCACGTTACCGCGCCGTAAATAGCTACACTCCATATTAGAGTTTTTACGAGTCTTGTCTTAACATCCCTACTCAACGTCCCCGTCATCAACTCCCTCCTCCTTGAGAAAGCCTCCTTGCCTAGCACAATTCTTCTCCTTACGTCCCTACTACTTTGACCGTATTGGTCCAAAACACTTCCGAGATATGTACACTGTTCTACCTGCTCTATTTTTTCCCCGCCTATTTTAATATTTAGCTTAGCCTTTTTATTTCTGGAAAATTGCATAACCATTGTTTTATAAACATTGATTCTCATCCCATATTTATCGCACTGAACCTCCAATTCACTCAGCAATTCTTGCAACCCCTTGGCTGACTGAGCAACTAATGCTTGGTCATCAGCAAACCTAACCGAGTTAACGACTTCCATTCCTACCTCCAGTTCTTCCCATGCCTCTTTAATCATTTCCTCCACATATAAGTTGAACAGCACCGGTGACAATGGGCAACCCTGCCTTACACCTCTTCCTAACACTGCCCGTTCGGACTCTCCGTTCCCCACTCGCACCTGAGCAGCCTGAGGCATGTACAGGTTGCGGATCAGTTTCCTGTCCCTCCAATCCATTCCTATATTTTGCAATACACGCATTAATTTTTCCCAATTCACTCTATCAAACGCTTTTTTGAAATCTACGAAGCAGGCACATACGTCCTGATTGTATTCTATATTCTTCTCGATTATTGATCTCATTACTGCAATGGCATCACGCGTACCTCTCCCCTTCCTAAACCCAAACTGATCATCCCCTAAGTAATCATTTGCCTTACTCTCTATCCTTTTGTTGATGATCCTGAGAATAACTTTAGCTGCGTGGGATATCAAACTTATTGTTCTGTAATCCTCACATGATGTAGCCTTTGCCTTTTTAGGAGTAGGAACTAACACCGATCTCACAAAATCTTCCGGCCAGATTCCTTCCTCATAGATACTACGAATCAGATTGAGGAATATATAATTGTCAAAAATAATTTAAAACTTCACATATAAGACACTGTCTAAGGCATTACTTGATGAAAGTCTTTCATAGTAAATGGACAAAGACTAATTTTGCAGATTCCACGCAACTTTTATTTTTCATGATTATGGTTTCGTCACAAGGCAACATCATCAGGTGACATAATGGCGTACAGAGTATATATATATGAAATAACCTCAGGGGGGGTGGAGGGGGGGGAATTGAGAGGTAATCTGGGTGCAGGTAAGTGAAGGTGAAGTGGGAGGGGTAGTGGCAGGTGTGCCAATGGATGGTGAAATGGAAAGAATCTGGGGGTGAATAGCTTGGGGAAGCAGTGGCGGAGGGATTGGAGTTTTGAGGTGCGTAGAGACAGCTGTTTAAGTACACTTCCTTCCATCTCTCTTGAATATTATCTGGTTCAAATAATATTTTTCCTAACTTATCCCCATCCTCACTCTCAAGCCTGGACCTATGCTATCCTCACCTATGCAATGTTCTCTTTCTAAGCTCGCTGACCTCGTATCTTTACCATAGAGATCCTGTTCATATTTCTTCCATCCCGCTTGAATCTTCCTTGGTTTAAATAATATTTTCCTTTTCCTATTATAAAAATAATTCAAGTATCCTATGGCAGAAATATGTCAGTTTTTCTTCCTTGTAATGAAATTCCCAAATGATTTTGTTTCCGTTTTTCACCATGGAAAATGTAATTCTCAATATGCTATCGGCAGTTCAGAAAATAAATTGACATCCACAGTGTCCGAGCAGTATTTACTTTCTGGGGGAGCACATTCGGCGTCAGTTCTTACACTTGAGTCTTGCGGAATTACAATCATGTCGGTCGGCAAAACTTTGGCGTACCTTTTGAATCGCTCCACCAGGTTCCTTTTCAAAATTGGGTACGGACATTTACGAAATGCCATACAATGTAGGTGTGTTAACTTTTGATAGGCAATTCGAACAAAACCTATGGTTCCTACAGCGATTCGCCAACTTCTCATTAATGGAGCATTGGCAGAAGCATGTTTTGAATCTGGCGTTATTATAAAAAGAAGACCACCAGGTTTGAGCAAGTCAAAGGCCTTGTTGCAGCACTCGTAGCGAAGTTGTGGCGAGGGAAGATATTCCAAGAACAATGAAAAATTGACAACATCAAATAACTCTGCTGGCAGTTCCCACTGTTTAGTCCGGAAATGTGTCAAGGTATAGTTTCCAGATCTAAAATCATCAACGTCTGTAATACATTCTTTAACGCCCAATTCTAGAAAATCACACTGGAACACATCGCTTGTGGCTGGGGCCAAGTCAATGGCTATGGTGTTAAAAATGGGGAACAACTTGAATGGATTGTAGCAACTACCAACGTCAAGCAACAATAACGGTTTTTCAAATTTTATTTCAGGATCAACCGCAGAATTTGAAGGAATTCCCTTACTTTCTTCGTCTTGAATTCTACTGATTTTCACTAATTCCTGATCTGTGATCTTTTTCATACCGTTTTCAAAAAAATACCACTGGCACTGTTTAACTATCCACTCTATGCGACTGTTTACATTAGATTCAGCATTACTCTCCCAGTACTTAGTGGCAAGCTTATGCATTGCTGCCGCATATTCCTGAAAATAGCGAGCATAATTAGGTGACACGAAATTGGAGTACACAATGGCAACATAATAGTATTGAGGAGAAACTTATGCATACTTCTAACACTTCTTTTTTATCGCAATGCTCACGCCATGCTTGTTTCCAACCAAGATTACGCGAGCTACAGCGAAGGTTTTCGTGTACACTTTTAATGAAGTGGGACAGTTGAAGATGTTCCCTTCCAGCCATGGTTTTCATGAATGTGAAAGATACTTAATGTGAAGATAACCACCATGGGGACATCTTATACAACAAAAACGATAATGAACAATTTTGGAACCACGATGAGAGTTCGTCAAAGATTTACTTCTCCATTATTCACAGAATTCGCATCATGGAAGACAATCTGTTCAAACACATTGCCATACGGTGCAACATGATTCTATTTTGAATGTGCCTTAGTGTATTCGCGTGTCACTTTTCTAAGCTGTGCCAACAGAAGCGCCTACACTTGGCAGAAAGTGAGGTGATAATAAAAAGGAGGCGATTCGTATTGGCTCTCCGGGGATATTTTCCGTATTTATTATGCAAACATCTTAATAGTAAAAGTTGTGTGGATAATATTTTACCTCGTAAGCTCATTAGAAGAGAAATATTTTGATAAAAATGTCTTTAATTACTCTGGGATAATAATTAATTAATTTAACAAACACTTTTGTACGGACCAAATATCGCAACTTATACGAGGCACAAATTCGTATCCATTTACAAGTAGGCGCACACATTATTCGGCCAACAAAGGTTTAAGTTATATTTTGTCTATAGCATCACACATTTTAGGGCCGCATAGATAAAACATTAAAATATGGAATTTTAAAAATGTTATCCAACAATATTGGTAGCCGAGGAAATTTTTGACCATCAAATAATCTCAATCCATATAAAATACATAACCATTCTGATAAAAATCAATGATGTTGTGAGTTTAATAGTTAAATTATGAAAAAATGGAGCAAGTAATTTATTTTATTTGGTTTGAAACATTACATAGGAGCGATTTTTAAAACAATAATCTACCTGGTTATGGAATTTGATATACATAGACTAATTATACATCAGATTTATAAACACTACTTCGCACCTGGGTAACTGTGTGAGTTGATCAAACTATTTCTAAATCTATGCCTAATCATATTATTATATATCTCCCTGTATTGCAAATGCATGCCCACGTCTATGGTGGTGTTAAATGCAGGCCTTGGTTTTCATTAAGCTATTTCTTTGGCAAATTCTACAGTTTTCTCCTTGCAACTTTGCTTTCTCCTAAATCATACTCTCCTACCTCAATACTATCACTTCCATTGCCTATTAACTACTACATTCCAAACTCCCATCACTGCGAACTTTTTTTCATGGTACATTCGTAATCATTTGGTTATAAACAATCACACAAGTCAATAGTTATAAACTCTTTATGTTTGCTCTAAGTGAAAAAATTTTGAAGCTCTTGATCAAAGTCTTTGGAGACAGAACCATTTACAATTTCCACTGCCATAACCACCAGGGGAGGGATCCACCAAGGATGACAAGCATTGTTGCATAATAATAGATGTGCTTCAGACCCAAGGCCACCCTACAGGAACTGAATTATTCAGGGAAACTTTTCCAAATGCTAACTTATTTAGGTACAGTGTGTCTTCAGGTGTAAATAAATTTAGCGCCTACAGAGGAGAAAACCCTGTAATGAGAAAGATTAAGGTAAACAGTGACCTGGAGGAAATAAATCCTTCAAATGAAAAATCCTAATAATTTCAACCATGAGGATGGCTACACCCCGACTTCCACGTGAAATAGGATGATTCCTACTCACCACCAAGAAAGAGCCAATCACTCTGAGCCAGCCAGCATCTCCTATATATAGCGGCCAAATTGCGATGCAGATCACTTTGACCTGAAGACATCTCCAGAACAGGAGGCGAAACAGTTGTCTAACAATCAACCTACACAATGGTAACTCTCGGAAGCAGTATGGATCCTTCATCAGATAGATGTCGTGAAAGACTTAGGATTAATTGTTATACTGTTCTTTTACTCATAGTTAATTTGGCTACTCAACAACCATCCTACCTACTTCCTGATTTTGTGGTCTAGAACATTGTGAGAAGGTACAGGACATTTTTTAAGTGGGTATATAACTGAAATCATTTAGATAATCAGTTCTGATCATTTTTCATGATTTTTACTTTAAAAACTTAATCCCAGGAGGATAACTTATGTAAATAATCCTCACATACAGAGTGAATTAAAAGTTTGGAGAAAAAAAATTGCATTTTACAAGAAATGGACTGAATACTCACACACCACCACTAAAAAATTCATGGTTTCATTGGGGCTTCAGAGGTTAATATCATTAGCCTTATGTGAAATAATGAGGTATTTCCTGTAATGGAGTCTTATCCATAGATCCTTAGCACTGTTTTACAACTGGATCCATCTCCATATTTTTTTATAGTTAAAAATGGATTGTTGCAATTTGCTCATAAGTCTGGTCACTTTGAATTAGAGCAAAGTGGCTAGTCATTTCCTGGATTCCGATTCCCAACTTTTTCCATATTTCCCTGGATGAACATGGTGTCCTTCAGCCAAAATTTTGTCCTGAGTGTATGGAAAGGGATTGGGTATTTTTTAAGTGAATCATTCCTCATTGCTTAGTGTGTGCCACCAGTGTAACTGAAAGCAATCCAACTACATATAATTTTGGTTTTATCCAGATCCAGTACACATGCTTATGGCCTATTTGATCATACTTCATAGGCAAAAATAACATCATTCACACCGGGAATTACCAATGATCACACCATAATCCTGATTTGAATAGTGCAATTCCAACTTTTCCAAAGAATGTGGCCTTCTGGTTTATTTAACCTCTCTATTGCTTAATGGTGTTATGAAGAAATTTAGTCATTCCCATATTTTTAAAAAAATTTTCCTACTGAATTGCGAAACTTTAAAGTTGCAAATTTATGCTATATTAAATGCTAAGCAATACGTTAAGGAAATAAAAATTTTCTAATCAATTATTTAAAAAATCAATATTTATCTCAACAAATAGTATGTACTATGTTATTCATATGTTTAAAACATTCTTTCATTACACGTAAATTATTGATAACAGCAATAAGTCATCATGAGTCTTCAGCTACGACCTGCACATTTCCATTATTTTCATCTCTGCAAAATGGACATTGGGCTTTCTGGACTACAGCTTGTTCGTAATCTTCAAGAAAGAATCCCTACAAAAGAAACAAACCTCAGAAGAATTAATATTACAGGCAACGGACAATAGTAAATCAAACAAGCACTACTATTAACTGGGAGTATTCTAAGAGCACTCAAAATAAGCATGTAAACAGTGGCCAACCGTATTAAATGGAATTACTGGATAACAAGTTTTAGTGGCCACTTATTGAAGACCAATAAAATGAAAAACTCATGACATAGACTTTTATGCTTTGCACTGTACCTCATACTCACCCGAAAACAAGAGTTACACTGTCTCACAGCAAAGGATGGCATCACATTGCGATAAAATTGGTATTTTAAGGGTTTTGGCCACATTCTGATTAACACTTCAGCAGGATCCAGTTCAAGTAAATCATCTTTAGTCAACACCGTTGGACCATACAAATCATTCTGAAAAATTTTGTTACCAGTTAAGAAAAACACCAGGCATTGCAGGCACTAGAAACTGCAGGAGATGTTAACAGTAACTTTGAATGGGATCATCTACTAAATGTGCATTATAATGCAACAATTTCAGAGTGTAAAAATCATTTTGTCAAAGGTAGAACACCCCTAGAGTTTAAAGTTAGTTTAACCTCGTGAACTGTAAAGCATCTTCAATCATGTGACATTGTATGTACAGTATTTTGGCACAACATATTGTTCCTTGTAAGTCCCTAAAAATCTCACGAGTGCAAGACGATGCCTCAATAGCTTATCCGGCTGAAGCACTCACCTGGACATCGAGGGATCTGTGTTCAAATCCTGGTCAAGGTAAATGATTTTTACCCTCTAAAATTGTCCCATTGTAATTTCTCATTATTTATTTAATTATAAATTACTGCAGAGTGCTGATTATCAAATATCAAGTTATTTGATGGATGGATTATTCATTGTACCTGGCCAGGGGAATGCCCTCCTCTCCCTTTTCATTATCCTTTCCCACCTCAATGAAGGGGGCTAATGATACAAGGGTAATTAAAAAAAGTTCCCAGAATGGAATAGGAATAAATGACTTACCTCAGTGAAAAAAATTTTTTTTCAAAATACACTACCCTTTGTACACCTTGTACACTAATTCACTTGGTCCAATGTCTTTGTCCCATCTTGAAAATTAGATTCCTTCAGGACTGCAAAATACGTATCTGTCTACTTCGGCTGTTAGTTCTTTGTTTGAAGAGAATCTCTGTCTACCAAGGAAAATTTTGAGCTTGGGGAAGAGAAGGAAATCTTGAACCAAATCAGGCTAATAAGGTGGGTCTGGAAACAATTCGTATATTAGTTCACATATTTTTGCCATGACAACAACACTTGTGGGTGGGCGTGTATTGTCTTGATGAAAGATGACTTTCTTCCTTGCCAAATCTGGCCTTTTTTTGGGTATCTTTTGGCATAGTTGGCTCAGAAGGTTAGCGTAGTATTGTCCAGTAATTATTTGACCAGTTGGAAGATAATCTGTTGACAGAATTCCTTCTCCATCCTAGAAAACTGAAGCCATTACTTTTTTGACTGAACATATTGCCTTGCTTTCTTTGGTGGTGGTGAATCAACATGTTTCCACTGCCTTGACTGCTGTTTTTTTTCTGGAGTATAGTAGTGGAACCAAGTGTCATCTGTGGTTACAAACCGGTGCACAAAATCTTGTTGGTTGCTCATAAAATGGGTCAGACATTGTTCAGAAATTTCCATTCTGATACGTTTGTGATCCTGCATCAAGAGTTCTGACACCCAACTGGCAGATAATTTTCTCATATCCAATTCCACTGTTAAAAATGTGATCTGCCCAATCAGATGACATCCCTACAACTTGAGCAAATTCTCACCCTTTCAGTCAGCAATCCTCCATGGCCATTTTATGCATTTTTGCAATAATTTCTGGGGTAGTGGCACATTTGGACTGACCACTACGCAGCTCATCATCTAAGCTATCCCAAGTTCTGAAAGTTAGCGTGAATTTCCTTCGCTTTCATACTTTTTTTAATGAAGTACTTAATCACTGCTTGAGTCTCAATTTTTTCCATTTTCACAAATCACAACATCGGAACAACAACAGAGAGGCATCCGCACCAAAGATCTCTTCCCAGATCACTGACACATTACATAATTAGTCATAAACGATTATCTATTACTTGAGAGGAAACTCTTTATGCTAGCACTGACATCTGGTGGTGATTCCAAGAACCTTCTAGTACTACTATCAAACCACTATTTTTCAAACTACTATCATACTATTAGAGCAACTAGGTAACTTTTTCCTTCTGAAACTCAATTAAATTTCATATGAATGCACAATTCGTAAAATCGGTTAGGTTTGCTGATGACCAGGCATTAGTTGCTCAGTCAGCCAAGGGGTTGCAAGCATTGCTGAGTGAATTGGAGGTTCAGTGCGATAGATATGGGATGAGAATCAATATTAATAAAACAAAGGCTATGCGATTTTCCAGAAAGAAAAAGGCTAAGCTAAACATTAAAATAGGAGGGGAAAGAATAGAGCAGGTAGAACAGTTCACATATCTCGGAAGTGTTTTGGACCAATGCGGGCGAAGTGGTAGGGACGTAAGGAGAAGAATTGTGCTAGGCATGGAGGCTTTCTCAAGGAGGAGGGAGTTGATGACGGGGGCGTTATATAGGGAGGTTAAGAAAAGACTCATAAAAACTCTGACATGGAGCGTAGCTATGCACGGCGCGGAAACGTGATCGCTGAAGCAGGAGGATAGACATAGATTGGAGGCTTTTGAAATGTGGGTGTGGAGAAGAATGGAGAAAGCAAAATGGACCGAAAGGAAAACAAATGAGGAAGTACTGGAGATGGTGGGTGAGAAGAGGGGTTTGTTGGGAGAAATCCCATGGAGACTGGAAAAATAGATGAAAGGCATATTCAGCGGCAGTGGGACGTTGAAGAAGGTAATAGAGGGGAGAATGTTAGGCAAACGAGGAAAGAGCAGGAACAGGATAGGAATGAAGGGAGGAACAAAGCTCACAGAGATGAAGAGGGACCTGATGTAGAGTAGGTTGCTGGATTGGGTTTTGTTTGGAGTTAGAAAGTATTTATTTGATAGTTGTGTCCATCCAAAAACCTACCTTAACAGGTAGATTACCTAATAATAATAAAAAATAAATGCACAATTATGGAATAAAGAATCATTTAAAGTATTGCTTTTTATTAATGCAACCCAAGTAAGCAATTTCATATACTAATTGGACCAACATTTAAGTAATTTAAATAAAACACTTTGAGCAACTTTGAAGTGTGTGTGAAGAGGGAAGTCCATGGCGGACACTTACCAGAAGAAGAGTGAAACTGGACACACACATCCTGGCATATATTGGCACAATAGTTTTTTGAAAATCATCATTGAAGGACACATGGAGGGAAGAATAACAAAGGAAGACCTAGGATGAACTACAAGAGAAAGGTAGTGGGGAATGTTGGTGCGAGGAGCTATGAGGGAATGAGGAGAGCACTACCAGAGCTGAAAAGCTATTCAGCTTTCCAGTGTAATTTAGCATGATGCCACAATGTGGGTTGCCTCTGATGCTTTGTTAATTCTTGTTCATACTGGATCAAATTACAAGATGAAAACAGAGAAATATCCCAGTTGGAGAGTCATAGGAAGGGACATGTGAATTATGTTCAGCTGAAGTTATTGACAATTTAAAATTCATACAAGAGACCAGTTCAAAATTTCACAATATTTTTACTGATAATATAGTTCTCTTTGATTCATGAATTTTGGTGGTGTGAATGCTCAGTTGATGTGTGCTATATTCACTCTCCCATATTTCATATTCCTTGAAGATATCAATCAGACTTATTCTTAAGTGATTTCAACTTACCCATGGACCGAGGGACATTATGGTCTCAATTTCTCCTGAATAAAGACATTCACCTATCTAATACGAGTTTGGCTTATCCAATAACATCTTGGTGAGATGAAGGTGTGAATCAGGCAGCGGAAGAATACTTGCACACAAAATCCTGGACACAATCAATGTGCGCATGTAATGGGTGGCACACTCATCATGATTACTCAATCTAATCCAACAATTTTACTCACTTTGCTCAAACAGTTTTGCCTAACTGAATTTTAACCCCAGCTACTCAAGAACTCCATGCGTTAAAAGTAAACTGATGGATCTCATTATGGCAGTCATAAATGCCTCTCTAAATGCAGTAATAAACTGTGCACAACAAAATTTAGTTGCATTGTGTGTACTCTGCGTTGACTAATTCAATATAATTTATTGATAGAAGTTAATTCAGCTTGATTTTCAGCTACATGCTTACAAAAATTCCCAATATAAAATTCTCTTTCACACGCCACGCTTATTCCAAAATTCCCTGAAAGAACACTGCAGTCACTTACTTACACTTGGGGTTGTTCCGACTTTTAACGACCACACCAGCCTCTTTATTATAAGGATTTCAAGTGAGTCATATATGGCACACACTTCAGCATGGACAAAACAAACGTACCTTTTTTTCATTGGAAAAATCATCATCATTGCTCTCCTGGGATGTATTCCGGCTGATTGAATTACTCTCTGGCTTGTTTTCACACAGGATTAACATCTGTGTGTCCCCTTTGTTATCCTCCACCCAGGAAGAGTATTCTTCCTTGGCTGATGGTGGGGATTCAATGAGCCTTTTGGCTTCCTCATCACTTAACCCCTCCGCCAGCACAAATTCTACCAGCGGCAAGACTTCTGCAGGTAAGGGGAGAAAGCCCAAAAAATTAGAAAACAGTTATTTTCCAAAAACTTGACCATTAGCTGCTCATTCTTTTTCCCAACTATTCTGAACTGACTTTGGCAAAATAATGAGCTAATACTGGGTGATTTCAGCATGCAGAAATGTTTAGAATTCTTGTGCTATTTTAGAGCGATAAAAGAAGAAGACCAACTTGCACCGACAGACCTTCCCCCAAGAGTAATAATTGACATGATTGACATAATTAACAATGATGAAATGACAGCAGAAATATTCCATTTATTATTATTATTATTAGGTAATCTACCAGTAAAGGTAAGTTTTTGGATGGACACAACTATCAAATAAACATTTTGTAACTCCAAACAAAACCCAATCCAGCAACCTAATCTACATCAGGTCCCTCTTCATCACCGCGTACTTCTTTCCTCCCTTCATACCGTCCAACATCCCTATCCTGTTCCTGACCTTACCTCGCTTTCCTAACATTCTCCCCTCTACTACCTTCTTCAACATTCCACTATTGTCGATCAATATGCCTTTCATCCATTTTTCCTGCCTCCATAGGATTTCTCTCAACAAACCCCTCTCCTCACCCACCATCTCCAGTACTTCCTCACTTGTTTTCCTTTTGGTCCATTTCACCTTCTCCATTCTTCTCCACACCCACATTTCAAAAGCCTCCAGTCAACATCTATCCTCCTGCTTCAGTGACCACGTTACCGCGCCGTAAATAGCTACACTCCATATTAGAGTTTTTACGAGTCTTGTCTTAACATCCCTACTCAACGTCCCCGTCATCAACTCCCTCCTCCTTGAGAAAGCCTCCTTGCCTAGCACAATTCTTCTCCTTACGTCCCTACTACTTTGACCGTATTGGTCCAAAACACTTCCGAGATATGTACACTGTTCTACCTGCTCTATTTTTTCCCCGCCTATTTTAATATTTAGCTTAGCCTTTTTATTTCTGGAAAATTGCATAACCATTGTTTTATAAACATTGATTCTCATCCCATATTTATCGCACTGAACCTCCAATTCACTCAGCAATTCTTGCAACCCCTTGGCTGACTGAGCAACTAATGCTTGGTCATCAGCAAACCTAACCGAGTTAACGACTTCCATTCCTACCTCCAGTTCTTCCCATGCCTCTTTAATCATTTCCTCCACATATAAGTTGAACAGCACCGGTGACAATGGGCAACCCTGCCTTACACCTCTTCCTAACACTAAGCATTCGGACTCTCCATTCCCCACTCGCACCTGAGCAGCCTGAGGCATGTACAGGTTGAGGATCAGTCTCCTGTCCCTCCAATCTATTCTTATTTTCTGCAATACACACATTAATTTTTCCCAATTCACTCTATCAAATGCTTTTTTGAAATCTACAAAACAGGCAAAAATGTCCTGGTTGCATTCCATATTCCTCTCAATTAGTGATCTCATTACTGCAATGGCATCGTGCATACCTCTCCCCTTCCTAAACCCAAACTGATCATCCCCTAAGTAATCATTTGCCTTACTCTCTATCCTTTTGTTGATGATCCTGAGAATAACTTTAGCTGCGTGGGATATTAAGCTTATTGTTCTGTAATCCTCAAATGATTTAGCCTTTACTATTTTTGGAATAGGAACTAACACCGATCTCACAAAATCTTCCGGCCAGATTCCTTCTTCATAGATACTACGACTCAGACCATATAGAGTCTTCTTCCCACATTTTCCCAAACATTCAACAGTTCCACAGGAATGTTGTCCACCCCCACGGCCTTATTTGCTTTCATCTCCATTAATGCCCTTGCTATTTCATCGTCGAGTATGCCTGGACCTAAGCTATCTTCTTCTACGTCATGTTCCTCTACTATGTCTAACCTTGTCAGCCTAAGTTCTTTACCATACAGTGTTTCTATATGTTCCTTCCATCTCTCTTGGCTTATCTATTATCTTACCCCACTTATCTTTCAATGTTAGCACAGATCTTGCCTTCTTACTTCCCAATAATAACTTAACCTTGCTGTATAGCGCACCAGTTTCACCCTTCCTCTGTAACCTTTCCATATCCTCGCATTGTGTTTTCCACCATTCTACTTTTGCTTTGAAGTAAGATCTGGTGCTTTCCCGGCATATGAGTTTGGTGAAGTTTTCTCAGGTCTTCAACTGGGTCGGGGGTTCCATGATGACCGACGCTTCGATGCCCGACTCGTACATCGTACTCAGGGATGATGAGCTCGACTCGTGCATCATCATCCCTGTGGACGATGCACGCGTCGAGCATCAGAACGTCGGTCATCATGGAACCCCTGACCCGGTTGAAGACCCGAGAAAACTTCACCAAGTTCTTTTGCGCTATTTGTGGCCCTTCCCAATTTATTGTTAAACTCTTTGTACTTCATTTTGCCCAACTCATTCCATTTATAGCAATGACTAATTATGCAGAAATTTCATTGGAGTTAATTTATTTTGGTGGTGGATCATGTAGCTATGAACTCGTGATGTATGATATTAGAGGCATTAATTCAGGACAAAATCAAGGGGATGTGGCACATCAACCATATCCAAGCATGAACACCATTACATGAGTATATGCATAAAGTAGAACCATTCAACTGTCACTAGCCATGAACTGATTCACGGACCCAAAAATAAACACTTAATTCTGTAAATCAACTGTACAATAATTTCATTAAGTGGAAAAAGTACAAAGGTCTCAACTTATAATCCCATTCATAAAGTTGAAAGTTAGCCTAGAGTGAAGCTAATCATTTTGGCTAGTTTTTTTTTAAATTGCAGGTACTAAAGATTATATTCTAGGTGAAGACAAAGGAAAATCATGTGCCCCATAATGATAAACCCAAATGTACCATAAGAAAACATTCTATTATTATACTAACAACTGTCTATCTCTCCTCCAAAACCCCCTACTACCAGAAAGATTAGACTCCTGCCTCATGTGCTATCTAGAATTTTTTGTACTTCCACCAGGTCAGAAACACTATCATGGTCTGGTTCCTGAAAGTCTCAAGAAGAACCCACCTTCCACTACCAATTGAATGGTCAAGGTAGGATGAAGAGATGGGACAAATGGTTGAGTAAATGCTTGATTATCTGACAGACCAGGCATCCGCCTGGCCAAAAGAAAGGCTCTACCGAGTGCTAATGCAATGGAAGTTCTCACTCTTTTGAAAAATTTTCTCCACAGTGATAACATCAGGGTATCAAGTCAAAGAAAGTGAGGAAGAGGGAGAGAGCCCAGAGGGAACAAAGTGAGTTGAGACACAAAGCCCTGTGCACCATACAGCCTTCCTTTTTGATGAATTGCATTTCAGAGAGATCCACTCAGATGGCCAGTTGTGGTCACATCATTTGCATCTCTTACACCAGATGGGGTCCCATCTCAAAGGGCATTTGCCTGAACACAACCCCCATGGCAAACACAAAAAATTACACAGAGTGGTGGTGAGAGTCAAGGACTCCCAATCACTGATCCCCTTCCCTTCTTACACCCCTGAGTACACTTAGTGTAAGCCACACTCCTTTTAAGCTCAAAATTGCAAACTCCAAATCAGTTCTTACCAAAAGAGACAAAGCTGTACACAAACGCATGACCACAGTAAGGGCAACAATTTCCTCCATGAAAACTGAAAAGATTTGTATTTGAGCACTTGTAGCACATCATTTCTAGGTCAACATTGTCCTCTAATGGCTTTGAATGAATTGACATTGTTTCCAAGTCGACGTCAATCTGAAATAAAATTGCAAATTGATCAGTGCAAGTAGAATGCCTATAGCTTGAGAAAATGCTGATTGAATGGCATCATGGCACGCATGGCACATACCTGATACTTTGCAGGTATTTTAAGCTGATGAATTTTCTCCAATATTAACTGGGCAAGTTTATATGAACCTAAATCCTTTGCCTGCTTGGCTAATGTATAATATATCAGGCTAGAAAATTATTAAGGAAATAGCAAACAAAATTTGAATGACTTGTCATCAGGTTTTTACAAGTATATAACAAATTAAAAATTGTAATGCAACAATTTCAGAGAGTAAAAATCATTCGCCTTGACCGGGATTCGAACCCGGATCCCTCGATATCCAGCCGAGTGCTTTGCCTGTGACATTGTATGTACGGTATTTCATCACAACATCTTGTTCCTTTAAAGCCCCCAGAATTTCAGAGTGTAAGAGGACGTCTCGGTAGCTTAAATGGTTAAAGCACTCGGCCGGATATCGAGGGATCCGGGTTCGAATCCCGGTCAAGGCGAATGATTTTTACTCTCTGAAATTGTTGCATTACAATACACACATAGCGGATGACACCGTTAATAGTTACTGTTGCGGCATCTCCCGCAGTTTCTTGAAATTAAAAATTGTTTCTATTTCAGCATATGAATAACCCTATTGTTCAAGAATTTATTTTAAATACCACTGATGACCAAAAATGAACATGGGAGTCAAAGAACAAATTCAACCAGATATTTTGACAATCTCTCAAAATCACTACCAATTGATGAAATATGAAAGTAGTGTTCAACAACACTCTCCCGCTCCATTCATTGGCCCCCTCACAATAAAAATGATACTTCCGAAATGATAGCCAAATTAGCAATGGTGTTAGAGAGTCAATTCCACATTCTCCATTTTGCTCCATACATCTGGCTCGGGGACAAAAAATACTCTTTTCATTGGTTCTATACACGTCCATCAACTCTAAATTGAATTATCACCTCTACACATTAAAGCGGCATTTCTGTAGCTACACCCTGTATCTATTGATTAACGATATTACTTGAATTGTTTAAAGATATTTGTAAAGTATGATCATGATGGTAGCACATTGTGAAACTGGCATCACCATTGCGAAGGACGTTTTAAGTATGTGGGAATAAAGCAATTCTCATTAATAGTAAAAAAAAAACAATTAAATGGCTACGATTCATCAATATATTTAGGAAATAAGTCCAAAAAAATGTAGTTATTACTAAATGTAACTAAAAATATCCATCACGGTTCTTTGGCAGTTTATAATCATCAAGACCTCACCTGGACTCTAAATCAACAAACGTATCAGTTATTGTCAAATTATTGTACCCAAGGTGCCATTTTCCCATTAAATCATAGATATGTGTTCGCGAAAAAAATCACATAAAATTATGGAAAATTTTTCTTTAAAATAGGGTGTTCCTTCATGTTTTCAAGATTGTTTTCTGCTATTGGCTGTTAGATTTCATACGACACTGCCTCAGGCGTTACTTGGTGTTAAGTCCTTTATATTAGGCATACATGTGGGAAGACTAATTTGACAGATTCCACTAGAATTTTTATTTTGCACGATCATGATTTCGTTGCAAGGCAATATCCAGGGACATATGGAAGAGTTATTGACATTATTTTCCTTCTCCTGAGCGCCTCCACAATCTCCAAAAATACTTCATCCGCAGCCAAAGCACGATTTTGCAAGCAATTTTTATAAATCTGCTGCATTCAATGTCTTTTTCCGAGTTCAAAATGAAGGGGGGGAATTAACCACGAGAAAGAGTGCTCCCAATTAAAAATAGTAGGGATTGATGGAGGGATGCAAGGGTTAATTTTCTACCACTTGCTTTCTTTTGAGTCAAATCAATAAATTTCATGAATAAGCAAACGTGAGTAGGTCCGGTATGGAAAAAAACCATTGAATTGTGGTGTCCACTGCATCGGCAAGGGTCCATTATATGAGGGCTGTTATTCAATGGCTTCAAAACCATGGATGCGGCAAGACCCCAGTGGTTCGGGTTGCTCCAGTCGCAAAGCTTTATTTGAAGTCGCAATGGCGACATTTGGAATAGACATCTTGCGATTTCAGAAGACATAATCTGCCTCTGAAAATGATGGATGCTTAAAACTCTCAGGTGTAATGTGTACTTTGAGGTGTTGTTAATTGGCCTTCTATAATTTCAAAATGTTTTATTCAAAGTAAATAAAAACATTTAAACTGAAAGAACCACGACAGTTTAACATGAATAGGTAGTCATCTTGGTCATTTTCTCATCAAGGTACAACGTCGTATTTCGGTAAGTTTTGCTGAACACACCGAATATATTTTCATCCAACTAGGAAAAAATATCACGTCGGAATAACATTGCATCTACTCTCCGAGTCCCTACGGTGGGGTGCATTAAGGGTTTCTTAGGGGGGCTGGTGAAGTGCGTATGAGCATCATGGGCATAGATAGCCAGGGACTGCTTGATGGGGCTGAAAATATAATGAAAATGGAGATCATGATAACTACAGGGCATTTACTACGGTACATAAGTGAGATATACTTTTCTACGCCTAATAGAGGAGCTGTTAGTAATGAAAATGACAATAACTAAGTCTGGATGAGAAAATGACAGCAAGCTAGGCTACTTAGAATGAACAAGAAAAATACTTTCCCTCCTAATGCAGTCGTATAATATTGTCTTTCGTGGGAAAAATGACGTCTTAAATCTACCTGTTCTACGCTCAATCTCTCTCGTTTTGTTGGCACGATGTATAGTGTAGTGTAGTACGATGGTGCTAATAGTATATTTTCAACATAATCGCTGAAGATGCCTCCTTCCGAATTATGCAAGAGATATAATTCTCAACTTAGTTCAATTTATCATAACAAAGTTTTACAAATCTTGCTCCTATACATTGCACGCGATCTAATTCGTCAATCGATCCAACTTCACGAGGACCCTAAATGCTAGCCACACGTATTCTAAATAAGATCTAACTAACGAAGGATAACATTGCTCTTCATAAAAATTCTCGTCACATTTCTCCAATACTCTTCCAAAAATCCTAATTTTTCATCATGTCGTCCCCTAATTCCCCGTGTAGTATGTATCACCAAAGAGGAGAGGTCGTGAGTGAGTGAGGATAAGGCCCAAGTACTTAATAGAGTCTACACTTTCTATTTCGGTGTTCCTGGTGCAGTTGGCTTTAGAGAGGGAAATTCTCTTATTCCAAAAATCCATTACTACACACTTTTTTAAATTTAGTCACAATTGCCCAGTGCCGCACTAGCGCTGCATTAAGCTCATCTGCGAAAACTACGTTATTCTCAGGATTACGGACATGTAAACTCCTCCGTCATCGGTAAATAAACGTAGCTTACTAATAACCTCGTTAAGGTAAAGTAGGAATGAAAGAAGTCTGATGACACTTCCTTGGGATATTTCCTGGAATACCTGAATTGACGCCTACTGCAGTTGAGCAAACACCATCTATGACCACTACCCTTTGTACGCGACTGTTCAAAAAGGTTTTGAGCCAGTCAGAATATGTTTATCGGTGTTATAGGCTTTTAGATTTTTGAGCAGTTTGCTATTAAGTACTTCATAGAAAGCTTTTATAAAACCTAGAAAAACCGCGTCAACTGGAACATTATTCTCTCCCAAACCAAAAATATAATGGACAAAAAGTGCAAGTCGTGTCTCGCAATATCTACACTTTCGGAAAATGTGCTGGTTTTCACCAATAATTCTTGACTATCGAGGTGTCCCATTATCGAACTAATAATTATACATCTGTTTCGTGTCCTTGCACAATATGCATGTGAGATAAATAGTAATTGCTCGGTTTCTCCCTGTCTCCGATATAAAATCAGCCGTTTTCAAATCCTGGGAACCTTGTGATCTATTGGAGACTTATTAAATATTATTTCTGTAAACGAACGCACTCGTATGTCTCGTATTGCGCAATTTCCGACGATGTTCCTCAAATATATGGGGCATAGTTTGACGGAAATGATTTGGAAAGCTATCGAAAATTCTGTTAGAAATTGGTACAAACCCTTTGAAAGAAGGAATTCAATAAGTTGACCTTTGAATGATGTTAAAACAAAACTTTGTAACTCCACATGAAAAATAAGCTGTATTGCCATTAATTATATTGCATTAAACCTTATTTTTTGTGTGGAGTCACTAAGTTTTGTCTCAACATAATTCATTATGGAAAAATCCCAAAAAGTTAAGCCTGAAACTATTCATGATCCTCCTTTCTTGTAAAATGCATGATTTTCACATGTAGGATTTAGTACAAGCTAAGCTCTGCTCACATCTACCAAACCACTCTTACAGGTTGATAACAATGGCGATGGTGGTCTCCTGAGAGCGAGAGGGTGGGTAGGTGAACTATCTCCTGGGAACATGATGACATTCTAAATGATTACTGATAGTAGCCATTCACTTTCATGTCAAATCATTCCCTTCATTCCTTAGTTATTCATCACCTAAGATATCATCATAATTGGTTTCCTATACACTACACACCCTTTTACTAGGCAACTCAACATAAAATGCTTGCCCTATAAGGAGCAGTAAAGATTCAATACTTTGACATTCACTTCGAAGATCTTATTAATGCTGATTAATATAATTCACGCTTCATTCTTGAAAAGTATTTTTTATGTTATTCTAAAGTCTATATTTGTTTTGAAACGCATTTGTTCTGACAATGTTTAAATATGAATCTGAATAGGGCCTCAATTATATGGCCTGAGGGAATTAAATTAGTACAGGATGATGTCACATTGATGTTTATATTTCTCAGATTAACTTTTGTAACTGGAAATTGAAAGTGGATTTTGCAGTAGTAGATAACTTAACTCTACAGTTACTTAACAACACAAAAAATTAAAGTGTACAGATGCTACTTAAATCCAGAATTTTTATGTGACTTTTTACTATTTTTATAAATATACATTCATAACTCTTGGTAAAGGGGAAAAACTGAAGCCAATATCTCAGCAATGAAATATTTTTGCCATGTGTCAGCACCTTAAATTGCAGTTAATGACCTTTAAGATTGTTAATGGATAACGTAATAGTATGCCTTTATATAAAAAAAATAAAACATAGAAGATGAACCCACAGCAATCAGAAACAAATAATATTTGAATCTTCTACCTCATTACCTTCAGATCAGGCACTGAGAACAACACCCACCCAGATGCTGGATCAGCTTCTGTTTTTAAACTCTAAGTGGTATTTTAACCTTGTTAAATCTTTTTCCTTTGGTGTTCCAAATGTTCTGCTGGCCTTATTCAGCATTCAAATTCGGCAAAAATCAGGGTGTTACAATGGAGATTTTAAATAATATAACATTTCTTAGATAAATCAAAAGGATACAACATTGAGACACCCTTAATATGTAAATCGCCGATTTCATAAACAAGATATCGAGCAGTATTAAATAATGCTTCCTTTAAGCAGTCATAGAAAGGCTCATCCTGGGAACATAAATGAACTTTGGGTAAGAACTCCATTTGATGGCTTACAACTAGAACAACACATATGCACAAGTTTCAAGAAAATACTCACAAAATATCGCTTGATTGTTTCAAATGCATAATAAATGCATGCAAGCCTTTGATGCAAGTTGAAACTAGAAATTATTTTATCGGTGGAAAATCTGCAAACAGGTTTTGAAAAAAACAGAAATTCATAAAAATCAATAAGAGATTGAATATAGGAGCACATTTATGAAATCTAAAGAGCATACTTCTCATCATTTAAATCCAAGGACTGCATTGCCAAAATCCAGTTATAATACCCGGCATCTTGATATCTGGACTCATTCACAGCATTGGAGGTCAACTGCTGAAGGACAATGACAGCTTCTTCTGGGTGGCCAGCCTTGTGGAAGGCTGTAACATAAAATACAATAATCTACAAGAACCATTAAAAATGAAACAATCAGGAAAAAATATTGTTAAAATAATGAACATAATTTCATCAAAATACTTCCATTAAAGAGTATGCACTGTCCTCTGTGTTAACATGCACTAGATGTAGGGCACAGTTCAATTTGAATCTCTCAAGCATCTTATTCTGACAATGCAATTGTAAAAATTTGAGGACAATGGGAAAATTAATTCTTGCAATAAACCAAAGGACAAAGAAGACCAAGACAAATGATAAATTAGCAGTTAGCCTATGGGAAAGAAGAATATGAGGTATGTTCAAATGAGAACTCCCTGGGTGATTGCCATTCTACACTAAAACATAT
This sequence comes from Hetaerina titia, assembly GCA_037158775.1. Classification (NCBI taxonomy): domain Eukaryota; kingdom Metazoa; phylum Arthropoda; class Insecta; order Odonata; family Calopterygidae; genus Hetaerina; species Hetaerina titia. Next base: position 534,685 of record CM073769.1, read on the forward strand.
GCATTGCATTGAAAGAGTGAAATATATAAGAATAGCATGGCTTGGGTCAGAGTGCCCCTTGCATGTTTCAGCTGAAGCATTGAAAGGCACTTGAATTAGAGTAAACTTCAAATCATGAATCAATTTCAAAGATCCAACAATTTTGTGAGATACAAAATGGTTTTTACGAGTGGATTGCAGGAGTATGTTATAGGAAAGACCACATGATTGCTCAATTTTCACAACAAATTAACCACGCAAATTAGGTGCCTAATGCATCTCGGTGGGAAGACAGCATAGAAGTTTGGATGAACCTGTTTTTTCAATAAATTTGGAGCATATTTAAGCAAAAGACAATAAACAATGCTTGTAATGCAATAAAAATGATAAGCTTTGGGCATGTATTACACAAATCCTTGGATGAATTTTGCAATCTTTCTCACAACACAGGAAAGTCTGATTAATTACTCAGAAGAGTAGTTTCAGAAAATTTAATAAATGAATGGAGAAGGAGAGACTGATAGTAGCATAAAGTATTCAAAGGGATTTCATTATCTGTTCATGTATCCACGTCACAGTTAATTCCCAAAGAAAGCATACCTTTCTGTGCTTCAATAAACCTATCATTCTCAGCCAGCCACTGAGCATAAGGCACATAAACGAGGCTGCATAATTCCGGCTGTTTCTCTGCCAGGGCAAAAGCCTCCTTCCACTCGCGAGCATCAACCCACAGCTTCAACACGCTCTCTTTGTCTCCCACTTTGGTGTACATTTCAGCGGCAGAGCTGAGGTGGCCCAACCGCTTCAAGTGGTTCGAGATAGCCATCAGGGCATCTCCATCATCCTTCGTCAGGCGATATCCCAAGTCCAGCAGCCTGCAACATGAAAAATTACCACTCTCTGCTCACAATAGAATGGATAAAATTATTGCTAATCCACAAAGTAAAATGATATGAAAATTGAACAAAATAAATCAATTACCACACAGGAATAAAACTTAAGGTTAACACTAGAAAGGCAGACGTTTTGGCACATCCTTGGATGCCGGAGGGACTTAACCCTCCCGATACTTTCGTGTTCCCTACTTGAAACATTGTCATTTTTATCATTTGAGTCTTCTCCTGTGGCTTTAAGATTACCACACTTATATCAAAAGAGCTTTTTATTTTTTCAGGTATTCTTATTTTTTTTAATACGAGGCGTATCCTTAAAGTAAGTACCGTTTGCTTATATTTAAATATTGGCGCTTCAGAACACAGTTTTGCTCCTGCAACGCCACCTACTGATTCATTGAGAAGCTATAGCAGCATTTGTTTTGTTTCAGAAGTCGTTTGCTTGTCCGTGCATGCAAACAACAATGTCCGCGACAATCGTTGATCCCGTCAGCTGTGAAGTGCGTTCTGTCATACGATTCTTGTATGCAAAAGGATTGTCGGCTGCTGAAATTCATCGGGAATTATGCCTAGTTTATAAACCTACAGTTGTGAGTGAAGGAAAGGTTAGACAATGGTGCTGTGATTTTAAAAATGGACGAACAAATGTCCATGACAAAGAGCGAAGTGGTAGGCCCAGTATTCTGACCGATGAAATTGTTTCGCAAATGGAACAAAAACTGCTATGTGATCGTCGATTGACAATTAATGGCCTGGCTGAACAATTTCCTCAACTTGGACGCACTACTGTCTACAATATTGTTACGGAAAACCTCGGATACCACACATTGCGTGCAAGGTGGGTACCGAAAATGCTCACCGACCACCACAAAGAGCAAAGAATGTCCAGTGGACGAGAGTTTTTGGGTCGTTGGGAACTCTTTAAACCACCCACCGTACAGTCCTGACCTTACACCCAGCGACTACTTCCTCTTCTTGCACTTGAAGCAGTGGTTCGGTGGACAACGTTTCGAAACCGAAGAGGAACTCAAGAATGGCGTTGTCGATTGGTTCAACCCTCAGGCGGCGAGATTCTATGCAGAGGGGTTAAAGAAGCTGGTGCAGCAGTACGAAGAATGCTTAGAAGTGAACGGCGATTATGTAGATAAGTGAAGTAGGTTTGTAGCTAACTAAAAGAGCCAATAAAATGTGTTTCATATGAGTATATTTTTTCCTGTGACCAAACGGGCCTTACTTTATGAACACGCCTCGTAGTTTAGTATACCACAACGAATTTCGACTGATAAGATAAATTGGCACTGTAGCATAAACTAATCCGCGGAAAAGCACAATTCTTCAATAATAATGAATATTCAAGGGTCATTTTTCATGAATTCATTCGATTTCTTTGCCATTTCTATACATGTGAATGCAGTTTTTGATGTATAACACTTCATCAAATAAACTTCTATTCATACCTGTGCAATTATAAGCAAAGTTGGTGTTTATACGCTTATGACCTTTTTTAGAAAACCTGGGTCATCGTTTGCGGCTTGGAACAAGCCCCCAAGTGCAACTGTAGCATGAAATTCTTGATGATGACAAGATAAAAGAGAATGTGACAAGGCAGCTGATGACCATTCCGAAAAAGGACTTTGCCGATTGTTTTGAAAAGTGGAAGAGACGCTGGGATATAAGTTTGTGTGAGGTCTCATGAGGAGTACTTCAATGCGGACTTAAGCCTCCTCATTGTTCTGGGTAGGCTATTTTCCTCAAAATATTGCATCTCTGGATCCTTTCTGGAGAGGCCTCGGATATGGGATGTAGTCAAAGGGTCCATTACTAATAAAAGTAGGACTGCTTAAAGATCTAGATATTATACTGCAGCCTGTTTCAATATGGTTACAGATTTCTATTTATTAACTCCTCAAATGTTAAATGAAATCATGTATTATATATTACATAAACATAATGCATTATATCTACCTAAAAGAAGTAATTCATGAAGAATTTTTGACCTTGCAACAAAAATTAATAGCTTTAAATGCTTGCTTATTCTAAATATCTATATACAAAGAAACTCAATAGCTCAGGTGTACCAATTCCAATCAAGGTTACCGATTAGTCCATGCCAAACCTCTCCCAATAGGATACAGATATTCAAGGTGTGTGCATGAGAGTATACTGCTGGGTTCACTCACATTTCCACCCATCCATTTTGGGCAATGACCTCAATGGCACGCATCACATCTCCAGCTGATAGATACATTTCTGCTGCTGCCCTTGGCTCATTGATGTTACATGCCCAATCAGCTTTTTTTCGAATAAGGGTCTTCCGATCCATTACATCTTCTGACCCAAGGAATTCCTGAAGAAAGTGAAAGAAATACATATTTTCAATCCATATGAGGAGCATAAGGGAAGGATGAAAGGAAGATGAGAAGGCACTTTATTAGTCTTTAGCTGGATCTGGTCTCAAGGTCACTTGTTCCAGCAATTATGAAAATTTCAGAAGAGCATCTTTGACATTTTATTGACTGGAATTATTAAAAAAAAGGCTTCCAAAGCTACATTTTGCATAATTCCTCCTTACTGTTGGTGGAGGGGCATAATTCTTCTAACATTGGCTCTTATGGGTCACTCTCTGCCAGCACCCAAAAATTATTTGCTCGAGGAGGTAAATAAGTTACAGGTTTTAAGAAAAACTGATAACCACTGATGATAATCAGTAAGAGGACAGAGAGAAGGGCAAATGATTACTTAGGGGATGATCAGTTTGGGTTCGAGAAGGGGAGAGGTACGCGTGATGCCATTGCAGTAATGAGATCATTAATCGAGAGGAATATAGAATACAATCAGGACGTATTTGCCTGTTTTGTAGATTTCAAAAAAGCATTTGATAGAGTGAATTGGGAAAAACTAATGCGTGTATTGCCGAAAATAGGTATGGATTTGAGGGACAGGAGACTGATCCGCAACCTGTACATGTCTCAGAGTGCTCAGGTGCGATTGGGCAATGGACAGTCTGGATGGTCAATGTTAGGAAGTAGGCGTAAGGCAGGGTTGTCCATTACACAGGCCTACAAAAAAATTTTTTTTTGGTGCCGGGAATCTTTGTGATGATTTTAACTATATTTGTAGAGCTGAATCCAAATATGAAATCCGTTTTTATTTAACAGCTCTACTTTTTTATATATGGCACATCTTACGATTAGTTGTTTTAATATTTGATATATTCCGGAAAATAATTTTCAAAGTTAAATAAATCTATAAGTATACTAATTTATAACCACTCTGCAGTGTTCCTTTTATTTTCAATAGACTGTCAATAAGTTTTATGTATATTTCTATATTGTAGGACAATGAGATTAAAAAACAAAAATCGTTTGTATTGACTTCGGTAAAAGATGGTGAAATTAGTTCATAAGGTATCCATTAGATGGCATCCACGTTTTCTGTTCTCTTGAAAGCCATTTTTGTTTCATTAGTTGCCCTTGGCTATTCGGAGCAGGTGGACAGACTTTACTTCAAAGTGTAACTTTTTGTAAAACATCATCTAAAAATGAGCTCAAGTCGAAGATGCTGTGTTAATGATCCTGATGTGTTTTGTTACATTTGTGGGGAATATATGGTAAAAGAAAATAGGAAAAATATTACAGACTTTGTGGAACGTGCATAATTGGGATGTTTTGGTGTTAAGCTTGGTGACTAAGATAAAACATGGGCACCGCATTTTGTATGTAAAACATGTACTGAACATCTGCGGCAATGGACAACAGGACAAAGGAAAAGTCTAAAATTTGGTGTGCCAATGGTGTGGAGAGAACCTGTGAACCATATTGATGACTGTTATTTTTGCATAGTAAATGTTTCGGGAATTAATTGAAAAAATCGACACAAGTGGACATATCCAGATTTGCCTTCAGCTAGACGCCCGGTACCCCATTCAGAAGAAATACCGATCCCAATATTTCAGACGTTACCAGATATATCTAAGGAAGAATTTGAGTTATTTGAAAACATTTCTCATTCTATTGACGATAGTGGCAGTGACTACGAGGGGGCATCAACAATTCCTCAACTATTTAATCAAGATGAACTAAGCGATCTTGCTAGAGAACTGAACTTATCGAAGGAAGCATCCGAACTACTAGCATTAAGACTGCATGAAAAGAATTTACTGCAACCCGGTACAAAAATAAGTTTTTATCGCACAAGGGAAAAAGATATGCTACCCTTCTTTACTCAAGAAGACAATCTTACATCTTGTTTAGACGTTAAGGGTCTTTTGGAAAAAATGGGACTACTATCACAATATGATGCTAGTGATTGGCGTTTGTTTATTGATAGCTCCAAGCGTAGTTTTAAATGTGTACTTCTTCACAATGGTAACAGGTTTGGCGCAATACCAATCGCTCATTCAACTAAAATGAAAGAAGAATATGATACAATAGCATTGGTCTTACAGAAGATAAAATACCAGGAACATTGCTGGGTGATTTGTGTAGATTTAAAAATGGTGAACTTTCTTCTTGGGCAGCAAAGTGGCTACACAAAATATCCTTGTTTCTTGTGCCTCTGGGATAGCAGGGACAGACAAAACCACTGGATTAAGAAGGAGTGGCCTAAGAGAGAAAACTTGGTTGTTGGGAAAGAAAACATCATTGCTGAATCTTTAGTTGAAAGAGAGAAAATCATCTTACCGCCTCTACATATTAAACTAGGCCTAATGAAGCAATTTGTAAAGGCTCTTGACAAGGATGGACCATGCTTCGGCTACTTAAAGACTAAAGATGCCCCATATAAGTATTGAAAAACTTAAAGCTGGTATTTTTGAGGGGCCACAAATCAGACAACTTACAAAGGATCCTGCTTTTGTCGAGTCAATGAATGAGATTGAAAAAATTAGTTGGATGTCATTTGTTGAGGTCATAAAAAATTTTCTAGGAAATCACAAAAGTGAAAATTATATTGAGCTGGTAAACATTATGCTCAGTAACTTCAAATCACTTGGATGTAATATGAGCACAAAAGTTCACTACCTACACAGCCACTTAAACAATTTTCTTGGAGATTTGAATTCTAGGAAAAACAAGTGAAGAACAAGGTGAAAGATTTCACCAGGATATAAAAACAATGGACGCTCGCTACCAAGGAAGATGGGATAACCATATGATGGCAGATTACTGCTGGTGCTTAAAACGAGACTGTTTGAACAAAGTGCACTCAAGAAAATCGTGCAAAAGAAGCTTCCGATGTGTTGAGTGATGCAGAAGTAGTTCTCGGGCTGGACTGCGTGAGAGACATTTTTGGCTCAACATTTCTCTCCCGTTGCAGGGAGCGTCTTCAGGAGCAAAGTAATTTTTGGCTAGCTGATCCTCCGTATATATACCCCCCATTCGGTCCTTTCACTTTTTGACCGTTAGGGTCTAACGGCCCTTGGTTGGTTTGGTGACCCCTAACCCTAACGGTCAAAAAGTGAAAGGACCGAACGGGGGGTATATATACGGAGGATCAGCTAGCGAAAAATTACTTCACTCCTGAAGACGCTCCCTGCAACGGGAGAGAAACGTTGAGCCAAAAATGTCTCTCACGCAGTCCAGCCCGAGAACTACTTCTGCATCTCTCAACAGCTGCGAAAGCCTACGATCTACGGTGTTGAGTGATGTTTTTATGTATTTTTTTCTTTTCAATTTGTTTTATTACAGTAAAAAATGTTAGTATTTGTGTTCAATTGTATTGTAAAATTCAGTTGTGTTTGTGGGTGATTTAACAGCCCTAGAAATAAATCAAGTCTTTATATTTAGTGGGTTTTATTATTAATATAATATTCCCATATCATCATGTAGAAGATTTTTTTACGTAAGTAACAACATATCTATATCTTGAAAACTATAGCTGATAGGAAAAAACTAGTGTCATAATTGGATTCAGCACCCCAATTGTTCTTTAAATCAGCATTAAAAGCTCTGGCACCAAAACCACTGTTGGCCTGTGTTATCACCTTCTGCTGTTCAACGTATATGTGGAGGAAATGATTAAGGAGGCATGGAAAGTACTGGAGGTGGGGATGAAAGTCAGTGGGAAATTTATAAAATCAGTTAGGTTTGCTGATGACCAAGCTTTAGTTTGCCAGTCAGCCAAGGGGTTGCAAGCATTGCTGAGTGAATTGGAGGTTCAGTATGATAGATATGGGATGAGAATCAATATTAATAAAACAAAGGTTATTCGATTTTCCAGAAAGAGGAAGGTTAAGTTAAATGTCATAGTAGGAGGGCAAACTAGAGCAGGTGGAACAGTTTACCTATCTCCAAAATGTTCTGGAATGACATGGTCAAAGCAGTTGGGAATAAGAAGAAGAATTACATTAGGCAAAGAAGCATTCACAAGGAGGGAACTGATGACAGGGATGTTGAGTAAGAATGTTAAGAAAAAACTAGTGATAACTCTGGTATATATTTGTTAAAAAGTTTTGTATGACTTAGAGACTTGGTTGTTGAAGCAAGACAATTGAAATACTTCGGAAATGGACCTAAAGGAACATAACTGAGGAAAAGCATGGCATGGTAAGAGAGAGGGTTGTAGGGAGAAAACTAAATAATGCAGGTAAGGAAGATGTAGATCACTTTGATTGGCTAAAAAGAGACGTTTCAGGCGTGATATGGTGGAATACCATGATTAATTAAAATTGGCAATTTTCCACAAAATAAAATTTTTATTAATGCGACCGGTTTCGATGCAACTACATCATCTTCTGGTAACAGTCATTTTTCTTTGTCTACATATATGCTGAAAAGCAAGTAAGGGGAGAGTGGTGGAAAATAGGGGAAGAGGGAGGGGAGGGAGGTGACTGTTACCAGAAGATGATGTAGTTGCATCGAAACCGGTCGCACTAATAAAAATTTTATTTTGTGGAAAATTGCCAATTTTAATTAACTTTGATTGGCAATAGAATGCTCAACACTGAGATAGAGGAAGACGTTTGGCAAGCAAGGTAAGGGGAGGAAAAGGATAACCATGAAAGACATAATGAAGGGAGATAGATTGTATGTTGTGGAATTGAAGCACAGTGTATTCTAGTGCAGGGTGTCAGCTTCTGCCTTGTTAGTTGAGTCTATGAAATGTAGGCGTGTTCAGTCTAAGTCCATTCACAACCCACCAGGAATGGTAGCCTACAAATGACACAAAATTCAATTTTTAAAAGCTATAATTGCAGTTATTTGCTTTTAATCAAATAGCCCATTTCAGAAAGTCTACCACAGGGCAAAGTATACGAAGAGTCATAACTCAAGGCAGAGTAGTGCTATTCTGTGGAATGAAACGTTCTCTGCTCAAGAATACTGACATAATACTGGTTATTAAATGTTACATTTTATGACAGAAGCTGAAAATTTCTAAAATAGTTTTTAAAACATTGACATACTTGATACTTCTTCACTAATATTTTTTACAATAATCAGATTAAAAAAAAGATCACTGAAAATCTACAAACCTACAGGTGAACTGTAAATTTTAAGTTACGGGTATCAAAGCTGAAATTAACCATGCCTCGATGAAATTTAGAATATCAATGCTTTTAGACTTTTAGTTTACAACTAGGTGTTCAGATATGAAGCTACACTTACCTGTGCAGCATCAAACATTCTTAAGTCTGTATACATATTGAGGGCATGCTCTCCTTGATTGCTCTTCATATACAGCTTAGCAGCCTCCTTGAATTCACCACGGTAAGCCAGAATGTCAGCCAAAAACATGGTCCCATCAATGTTTCCTTTCCTTTGTTGCTCCTTCAAAACGAACAATGAATACATGACATTTGAATTCAATTATAACTTATCACAAGTGTGCATCATGGAGACCAAAATATGTATAAATGACACATAGGCTCACATTCACTCACACGATGCACCTCGTAAATGAGGTGTTTTTTCATTGAAAATGGCAAGAAGTTAAAATCATCTGTGCAGTAAACTACTGCTACTCCTGACACAATCGATCCAAATTTCTACTAACTAACAAGAACACAATGGTTTATCAAACAAAAATGTGGTTGGAGTTAATAATTTCAAGTTGGGTTAGGGAACCAAATATTAAGACACACATCATACAAATACCAAGAGCTACCATGAAAGTAGGTTTCCCAGGCAAAGTAGGACACCAACCGTCATTGTGTACACAAGGGTGATTGTGATGAGTTCATCCTAGGAAATGTGTCTACAGCTAAATTTGATCAAGGTTTTGGGGTGAAATAACCTTGGTTTTGCGGCGACTCTGACTTGTGCAAGAGGAGGAGTATTTCCAGCTCAACCACTGCATGATGGATGCTGATTGCCAGATAGTGAGCTGTATTCATTACAACCTTTGATTGGATTGGTGGATTGCTGTGAGTAATTTCAGCGAGGGTCATGAGGTAATGAAGAAAGTATCTGGGCAAAATACTAGTTTGGGGACTGAAATGGGACTAACAAACACATAGACAACACTGTTTCTGGTAATGGGTATTCACTAATCCATTATGAATGCATGACTAAGCATTCCTAAATATCATTATTACTCTGACTTAAAAGGGCATCACTGTATTTATAGATAGTTATTCAGTGCATTAAGTGCAATACCCCAGCAGAGTCACACAGGGTCATCAGACAATAAGAGTGCTAATGTTTAGGGTTCATTAAGAACTCAGTTCATGCATGCTGTAGAATGAGCGATGGAGGGATATGCCCTCAAAATTTCCCCAAAACCCTCCAAATGGTTCCTTCAAAGCATTCATTTCTTCCCCTTTTCACACATGTTAACCCACTCCTTAAAGCTTGTGCTCTGGCTATGCCCCACTTTACATTCGTATCCATCTATTCATGAATGCCTAATATATATATGCACATGTGTTGTTCAATTATTCCATGGGAACAAAAAGAGATGGTGTTTGTAATATCAAAAAAGGTTTCCTTTTAGTAAGCCTCATTCTCACTAGGCTGCTATTAAAGTTTCAGCATATCCATCACGTTTTCATTTTTATAGCTGATTGAAGAAAAAACTTATTGTTTACTTAAAAAATGAAAAAAATCAGCTAAAAAAAGAGTATGCTGCAAAATAAAAAAATCTGCCCAAAATAATTTGTTTTTCTAATTTTTCCCCGAGGAGTTACTGAACGACCCACAATTATTCATATTTACGTAGGAATCTTGTAGCCACAAGTCCTTTATGAAAAAATTGACTCAACATATTCACTGAAAAAAAACATCCAAAGCAATGGCATTTCAATGACATGAATATGAAATGCAAATGTCATATGTGAATACCATCACAAATGAGCAACATGTGTACTCTAAACGAAAACAAACAAATTGCAGAGATTAAATTAGACAAAAATCCTATTTTTCATGGCTGGCCCAGGAAATAAGATTCTCAAAATTCAAGCTGCATAACACCAACAAATGCATTACAATCAACTAATACTTTATTCATTTTACCTTGAAAACAATTTATTTCTAATTTTACTATTTTGAAAGTGCATTTTATCATGTCTAATTTTCAAATAATTAAGAATTTAAAACATAAATTTTCGACCAATAAGCTCCTAAAACAAGTGTACTACAAAGAGCCATGAAATGTTGGTTTAGGGTAAGGCCAAATGCACATTTTACTCTTTGAACTGACCAATGGCTCAGCTTATATGACCATCTCTGGAAGAGTGCACAATATTGTGAAAGCCCCCTCAAACCCTCATTCCTTACTTTCTTCTAAGCTCATTTCATTATCGGTTCAAAGGTACTTGGGACTCCCTTCCCAAATTTCCCATGTGCCAACATTTGATATTACAGTTTAATAAAAATGTGTTATGTGAAAACTTAATTTTTTATATTACTGTCAACAAAATCATAATTACATGTACCATGACCAACACCCTGAGAATGTTGGTCAAAACCTGCACACATTCCTGTTGAAATTTCAATTAATTTATTTTCAAAAAAGCAACTTCAGTACAAGTTTAGTTAGGAATAAATTTTATTGCATGATGCACTTTTCCATAATAAGTCATCACATAAACTTACCTCAAAATACTGTAACAACTCTAAATATTTTAGATTCTTGATTCTCATAAATGCATGCCTGGCAACATCAAAATCGAGTCCTTCCATGGCAGCATGAGCCAGGGAGAACCAATCACCATCAGTCACACCTAAGCAGGCAACTTTATATGCATCCCTAAATAAAAGATGACACCAAAATAAGTTCACTAGAATTTTAGTCTTATGCATATTTCAGAAAAGTGATTAAACCCAATTCTTATTGCTTATCCAACATGATAAAATAATTACCTATTTCTGCCAAATCTTACAATTTCTGAATGACCCACATGCCACAGCATGGAATCAGAACTATCTGATTGTCATTATCTCAAGTAGTTAAAAGCAAAAATTCTTTTGGATAAAAACAAAAATGGGAAAATAACACAAGTGTAATGTAATGTGTACTGATATAAATAACTTAATTTAAATTTAAAATAGATTAACCCTCACTAATCTGGACACCCGCTTAATCTGGTTGGAGTACAACCAAGTAATGTGGGTGGTTTCATATTCGGTCACAACATGACTGCAAGATAGTGATTTGCTGAAACATGTTTTCCTAACAAGTTTCTCTCAACATGAATAACAACTGTCCTTAAATAATTCATCATTTTTCCAAAAGTATTGTAAATTACGAAATACCAACACTATATGAAGCAAATAATACACACATTCATCAAAATGCTTCACGTTGCAAAGTCTTGACACATTTGTTTATGAAAGGTTCCTACCATGTGTTTTAGTAACTTCCAGAGCATTTACATAATTACTTTGAGTTCTTTTAGCAGTAAAACAGCAAAAATTGGCATAAAAAAAGTGTGTCACTAAAAGAAAACATTACTTTGTAGACAAGGTGAAGACATTTTCATGACGTTGAAATCTTGAATCCCTGCCAATAGTATAATTTAGGCATGCCATAGAAAGAAGTTGACCAAGCATTACATCAAAATTAATAAAATTTACAAAATAATACTAGCACAATTTGCTGAATTTAAACTCACATTTATAAGATTAAAACCCGATCAATTCTCAATTTATATAAATAGATTGTAAAAATGGGATAACATCAGTGATAAATGCTAATAACACATTGTCACCTCTGAATTGAATTTAAGTTTCTTAAGAAAACTGAGCTAATTTTTTTAAAGTCAATCTGCAATTTATTTGAATGTGTTTTTATACTTGAGGCTTCCTGTTCGCCATATAAAGTTATCTTAAGTAATTGGTGATTAAATGTGCATTAGAATGGTGAAAAACTCTCTTAGGGATTAAATGAATCAAATACTCAGTTAATATGGACTACTTCTGGCTTGATATAGATATGATTGATGAGGAATTAATGTATTGCAAATATCACATCACTACACATATGTACTATGTCAGTTAATAGTATGAATAGAAAGCGGAGCAAGTATCAATGTGTTTAGGAGATAGTGCTACAAGTAGGCAGTGATAAGTATGCTGACTATGAAGTGACATTTCTCAAGATTTTCTGGGAATCAGACTCCAAACTTTAAATTAAGTAAGTCCTTATGTATAGTCTTTTATCATTTTTGGCAGTGAACTTATTTATGACCCAAAATGTGATAATTCTCTCATTATAAAAGGACTCCTTAAACAGGGATTCCACAGTCTAATAAATAAGTCATAAATGAACCCATACTAAACCCAAGAAAATTGTATTAATTTCAAATCAGAAGCAAATTAAATGTGCAATGAATAAATATTATGAACTGACCTGAACATTTTCTTTTCCAAGTACTGGTACATAGGTGCTGACAATGGAACTTCAATTGTGGTCATTTTGGAAATGTTCAAGCAAAATATTTTGGATCCACAGAGTCCCACCACAAACCCCTTAAAAAAATAAGGACAGGTGAGCAAAGAAAAGCTATCAGAAAAACACTCTGAGGAAACCATACCTTTAGAGACAATTAAATATTTTAAAGAGAAAATCTTGACTGAAAGCTAAAACACTTCAATCTCATAACTGAGGAAAAATTATTGATAGCTTATACATATTTATAATCATGCATGATTACATCTCTAATGAACCTTCAGTGACTTCAAGGAATCTATAATTCTAATTAACCAACTCACACAACACAACCACAGTAGATATATGTAGACATGAAACCTAAGTTAAACGATAAAGTTAAAAAGTTAACTGCAACTTGTTTTTACCAGACAAAATCACTTTTTTGAAGTTAAAACTTCTCCTACTTTGGGGGAATCACCCCTGATTAGAGTTGCTCAATGGCAATGAGAGAGAGAGCAATAATGCTGTGATTTGGCATTTCCAGCATGATAAGTATGAATCAAAATTAGTAAATCACAATTATGCAAAGCATATAAAATCAAAACAATGTTTTATGACACTGTAACTAACATGAAAATAGCGATTGGTAAATGGGTAGCATTCTTAGTTACTCTTTCTAGGAATAATATTATGAAAAACGAGCAAAATGTTACCTGCATCACTCCCTGATTATGTAGCTTAATCAAATATATGAGCCAGCAATTCCTTTTATCATTTGTCTTATATTTGAATGGTAGGTGTCATGGAGAAGGAAACTCCCCAAAAAGTAAAGGAGAAACAGTAAAATCCTTGTGCAGATTTATTAAAATTACTAAAACCTTGGAAACAAAGACTTTGGCAGAGAGTAAAAATCATTCAGAGAGTAAAAATCATTCGCCTTGACCGGGATTCGAACCCGGATATCTGGCCGAGTGCTTTAACCACTTAAGCTACCGAGACGTCCCCTTACACTCTGAAATTTTGGGGGCTTTAAAGGAACAAGATGTTATGACGAAATACCGTACATACAATGAAAATTTCAGAGTGTAAGAGGATGTCTCGGTAGCTTAAGTGGTTAAAGCACTCGGCCGGATATCGAGGGATCCAGGTTCGAATCCCGGTCAAGGCGAATGATTTTTACTCTCTGAAATGGTTGCATTATAATGCACACATAGCGGGTGACTCCGTTAAAGTTACTATTACAGTTTCTTGAAACAAGGGAACAGTCCGATAACTTTAGTTTCACCCTTTGACTCGTGAAGAAAACAAAAAAATAACATTAAATAAGGAAACACAATGTATACATCCACTGTTCTTTATTATTGTATGACTAAGTTAAATTTTCTTGATATCCTAGTGTCGAAAAAGGGACATTTGATTTTGAAATTTTCCTGAAAATAACCACCACAGACCACATCATCCCATTCAACTCCTGACATCACATATCTCACAAACTTTCAACTTTTCATTTTTTACTAAACAGACGGTTAACAATTCTTCTGTCCAATAAAAATTTTGCTCATGAACTTAATATAATTAAAGATTTAGCAATGTATAATGGCTACAAAGACTTTTTAATAGATAAAATGCTACAAAGAAAACGTTCAGTTCAAGCCAAAGAATTTTTATACAAACCAATTAATGTGGTTAGAAAAGAATACAAATGATGTAAACTCCCTTTTTATGGTTTAATTTCACAGAGGATAGCCAATCTCTTTCCAAGGGAACAATTTCTTATGGCCTTCTACAAAAGGAATTATTTGAAATCATTTTTGAACTCTACGAAAGACAAAGTAGTCAAATTGAATAAAAGTGGCATTTATATGTTAATTTGTAATGACTGTAATGCGATATATATAGGTCAAACAGGGAGGTCATTAAAAGCACGCGCGGAAGATCATAAATGCTTTTTTAGGAAATGTGACCTCAAGAAATCGCACTTCGCTAAACAACTGTGCGAAAACAACCATGGGAGTGATTTCAACCCAGAACTCTTACACCAGATGGATAAAGGGATGAGGATGGACAAGTGGGAGGAGCTTGAAATTAGAAAGAATTTAAAAACGGGTCATTTGGTGAACGAATTATTGTTTGAATACCACTCCCCAATCATGGATGTACCCCTTTTCCCCTTTCCTTCACCGAAAGACACAACAACCCCCCCCCCCCGCCCCACTGTTAACCCACCAATCACTAATGCTTAACACCCCTATCCTCCTTCCCATTTACGCCGATCACAACCCAATTTAACCCCTCTTTTTTTACCCCCTCTCTCACCCACTCCACTCTCCCTATGAATGCTATATAAATGAGCGGCAGCTGGTTTTATCTTTGTACCTGATGATGACGCCTAAGCGTTGAAACTAGTCGTACAATAATAAAGAACAGTGGATGTATACATTGTGTTTCCTTATTTAATGAAAATGAACTTCCACAAAGTTGAGCTTAAAACAATAGAAAGCAAACAAATAACAACTTGCATGAGGAACACACCCAACTGTGACAGACAAGATGGAAAAGAAAGTAATCAAGTTAACATACTTCACTCTCTATGCATCATGAACAGACCAAATTCCTTCCAATATAATCCACATGATAAGCTCTGGTACAACCAAGGTAGAGCAATATTGCTAATTTCCAGTTCACTGATTTTAATTAAAAATTGTAAGGATAGAGTTACCCACCTGGAGCTTCTGCTGATGTACAGGGAAATTGCACACTTTAATACTCAAGAGGTTGTTTCCAGAGAAGCAAAGCATATCCTCACAGTTGGAGTTCCAAGCTACACTATTAGCATTGGGTTCCTACAAATATTCATTAAGTGAAAATTAACAATGACAAAAGGTAAAACTTCATAACATGACAATATCACCAAATTGATGTAGTACTTCACTTTCAGTAATTGTTTATTTATAGCATATAGTTATCGTTTATTATATATATATATATATATATATATATATATATATATATATATATATATATATATATATATATAAATTCACTGATAGTCATAACAAACACAGAAACCAAAACACACAAAGAGGGAAAACTCACCCACTCACAATTCCTCTTGAGAAAGGTGGTTGGACCACCGAAAATTCGAGAACCAGTGAATTTTCCCTATTTGTGTGTTTTGGTTTCTGTGTTTGTTATGACTATCAGTGAATTTACATTACACGTTTGTGGGTTTTCCAAAAAAGTGTATATATATATAACTTTTGGACGGCACAATAGAACTCTCTCTCTCTCTCTCTCTCTCTCTCTCTCTATATATATATATATATATATATATATATACAAGGGCCTCTCTTTCACCCCCACCCCCAGAGTAAACCACGTAAGAATTCTCGCCGACGTATTGCGTTTTTGCCGGAATCTCCGGTGGAAGGCTTTTTGGGAGTCGCAACCGGCACCCCAGCAAATCTCCAGACCCCTTCACAACGCCTTACAGAAATTCAAGCCGGCTTCAGCCCAAGAACCCAGTCCCCTCCCCTCAAATCATCCAATTGAAATTTTTATAAACCTTCTCTTGTCCAGAATCGCCAACCCGTCTTTCCTCAAGTCCCTTAATCCTCGATCTAACCTGTCCCCTACCGAATCCTCAGAGCTAAATAACTTAATGAAAAATCCTAACATCATCATTACTTCCGCAGATAAAGGATCAACGGTTGTGGTCTTAAACAGATCAGACTACATTAGGGAAGCTGAAACACAACTCTCTGACACCTCTTCCTACCAGCAAATCCCCGAAGATCCAAATCCCGCACTTCAGGAGGACCTAATTGAATTTCTTAGTGCCAATGGGCCGAATGAGGGTCTATCTCCTTCAGACTTAGCCCTCCTCTCCCCTCCCCACCCACGCACTCCTCATTTCTATATCCTTCCGAAGATTCACAAGCCGGGTAATCCTGGTCGACCGATTTTATCCTCCCGTCACTCCCCAACAGAAAGAATCTCGGCATTTGTAGACCACTATCTCCAGCCGATTGTCCAGGCCCTACCATCATTCACTAAAGATTCCTACCATTTCCTGGATAGATTAAATTCTATCTCCCTCCCTCCAGATGCCGAGATCATTATGGCCACTATAGATGCCACGTCCCTGTACACATCCATTCCCCACTCAGAAGGTCTCTCCGCCCTCCAACACTACCTCTCCCAACGCCCTGAGCCACACATCCCCAGCACAGATTTTCTCCTCAGCCTTTCCGAGTTCATTCTTACCCGCAATTCCTTCTCCTTTAATGATAATTTCTACTTACAAATCAAGGGTTGTGCCATGGGTAGCAGGTTCAGCCCGTCCTATGCAAACCTCTTTCTTGGTCTCGTGGAGAATAAATTCCTGTCACAACAACCCCTGAAACCGCTATTGTGGCTCAGATATATTGACGATATTTTCCTTCTCTGGCCACATGGTCCTGATTCCCTGAAAACTTTCATTTCCAACCTTAATGCTTCGTCCTCTATCTCCTTCACGTCTACAGTTTCCTCCTCCCAAATCACCTTCCTAGATGTAAACATATCATTTATAGACCATAAATTTCACACATCCGTACATATAAAACCCACAAATAAACAACAGTACTTACATTTTAGCAGCTGTCACCCATACCACACCAAACGTTCCATTCCTTATTCCCTTTCCATAAGGGGTCACAGAATTTGCAATGACCCTGACTCCCTAGACAATTTCCTCATAAATTTACACCATTCCCTCCTCAAACGGGGTTATCCTGAATCCCTCCTGAATAAGAGGATCCGTAGGCATACTTACACTCCCAGACCTTCCACCACCGCGAAAAACCACCCTCTTTCAATTTGTACCACGTTTCTCCCTGGCCTAGAATCTCTGCGTTCTATCCTAAAGGACCTCTATCCTATCCTCAAAAACCACAATTCCACCACCAACCTTTTCCCCAAATGCCCCTCTGTCACTTTCAAACGCCCCGCCAATCTATCAGATCTTCTAAAATCTACCAATCCACTTCTTAAATCCTCGCCCCGTTCCAAAATCACTCCCAGACCCTGCAATAAACCTAGATGCAAAACATGTCCTATTTTCCTAACCAGAATCCCATCCCTCTCCCACCCGCTCTTTAACTCTCTCCCACCAATTCCCTACTCATCGTGTACCTCCAGCAATGTTGTCTACCTACTCAAGTGCCAACTTTGCCCTGCCTTTTACATTGGACAGTGTACCACACCCCTCAATATTAGAATCAATAATCATAGAGCCTCATGCAACAATTCCTCCCTTATTGGTATGCTCCCAATCCCCAAACATGCCTCCGAACACAACGCTGCCTTTGACCAATGTTTTAAAGTATCCGTCTTAGCATCCCTCCCACACTCAGACCCTCCACTGAAACTCAAAACATTAGAGCTAGCTTTCATCTGGCTCTTGGATTCCTGGAATCGCCCAGGTATTAATATTAGACATTAATTGCCCCCTTTATGCATATTATTTCATCCCCCTCCGCCCCCAACAACTTCCATATCATCCCCACCTTTTTTAAAATTCCCGCGCCATACACTACCCCTCCAAACTCCTCACCTCGAATGCCTTCCCCCCTTTTCCTTTCTTTTCCCCTCTTTTCCCCTCTTTTCCCCCATTTCCCCTTCTCCTTCCTACCACTGCTTTCGGGCCCTCCTCTGCCTCAGTTCTGTTCCTAATTCCTCTTGAGAAAGGTGGTTGGACCACCGAAAATTCGAGAACCAGTGAGTTTTTCCTCTTTTGTGTTTTGGTTTCTGTGTTTGTTATGACTATCAGTGAATATATATATATATATATATATATATATATATATATATACAGTAGGTTTTTGGATGGACACAACTATCAAATAAACATTTTGTAACTCCAAACAAAACCCAATCCAGCAACCTACTCTACATCAGGTCCCTCTTCATCTCTGTGTACTTCTTTCCTCTCTTCATCCCGTCCAACATCCCTATCCTGTTCCTGCCCTTTCCTCGCTTGCCCAACATTCTCCCCTCTATTACCTTCTTCAACATTCCACTACCACTCAATATGGCTTTCATCCATTTTTCCCGCCACCATAGGATTTCTCTCAACAAACCCCTCTCCTCACCCACATCTCCAGTACTTCCTCATTTGTTTTCCTTTCGGTCCATTTCACCTTCTCCATTCTTCTCCACACCCACACTTCAAAAGCCTCCAATCTACATTTATCCTCCTGCTTCAGTGACCACGTTTCCGCACCGTACATAGCTACGCTCCATATCAGAGTTTTTACGAGTCTTGTCTTAACATCCCTACTCAACGTCCCCGTCATCAAATCCCTCCTCCTTGAGAAAGCCTCCTTGCCTAGCGCAATTCTTCTCCTTACATCCCTACTACTTTGACCCTATTGGTCCAAAATACTTCCGAGATATGTAAACTGTTCTACCTGCTCTATTTTATCCCCGCCTATTTTAATATTTAGCTTAGCCTTTTTCTTTCTGGAAAATCGCATAACCATTGTTTTATTAATATTGATTCTCATCCCATATTTATCGCACTGAACCTCCAATTCACTCAGCAATGCTTGCAACCCCTTGGCTGACTGAGCAACTAATGCTTGGTCATCAGCAAACCTAACCGATTTTCCAATTCCCCTCCGACTTTCATTCCTACCTCCAGTTCTTCCCATGCCTCTTTAATCATTTCCTCTACATATACGTTGAACAGCACCTGTGATAATGGGCAACCCTGCCTTACACCTCTTCCTAACACTGCCCATCCGGACTCTATGTTCCCCACTCGCACCTGAGCAGCCTGAGGCATGTACAGGTTGCGGATCAGTCTCCTTTCCCTCCAATCCATTCCTATTCTCTACAATATACGCATCAATTTTTCCCAATTCACTCTATCAAACGCTTTTTCAAAATCTACAAAACAGGCAAAAACATCCTGATTGTTTTCTATATTCCTCTCGATTAGTGATCTCATTACTGCAATGGCATCACGCACGCGTACCTCTTCTTTTCCTAAATCCAAACTGATCATCCCCAATTCCAATCCTAAATCCAACCATTCCAATCCCCCATCACTATCAAATGTTTCCCTGGAGGAACACATATATATCCTCTAACTCATCGTACATTCTATCGAATTCTTCCTCCTTGTGGTTGCTCGGTGGTATGTATACCTGAACAATGACCAAGTTCGTCGGCTCTGCTTTAATCCCTACGATTCAAGTTCTATCAGTTGCTTGCTCTATGTTGACTACGCTTCTTCCTACCCCTTTATTTAATATTACGGCAACCCCTCGTTGGCTCTCGTCCCCGCCGCTGTATATCACTCTATAATTGTCATTCCAGTAATCCCCGCTATCCTTCCATCTCACCTCGCAGAGACCTAAAACATCTGTATTACCTCTTTCCATCTCTAGCCTAATATTCTCTAATTTGCCCTGTCCTCAACATTGTCCTGACATTCCATGTTACTATTCTAACTACTTTCGTCTTCTTCTGCATCTTCTGTTCTGCTGCTGTTACTTCTCCCCCGCAAGGATTTCGTGGGATGACGCCCATGGAAGTCTTGCCTTCCCCGCTGCCAGGCACGACACACGGCCACTCAGGCCGAGTCCCGCAGTTGCCATATTATATATATACATGTCTATGTATATATGTGGGTTGTTGGTTGCGGTAGTCCCGGGTGTAGAGCATTGGACTACTGTTTTGATCTCGGTCCCGGGTTCGATTCCCGGGCAAGGCACTCTGGGCACCTGCAGCTCCACCCAAACTTCCATGTGATTTTTCAGGTACAAGATCTTCCTGGGAAACCATAACCGACACAGGGAAAGGAACTGGCCTCCCTACCCTGATGTGTGAATATTCACAGGCTGTTGGGTTTAGTACTGATTGAACTCTACCATCACCTACCAAAACGACCTTCGGGTTGAATACTGTGGTTATGGTAATATATAACCATAGACACAGTATTCAACCCGAAGGTCGTTTTGGTAGGTGATGGTAAAGTTCAATCAGTACTAAACCTAACAGCGTGTGAATATTCACACATCAGGGTAGGGAGGCCAGTTCATTTCCCTGTGCCGGTTATGGTTTCCCAGGAAGATCTGGTACCCAAAAAATCAACAAGCTTGGGTGGAGCTGCAGGTGCCCAAAGTGCCTTGCCCGGGAATCGAACCCGGAACCCTCCGGTCAGCAGTCCAATGCTCTACCTGCTAGACCACCACGACCCACATATATATATATTATTATTCTCACACATAGAAATAGATATATAAGGAAAGGGGATAGGAAAGCATGTGTTCCTACAGGGAAACATTTGGTAGTGATGGGGGATTGGAATGCGACAGCAGGCGAAGGAAGAGATGGTGGTGAGGTGGGGGACTATGGGTTAGGCACGAGGAATGAACGTGGGGAGAAAGCAATTGAATTCTACAGGAGACGGGTTAGTCATCACCAACACATGGTTTCGACACCACAAGAGGTGTAGGTATACATGAAAAATGCCAGGTAACTCAGAAAGGTACCAGTTAGATTATATTATGGTTAGGCACAGGTTTAGGAACAGTGTGATAAATTCGCACAGTTTCCCAGGAGCAGATGCGGACTCAGACCACAATTTAGTTGTTATGAAGTGTAACGTCCGTTTCAAAAAGATTTGTTCGTTTGTGCAAACGCTCAATTCCCAACTCTCTCTCTATCCGCGGACATCGGATTAGCAACACCACAGCTACCCTCAACAAATACCTCCACAATCTACACCATGCACTCCACAAACGCGGTTACCCAGAAAAGCTCCTACAGGATAAAATCTACCGCTCCACCCAACCACACACACCACAGAATAACAACCCCACATCTGACGCTGGACTCAACCTTTGCACAACCTATTTCCCCGGATCCCACAGACGGAAAACCATTCTCAAAGAACTTTATCCTATACTATATGACAATGACGCGACCACATCCTTACTGCCCCAATGCCCCTCTGTCGCTTACCGATGACCAGCCAATCTCAGAAACCTTCTGAGATCCACCAACCCTTTGACACCCCGCCCTGACAAATTTCCACATATTTCCCCTACCTGCAATCGCCCCCGATGTAAAACATGTCTCCTAATCAGATCTGCTCCCCTTTCCCCACATCCCCTCATTGTCCCTTCACCCCGAATGCACCTCATTCTACATAGGCGAATGCATTACCCCCTTATCCATCCGAATGAACAATCACCGCTACTCATGTAATTCGGATCTCTTCTCTTCCCATCCCTTTACACGCAAGTTCACACAACCTATCATTTGACGAATGCTTTTCCCTAACAGTTCTAGAATCCCTACCCGATTCAGCCACCAACATAGAGGTGAGAACTCGCGAATCCGCATACATCCTATATTTCCGATCCTTTAAAATTCCCACCCTTAACCGCCATCTTTAATTTCTTTCCCAACAGTCCCTAAACCTTCCGCCCCCCTTCCCCTCCCCAGGCACTCTTCCCTCAGCACCACTCAGTCTGACCTGAAGAAGGCCTCGGAGTAGGCCAAAAGCTTAAATCATCTATAGTGTGAGTGTCCTTTTACATGTTATCTGTTTTATTCTGTGTTCTATTGTGCCGTCCAAAAGTTATGTTGCTCTCGTGAGTACTTCCGCATCATCTATATATATATATATTTACACATTCAAACACGAAATACCGCCATATGGCGAATAAATATTCATTCAAATTGAAATAGAGATAAGAAAAATGGTAAAGGAACACATATAAAGGACAAACACAACAGAGGTGGGGATGGCGGATGTGAGCAGATCACGAATGTAAAAATATTTTCCTCGACCGGGACTTGAACACCGGATCTCTCCACTTGCCGGGCGGATGCTCTAAACCACCTGAGCTATCGAGGAAGAGTACTTTTACATTGAAATCTGCGATCTTATAAAGCGCCAAAGTGCTCCGAATCATTACCCAGAAGATGGCGTTAGGGAGCTGTTAAACCCACCAAAGGAGAAATTGACAAACACAAGAGGAGAATGGACAGTAGGTTAGCAAGCATACAACATCATAAAGGATAGGAACGGTGCGTTTCATGGCACGCATAGCCAGAAGAAGAGACGAGCCACATTGGCCAAATACAC
This sequence comes from Hetaerina titia, assembly GCA_037158775.1. NCBI lineage: Eukaryota > Metazoa > Arthropoda > Insecta > Odonata > Calopterygidae > Hetaerina > Hetaerina titia. The sequence continues at coordinate 557,512 of CM073769.1, forward strand.
ATTCAAACACGAAATACCGCCATATGGCGAATAAATATGGCAAATAAATGTCAATTTCTCCTTTGGTGGGTGTAACAGCTCCCTAACGCCATCTTCTGGGTAATGATTCGGAGCACTTTGGCGCTTTATAAGATCGCAGATTTCAATGTAAAAGTACTCTTCCTCGATAGCTCAGGTGGTTTAGAGCATCCGCCCGGCAAGTGGAGAGATCCGGTGTTCAAGTCCCGGTCGAGGAAAATATTTTTACATTCGTGATCTGCTCACATCCGCCATCCCCACCTCTGTTGTGTTTGTCCTTTATATGTGTTCCTTTACCATTTTTCTTATCTCTATTTCAATTTGAATGAATATATATATATATGTAGAGTAGGTTGCTGGATTGGGTTTTGTTTGGAGTTACAAAATGTTTATTTGATAGTTGTGTCCATCCATATATATATATATATATATATATATATATATATATATATATATATATATATATATATATATATATATATATATATATATGTATATATATATGTATATATATATATATATATATATATATATATATATATATATATATATATATATATATATATATATATATATATATATATATATATATATATATATAGTAGGTTTTTGGATGGACACAACTATCAAATAAACATTTTGTAACTCCAAACAAAACCCAATCCAGCAACCTACTCTACATCAGGTCCCTCTTCATCTCTGTGTACTTCTTTCCTCCCTTCATACCATCCAACATCCCTACCCTGTTCCTGCCCTTTCCTTGTTTGCCTAACATTCTCCCCTCTATTACCTTCTTCAACATTCCACTGCCGCTCAATACGCCTTTCATCCATTTTTCCTGCCTCCATAGGATTTCTGTCAGCAAACCCCTCTCCTCACTCACCATCTCCAGTACTTCCTCATTTGTTTTCCTTTCCTTCCATTTCACCTTCTCCATTCTTCTCCACACCCACATTTCAAAAGCCTCCAGTCAACATCTATCCTCCTGCTTCAGCGACCACGTTACTGTGCCGTACATAGCTACGCTCCATATATATATATATTCAAACTTGAAAATCCCGCCATATGGCGCACAAATATTCATTCAAACAGAAATAGGTATAAGGAAAGGGGATAGGAAAACACATAAAAGGCGAACACAGGACATATGGGGAAGGCGGTTTTTGAGCAGATCATGAAAGTAAAAATATTTCCTTATCCGGGATAAGGAAATATTTTTACTTTCGTGATCTGCTCAAAAACCGCCTTCCCCACATGTCCTGTGTTCGCCTTTTATGTGTTTTCCTATCCCCTTTCCTTATACCTATTTCTGTTTGAATGAATATATATATATATATATATACTCTTGGAAAAGACGCTCTCCGGCGACGCACAAACACACAAACACTAAGACAACAAACACCACACACATAGAAACATCAAAGAAGGACACTTACATTGGATATTTACGTTTCGACGGCACGGCCGTCGTCATCAGAATCTGATTCTGATGACGAGTCTGATGACTGTCGGATTCTGATGACGACGGCCGTGCCGTCGAAACGTAAATATCCAATGTAAGTGTCCTTCTTTTATGTTTCTATGTGTGTGGTGTTTGTTGTCTTAGTGTTTGTATATATATATATATATATATATATATATATATATATATATATATATATATATATATATATATATATATATATATATATATATATATATATATATATATATTCATTCAAATTGAAATAGAGATAAGGAAAATGGTAAAGGAACACATATAAAGGACAAACACAACAGAGGTGGGGATGGCGGATGTGAGCAGATCACGAATGTAAAAATATTTTCCTTGACCGGGACTTGAACACCGGATCTCTCCACTTGCCGGGCGGATGCTCTAAACCACCTGAGCTATCAAGGAAGAGTACTTTTACATTGAAATCTGCGATCTTATAAAGCGCCAAAGTGCTCCGAATCATTGCCCAGAAGATGGCGTTAGGGAGCTGTTACACCCACCAAAGGAGAAATTGACAAACACAAGAGGAGAATGGACAGTAGGTTAGCAAGCATACAACATCATAAAGGATAGGAACGGTGCGTTTCATGGCACGCATAGCCAGAAGAAGAGACGAGCCACATTGGCCAAATACACATTCAAACACGAAATACCGCCATATGGCGAATAAATATTCATTCAAATTGAAATAGAGATAAGGAAAATGGTAAAGGAACACATATAAAGGACAAACACAACAGAGGTGGGGATGGCGGATGTGAGCAGATCACGAATGTAAAAATATTTTCCTCGACCGGGACTTGAACACCGGATCTCTCAACTTGCCGGGCGGATGCTCTAAACCACCTGAGCTATCGAGGAAGAGTAATAAAATTCCTTTTCTTTAGTTAAGTCTGAGTGTCAAGAATTATGAAACCTGGGAGTATTTCACAGAGTCTAATCAATAAGCAAACACCTTGCTAACTTAAAAAAACTATGACTAGCCATGCAGGAGATTATTTTGATCACAATTATATGCTCCACAATTTTGCTAAAAATTAATGCAACTTCAATGCAATCATTCTGTATTTTCACAATTGTCATTATTCACAAAGTATTTTTATTTTAGAATTCTGTCAAGCAGACAACACAATATTTATGTACAGAATGGATTGAGTCCTGTATTTTCTTATGCCGTATTTTCCAATATTTCACTGTTGGATTCAGTCATGCTTTAGAATGTAGAATGCCATTTGTCGCTTCAGTGACAGTTGAAGCTGTTTGGTTCTTGTAACCTCATTTCAGTTTGCCAGGCATGCATCTTAGCTTTGATTTTGTGCCCATGTCGTGGGAGTCACAATTAAATGATGGAAACTCATCAATGATAATAATTAAACTATTGTCACATGCAAAAGAGAATGAAAATATTTGAGTTTCCAACAAGTTTATTAGTTCTGTTTCTGAATATAGTCATTTGTAGAATGAAGTAACAAAAACCTATATTTATTTGTCTGACTTCTCTTGGCATACTTAACATTCTCTCTTTCTTTCATCATGGAGTGCTTATGAGAAACAGTTGAAATGCATTTTTTTAGTGTAATAGGCTCCATTACAGATCTTTTCACATTTTTTCACATAAATTTGGGCAGGGACACAAAAAATCTCAACATTTCACCTGTACCATTTTCAATTCACACAATAAGAATTTTACCTTAAACAAGAGCTCTTTGGATTCTGTATGGTATACTAGGCAATCATTGCACTCATCAACCACAGCTAATTTCTGCCGAGAAGCGCTCAGATCCAAGCATCGAATACCAGCTGTAACTTTTAACATGTATACAGGGAATGGATTATTGAGAAATATCTTCAGTACCTGAAATATTAAAAATTAGTTTAATGTAGCGTACATTCAACCATAAAGTTTTGTGTTTAACCGTAAAAACAACCATGTGTTTACTTGTCCATTTTTAAGGCCAACCAAAAGGCCCTCTTTATTGGGTGGGCCACCAACCATCTTGATGTACCGTATCAAAGACTCCATCTCCCATTCTCTCTCACTCATCCCTTGGAAATTGAGGCACTGCAATTTCTTTTCCTGTGACATAATATTGACATATTTAGCAAACAATCCAAGTTCCGCAAAAGATGAAAGTTGTAATGTCTTCAAAACACCACAGAATCAAATTATATTTAGAAAATTTGTACATAAACTCTAGCATTTTAGTCCCCTGCAATCACTTTGAGAGAGGTATGACCATGTGGACATCTTCAGGGAGACAATGCTCTCTCACTCAAAGATGAACACCAAAATACAAGTGTTTTAGTAACTTCTTTGCATATATAATGGCTTTAGAGCATCTTTAATCAAAATTGACATTAAGATAATAGTTTGCCTACTTCAGCCCTTCATTTACTTGTTTCAGAATACATAGTTCAAATAAAATAGATAAACTTCATTACCTGGCAAAGAACAAGATGGTTAGCACACACTACCAATAAGTTGCACTCAAGTTTCTTGTTGATTTTATCTTTGACTTTATAATGCATCCCTGAGGAATTTCCTGAATAACACATTTCGTAAATAATTACTCTTTCAGGCAGCTGGACCTAAATCAATAGAGGAAATTAATGTTGTTAAAAGAAGAGATAAGAAATTATTAAATGGAGCTTTAGGATGATTTGAATTAAAATACTACACCAAAAATAATATATCTCTTGTTTTTTCAATCTGAATTCCACTGATTTATGGTAATAAGACATGAGTCAACGAAACAGACTTAGCTAAATAAGATATCTTACTGAAGTTCCACTTATTGACACATACATAGTAACTTATTTCAATCATAATGGAGACGATTCAGTCTAATCAGAAGTTTAAAATATAATAAATTAAAGCATAAATAAAGCATTTTATCCAGAGAAGTGTTCATACTTACAGCCAGACGATGCTTATAGATGGCAATTTTTTTCACTAAGTCGCGGCACTTGATGCGAACCCTCTGATCTGTTAGTAGGTGTTGAATAATTACATCTGTCATATTTTCCCTGAGAAAACAAACAAGAATACACACTAAATGAGGAATGACAAGTAGAATGCTGCGCTGATTGTCGAATGTATCATCCCATCCATTAACTTTGATGATGGTGGAGGCAGTATGACCAAGTAGTTAAGGTAATACCCCAGGGCTACAGCAGATATACGATTGCTAAAACCATTAGTACTTGGACAACAACTGGGGAAGTTCTTGGAGTAGAACCATACGTGAGAATTGGTCAACGGTGAGCTTATATCATATGACATAATCCACAAGCAGAATTAATATTTTCAGAGCAGGTACAGAAAAGGAATCTTTTTGCCTGTCCATGTCATCTCGACTCTTAGTCTCATAATACCCTTTTTCAATTCTACTCTTATTTCCAAGTTCTGCTCCTTGATGAGAAGCAAGATTGTCTTTCATTATCATTGAGAGAAGTGGACCCTCCATTGATTGGCACTCTGCTAGCACTTCTTTATTTCCTATGAGCTTCCTCAAAGATGCCTCCTACATTTGCCCAGTTAAATATTATTGCGTACTCTCTTGATAATAACGTATGGTCTCTTAATGCTATGAATATTTTCCAGCAATTGTGGCTGTAGTAACTTGTATAATGAGTTCTAAGTCTTCACAAAGATCCGCAACCCAAAAAAACATGCAATTTGCACGTGCTATTACACATGCAAAGAAATCAAATTTTTTCATTACTACCATATTGAGATAGACAGTTAAACTCTCAAGTAAAACATTAAATATTTAGATGCATTTTTATTAAAATTTGTAGACTGACTGGAGTAGAGCATTCGATATAGGAGTATTTTCAAATGATGCATGTTTTTGTTGAATTAGTTTAGACCACAATATGGTTTAAGCCAATGGAAAACCCTAACAGCCAAAGAACTACAACTATGAGTATGAACTTTAATCATATGCCTGCATTAATGATGCTTTGTGGAAAAAGCCAAATATAGTCTCCTCCTTACGCACTTATGAGCATACATCTTACTGTAAGATGCATGCAGAGCATACATCTTACTGTGACAGTCACAATAATGCTCCTCTATCCCTTCACTTCACACCCAAAGGAAAGAGCATGAGGGGAACCCTGATAAAAAATCACTGGCACTTAATCTCTGAATATATTGGAAAGAAGTTGGGCAATGACCCCATGAGGGTTTCAAGATGAGCAAGGGAGCTTGACATCATTTGCAGTTTTTGTTGTTACTCTTCCTCGGTGAATGGCTATGATCTCTAACCCCTCCTGGCCCTTCCACTGGAGGCTATAAATTTTGACTCTTATACCCATTCACTCACCTTCCACTGATGACCAAGTGTTGACAGCATTGTAACCTTGACTCGTCTTTTGCCTGCCTAATCCATTTAATAAGCAAACAAGGTGGGGGTGGAATAGAATGCTTGCACCGAGAGCAGTATGAAGGACAAAGGATTGGCCATCTCTCCTTCACTCTCCTTGAGGGATCCATGCATTCAGTGGGATGATGGTAAAAATTAGACATCAGAACCATAAAAAAGCTTTGTAACAGGGCTTGACCAGGCCCGGTGATGGCAGGGCAGCATCCTCATCTGCCAACAGTCAAGGGTCCGATTCACACATAGGTGGGATTTCCTTCACCTAAGCTTGGATGTTTGCAATTGTATTCAATGTAATGTTAATGGGTTAAGTGGAAGATTAGACTATGAAGATCCATCTTGCCCTAATAAAGTCATTAACTAAAAAATAAAATAAGTCCAAGATGCTACTTTTGCTCCTATCATTTTAATTGTTATCTTGTGCCACCTATTTACTATGAAAAAAGAAGTTAAAGATTTAAGAGGCTATAAACTATTCTTTAGCTATATTTGAAGAGCAAATGCATGATATCTTAATAATTTTACCCACATACCCTTGCCTGATGACTCTGAGAAAGATTCCAAAATGAATAATATCTTAATTATGGGAACAGATTGTGGCTTTGAATTTCAATGCCCATTTACTTTGAGTTAAATGTATAAAAAGCATGCAAATCCCTCCATGTACTTACTAGCTGTAAATTATGACCTTTCAAAGAAATATTTTTTGAAAGATTAAAATAACAAGGTCTTACTGTACTTAATTTTTCTGGCATATTTACAACATTGTACCATATACGAGGGTCATCCGGAAAGTAGTACCCGTTCGTGCCGCATGAAGTGCTGACGACGCGAGTAGCCGCTGGACGAGGTCAGATAGCTTCAGTGGCTTGTCTGCCTTCTCTGAGCCAAGTTGCGTGACGCTAGCATTGCCTGTGTTGTTTCTGTGATTGTTTACAATGTTTAAAAAAATTGAGAACGCCGCCAGTTGTGAAGTGAGGGCAGTGATTAAATTCCTCAATGCAAGAAACGTTCGCCCATGTGATATTCATCGACAATTAAAGGAGGTGTATGGAGACAATGTAATGGACGAGTCACACGACGATGAGCGTTCGGGGAGACCGTCTGTCATTACAGACCAACTGGTGAGCTCAGTTGACGAATTCGTGAGGAACGATCGGCGCGTCACAATTGATGACATCTGTGAGCATTTTCCCAATGTTTCTCGAACAATTGTTCATGAAATTGTTAAACACCATCTGCATTATGCAAAAATTTGTGCAAGATGGGTCCCTCGCATGAAGAACTTAAAGAAGGAGTGACCCTGTATCTCAATGAGCTGGCGGCGAAGGACTATGCAGCAGGAATACAGAAACTTGTCACACGTTATGACAAATGCCTTAATTTGCTTGGAGATTATGTTGAGAAGTAGTTTAAAGTATCCTCTTTCAAATAAAATTTTTTATGTTTGTTAATATTTACTTTTGTGTCTTTATTTCACGAACGGGTACTACTTTCCGGATGACCCTCGTACATACATGTACCTGTATACCTTTCATGGTAGACATTTATTTTGCATTGGTAGTTAGACCCTTTTAAATATAATGGTTACTCTTTCTCTGATAAATAAAATGAAGATATGTAACATTTATTACAATCTTTGTTAATAATTTGGGCCATGACTGGAACCAATTAAGAAATTGTTGTGCTGTGTTCTAAACAAAATAAGGTCATTGCTAATTTCAATAAAGATAGACAGGAAGGCAACATATTAAACAAAACAAAAAACTGCATAATTCCCAAAGAAACGTCATTTGAGAGAAATATTTAATTATGAATGACATTAATAATCTGATGGGATGACATACAGATCATGATTTTAGTAAGAGAAATTCTAAATCTGAGGCCATAATATATAAAAATACATACCTGTAGGCATATCTTTCCCTGTATAGGCCATGCACTGTTGTAAAGATAACATGATAGTAGGCAAGTGTTCCATCTTGACATCCAACAGCCTATAAAAGATAGAAAAATTAACCTGCAAACATTCAGACTGAGTAAATAAAACAGTTTCTGGCATAACTTGGTGGAAAATCTTCATATTGATGTTTTTTAAAAGCTTTTAACTCCCCCCCGCCCAGAGATATGTACATATGCTGTGCTTGACTTGTATTTTTACCTGATGATGTTATGCTATTACGAAACCTGGGTCGTGAGAATAAAAAGTTTATGTGGAAAAGCAAAGTGGTTTGATTTAAAAAAAAGTCAATATTCAGACTGAGCATAGGGTTAATGAAAAAAATATTATTTACCACTGGTTTTTAATTGAATGAACAATAAAGTTTTGGGTACTGGATTAATTTATTGGGTTAAATATGGTTTCTCCATCAACTTCAGTCAATCCTAGGTTGGATTTGATAGGCTAGGGCAGAGGCCACCCCAAACCCAATAGAGTCTGAGAAACAAACATTAACATCACTGGATTCATTTCCATGTGTCATTATGCATTTGGTTTCTCACTACAGGCTAATAAATTTGCAGCACTTGAAATTTAGAGTGAGCTAGTCCAAACACATCATCTGTGATTTCAACCCAGGACCAGAGGTTGAATTCTCTACCTAGGAGGATTAACACACCACAAAGTCTTAGAAAAATTGTAAGTCATAAATATTTTCAAATTAATTTTAGAAAAATTAAAAAAATATTTCCCCATTATACAAAATAGGAGTACAGATATCCCTCACTTGATGATGATTTCATTAACATCAATTCATTACAATGACAATTCAAGATCATCTCCAAAATTCACTAAACAAAAGTATACATATAATTTATATTTTGTATAAATAAAATGCAAGGCAATTAAACATTTTCAAAATGTAAAAATCAGTTACCTTTACCAATATTCGAACCTGGATCCCTCCATGTTTGACCGAGTGCTTTAGCCAAGTAAGCTCCTGAGGCACTTCTTAAAGAAAGCTCCTTCAAAGCCCCCAAATTTGGGAGTGCAATAAGATGCCTCGGTAGCTTAACTGGCTGAAGCACATGGCCAAGCAGTCAAGTCTGGGTTCAAACACCAGTGTAGGCAAATGATTTTTACCCTTAGAAATTTCTGCATTGTAATGTACATTACTCCATTAAAAAAAGTTTGTCATGGTATTTACCACATTTTATTTGAATTTGTAAAACGAAAGATTTTAATTCCTTCTTGGTACTTTTTTGTACTTATTAAACCATTATGTTAATAAGATTTTAAGGTTTAACTAGGTAGAATAAATATTGAAAGGGAAAACAACAAGGCACAATATTTTTAATGTGCCTTGAAGTGTCCACACAGGGTTTCCTTTCACATGGAGAGCTTCATTTGCACTTACACAATGATGTATCAAGAGGTCATCACACTGAATGCTTGAAACTAAAACTGCAGCTTGAGTGAATGTCTTTTTGTTTCTGTGGAGCAATGGCGATGTATGCCTGCTCTGTATGCTGGAGAAATTTCAATTTGATCCTGGAGTTGCCATTGCAGTGATGAGAAAATTAGTAGGAAGGAACATAAAATATAACCAGGATGTCTTTGTAGAGTTTGAGAAGACGTTTAACCATGTAGAGTGGGCAAATTTAATGGATATATTGTGGAATATGAGAGAGCGGTGGAGGGACAGATGATTCATCCAAAACTTCTACATGAATCAGATGTCACAGGTGTGGGTAGCAGAGGGGGAATCAGAATGGGCAGTGATTGGCGGGGGCATGAGACAGGGTTCCCCATTATCGCTGGTACTTTTCAACATGTTCTGTCCAGAAAGGATCAGGCTATCCAATATTTTGAGAAAAATAGACTACCTAGAACAATGAAGCCATAGTCCCTCTGAAAGTACTCCCCTTGGGACCTCACACACTTATCCCAGCGTCTCTTCCACTTTTCAAAACAATCGACAAAGTCCTTTTTTAGGATGGTCTTCAGCTGCCTTCTAGCATTCTGCTTTATCTTATCAACTGACTACTGGGGAGAGACTGGACTTTCAGGGTCATAGCCGTAGACCCTTGACTCATCTCCAGTCACGTGCTTTTTTAGAAAACCTGTGTCATCGTTTGCAGCTTGGAGCAAATCCCCAGCGACTGCAGAAATGGAATTCTTGGCATTGACTAGATAAAGGAGAATATCAAGAGGAAGCTGATGACCATTCTAAAAAAGGACTTTTCCAACTGTTTTGAGAAATGGAAGAGATGCTGGGATAAGTGTGTGAGGTGCCAAGGGAAGTACGAGGTGTGTTCAAAAATTAATGGGAATTTTTTCATTTCGCGGGCTTGGAGAGACCGACTTTCAAACTTTTTTTATTATGTTGGTACACATGCCTCTGAAGTATGATGAAACTTTCAGCTGTTTTCATTTTGAACTTTGTCTGTGACAGCCACTAAGGTTGGACATGTTTTATGAGCTCGGCGATTTTAGTTTGCTAAAAGAAATGGATCAAAGAATTTGTATCAAATTTTGCGTAAAAAATGAAATAAAGTGTAACAAAGTGTGTGAAATGTTAACAAAGGCCTATGGTGAGTCTGCTATGAGTAAATCAAGAGTTTACGAGTGGTATAAGCATTTTCAAGAAGGCCTTGAAGAACTTGAAGATGACGAACGCCCTGGACGCCCCAGCACATCAACAATCGATGAAAACGTGGAAAAAGTGAATGAAATGGTTATGAACGATCGCCTCAATTAGAGAGGTCGCTGATGATGTTGGCATATCGATTGGATCATGTCATGACATTTTTTCCAATTTTTTGGGTAAGAAACGTGTGGCAGCAAAATTCGTTCCAAAATGGCTTTTGCACCACGATAATTCACCAGCTCACACTTCATTGCTTGTTCGTGAATTTTTGGCCAAAAACAATACTGTAACGATGCCCCAGCCTCCATATTTGCCAGATATGGCTCCGTGTGACTTTTCCCTCTTTCAAAAATTAAAACCTTGAAGTGCTGTCGTTTTACAGCCATAGATGACATTAAAAGCACATTGCTGAAGGAACTAAAGGCTATCTCAAAGATCGAGTTTGAGAAGTGTTTCAGGGATTGGAAGAAGCGCTGGCACAAGTGCATAATCTCCAATGGGGACTACTTTGAAGGTGACAACATCAATGTATAAGAATACATAAATATTATTGTCTGAAAAATTAAAATTCCCGTTCATTTTTGAACACGCCTCGTACTTAAAAGGGGACGCGCGCGGTCAACGACGGGGGAAACCTCGGTCTCATCCCCTTTCTCCACGGCCCTAGGAGCTTGGCGCCACACCGAGGGTCCACCCTCAATGAGACAACCCCTCCATCGAGCCACGAGGTTTTTCCGGACTGTGTTAATTTTTCCTCCCCACCCCTTTATCCTGCCCCACACCTTTTCTCCCCTCTCATATGTCACCCACATGGCCCACGTTCCACCTCCCCTCCCTCTTTCCCCCATTTTCCACTACCCTCCCCTCACTTGCTTTTCAGCATACATGGTAGACAATGAGAAATGACTGTTACCAGAAGATGATGTTGTTACATTGAAACCGGTCGTATTAATAAAAATTTTATTTTGTGGAGAATTACCAATTTTAATTAATAAAGATTGGAGGTGTTGAAAATGTGGTGCTACAGAATACTGCAGAAAATAAAATGGATAGACAGAATAAAAAATTAAGAAGTACTACAAAGAGTGGAAGAAGATAAAGAAGTCAAGTCCTGTTAAGGACAATTACAATAAAATGAGGCAAATTGATTTGACATATCCTGAGGCATTATAGATTACTGAAGACTCATATTGAAGGAAACATGATTGGTGAAGGAATATAGAGGAAGGCAATGGAGAAAGTACAATAGTATAAAAGTGTGAGAGAAAATGTCAGGGCAAGGAGTTCTGAGGGAAAGAAGAGATTGAGGGGTGGGACAGGATAATATGGAGAGCTTCTCACACAAACCAATCCTTGCACTGATAACAAGTGATGATGATGAGTGTGCCTCCAATCTATGAAAAAGCCGGGTTTCACAGGATTTTGGATAAGAAATTGACTATATCCACCAATCAAAATATCTGATAACTCACCACAAAGTTTGAGTCTGGAGAAGCAGCACAGGACCAGACCCAGGATTGCTGTTCAGCCACCGTAGCCAACCGAACACCATCTCTTGTGTACAGAGTGCAGGACTTGTTTGACCCTGATACAAGCAGGTACTCCCCTTTGCTAAAGAAGTTCACACAGAGAGGGTCATAGCCCAAATTTCGCTCCTTCCCAACCTGTCAATGTCATGTCAAAATAACATTCAATAACACGAAAATATAAAATCACACTGCAATACAATGACTAAATAATGCTATTATCTATACATATCAATGACATTTTAATCATATCACACATTCATGTTGAATGAAAAAACAAGGAAATCAAAATATATACCAACACATAACCATGTAAAAATTTTGATTTCAACATTTCATAGGGTAATGAGAGATTAGAGGAAATATTTTCAAAGTAGAATAATAACTAAAATGGGAAACAAACACTCAATCCACTGATAAAAACCATAAACACAGTAATCAACCCGAAGGTCAGTTTAGTAGGTGATGGTAGAGCTCACCCGTGTACCAAGCCCGACGGCGTGTGAATATTCACACATCAGGGTAGGGGGGCCAGTTCCTTTCCCTGTGCCGGTTATGGTTTCCCAGGAAGACCTGGTACCCGAAAAATCAACTAGCTTGGGTGGAGCTGCAGGTGCCCAAAGTGCCTTGCCCAGGAATCGAACCCGGGACCCTCCGGTCAGTAGTCCAACGCCCTACCCACTAGACCATCGCGACCCGCCAATCCACTGATAAGGAACTCAATATGTTAACCGCTGTCATCAGTGGCTTTGGTCTGGTAGGAAGATTAGTTATTCAGAATGCAAATATTTAAACGTTTATTCTGTTTTAACTATTTACATGGTTGCACATAAAAAATTTAGGTGATTTGTGAATAGCTTCTTGAGTACCCATTATCTTTCTACCAATTAAATCAAAATCTTGGTTAATGAAAATTACCTTATGAGAACTTCTTGAATATGAAGTTCAAAGTTATTAAGGAAAAATATCTCAGCCAAAAGTTTGTTGCCTAGCAAAGACTAAATTTTGGATTTAAGATAGGATTGCAGACACATTATTAAATTCCAAAACATTATGAATGTATTTGTTCAAAGAATGAATAATATTCTCTGCATTGATTTTTGCTCAGCTTATATGGATGATTGAAAATATGATCACAAAATAGGTGTACACTTATATTACATCAAATGACTGACCATTTTTCCAGTAATTGTGTAAAATGTCATCATTTTACTCCAGTCTGTAACACACAGCACATCACATGCATCCATTCTGGAAAAAAAGGTTTCCATTAAAAAAGGTTTTCATTACACTTGAAAAATGGACACATGAAATAAGAAATGCAGAAGAGGAAAAGACAACTTGGAACACCTTAAGGAAAAGAAGAAGCAGAAGCTTTGGTCACACACTTGAGAGACATAATGGATACAGCGACACAATTAAAGGGAAGGCACCAAATAGGTGTGGTGGCCAAGTAGAGAGGGTTATTGTGTGAAGGAGAAGTAAACAACTTATTTGAGGGAGATATAATTTAAAAGGAAAGAACTGAGTGTGGCATTCAAACATTCCTTGGCCTGAATGCTAATGATGACGGTATGGAGCCACATGAAAGAAAATGCACATTCATTTTCAAGGAATTCAAAATCATGTGAAGCCCAATATGTCATGATAAAAATGTAACATGTTGGCTAAGCTAGAACGACCAGCAAATATGTACTGACTTTCACTAAAGAGCCATTTTGTGGATTCAAAATTTGAATCTGAAAAGGTAAGACCGCCATTCAATAGAGCAATCATAAAATGTTTATGTGTATTAATTGTGCAAAAATTTACATTTTTATTACATTGTTAGCTTAACGTATAATGTGGCACTAGTTTCATTGGTGTGACCCTAATATTGCAGCAATGGCAGCCATTACAAGTTGAAACATTCAGTTTGCCTACGTTTGCTTCTAATGAAGAAACGAAAGACAAGTAAAGCACTTCAAATTGCTATTTTTGAAATTATCACAACTTAACAGAACCCACCAGTCACAAACACGTCTTAGATACAATTTTTCTGTTACCCATACGCTACATTCCCTGTTAATACATGTAGGTGGTATCCAATGAAATTTTTAATATTTCTGATAGCGCTCTTGCAACATTATTCAGCAATCCTCTCTCACAATTACAGCAGTAGTGTTTGATGTTTACTTAAGTAAAACCAGAAACAGGAGTTCTAAGGGCCTCTTTCCTTTGAAATTCATTGCCTCCCCTCTTTAAACATTAAAATCATATTATAGCTCAGCTACAAGGGAGAGAAACCCATGAGCCTCTTGTAATATTATATAGGACTAGACTGATGATTGGTTCAGGGGAAAGCAAATTTTCAACACAGTACATTGGTCATCACGTGTTACCTCCATTGTTGTATAGACTAACTGAACATGTTTAACCTGCAACAACTGCAGCGGATTCAAGACTAGAGTCAAACCATTGACACCAGTACCACATTTATAGTTCATATTGGACTAACATTAGAACATAAGATTAAATGTTTGCACATTGAATTGAACAAATTAAAACATGCTCTTACTATACATTGAACAGCTCTCATGCAGTATGTCAACACTATAGGAAGTTAGCAAATAATAGCAAGTTTGATAAGTAGCCATAAAGTGAACTGCAACTCCTTGGCAACGAAAGAGCATAGGAAAGAACGGCCAGCCCAGAAATGGATGAAATGCAACATTCTAAATAGGAAGAAGCAAAGGACTATGGGATCACAAATGATAGACACCCACTTGTATGGATTCCATTGCAGGGCCCATATCTGTGCAGTGCCACCTCGAGAAAGTTCAATTCGACCCTTCTCTTCTCCGACCTTTTAGGAAAGGAAAAAATTTATATTAAAAAATTAAATACCAAATAATGTCACATTATTGAAACAAGGAATATCTAAATGAAAAATTATCAAGGCTGCATGTTAAGTTACCCAGTAATCTTTGAAAACACTGAGAAAAATAAAACTGTGAGTGAAAATTCTTGTGGGGCTGTGTATTTAATTTTATCAAAAGTTTAATACAAAAGACTGAATGGGACACTAAGGATTCTAAATGGTTACATTCCCTATTATTTTTTATTAAAAAGAAAACAAATATTTTGATTAATTTTACTAAGTTCATTTATTACCGTCCACATTATATGAAAAGGTTCAGCCATGACATGTGGGAGACTTTTACCGTGCATTCCATGGAACAAACACCCTGTGTGGTGGAGTTTTGTGTCATAAATTCTCTACCATTGGCCAATTCAACAAGTGTAAGAGAAATAAGGCTAAATGAAATGTGGTAAAAGAAATCATTCAAATCTATTTACACAAATTCTATTAACTTAGTTAGCTACCACCTTAGGTTTGTGACAAGGAATGCCAGGGAAGCAGCTTTTAATTGCATATATTTTTGAATTTCTATCTTCAAGTAATTGTCAATTGAAATTTTAACTTTGAGCTAGTTTTAATACATATCCCACAAATTTCATCATGTGTAATATTTGCTTTTTGTTAGAACAAATATTGCAAAGAAAAATAGTGCCTTGAAATCAATCAGAGAATCATTTCAACCTGTAAAACCATGACTGTCTTTCTCCTATTTTGCCAAGGTGAACCCAGAATAACCGGTACGATATACAATCTTAAATTAGGAATGTGCAAATGTCATGACTATGCTCACTCAAAACACAGATTTTGAGACTGCAATTGAATGTATTACACCAACTAGTCAGATGGGTGAATGATGGGTGGTTGACTGTCCCACCACAAGCTAAGGAAGGTTCACTTGAAGCCGAACGACTGACATTCACTCAAGTAATTATTGCTTGGCTGACAAATGTTGAGGCTATGTGCACTGTTACTCATGCTTACAATGAAAATGAGAAATATCTTACGGTATTATGAGAAACAAATCACAGAACAAACTATGCAATGATTCTAGACCAATGGTTAATTTTTGATATGATGTTGGAATTAAATAGTTTACACTTCCAAGTTTAAACTAATAAAGTTATATTTTTATGCAATTAAAGTCAATAGAAATGAGTTAATTCATGCATGTTTTCCCAAGAGAGGCAGATGAAACAAGGAATTATGGATCAGGCTAACGTAGGCAAGACAGAAGAAGCAGATAATTGAAGAAGAAGAAAATTAGGAAAGGAGAAATGTACATGCTCCTTCATCGATGCAAGTAGTGCTAATTTGTGATGAAAGTATCCAAAAATGGGAATGTGCCACACATGGATTGGAATTCTATATCAGTGTACCACCTAGGTGGGCACACGACAGACCCAGCACTTGGTCTTAGTCTGAGCAGTGACCAAGTTCTTTTAGCCTCCTCATTCTCCTTTTGCTAGGCTCCTTTTACTCTTGACTCCTGTGTGCCCCCCCTGTTCAGCTGAAAAAGATGCTACTTCCCTGAATGAAACCGAAGCATAAACCCAAGTTTCAAGTGACTGCTAGAATGGGATTCATACACCCTAATGTCAAAATGCCTTTCTTGACATAAGGAGTCAACTCATTTTCTGTGCACTTTTCCAAATTTCTCACAATTAATAAGGTTTTTTTTTCTTAATGGTCAAAGGTGTTTTCAGCACAGATTCCTTGATAACCATATAATCATAATGGTAATGGACATCTTTTGTGGACCTTCTTTGAAATGTACGTACCTACTTAATTAGTATGGATGAGTTTGAATATTTTTGATCCATAAACTGAATGATGCTAATGCCATGAAATATCAGCTATCCTTTACTTTTTAATTGTATTTATTTGAAACATGTTAGTAATGTATTTATTAATATATTTATGTCAGGTGCGGGTCGCGGTGGTCTAGTGGGTAGAGCGTTGGACTACTATGAAGGGTCCCGGGTTCGATTCCCGGGCAAGGCACTTTGGGCACCTGCAGCTCCACCCAAGCTAGTTGATTTTTCGGGTACCAGGTCTTCCTGGGAAACCATAACCGGCACAGGGAAAGGAACTGGCCCCCCTACCCTGATGTGTGAATATTCACACGCCGTCGGGCTTGGTACATGGGTGAGCTCTACCATCACCTACTAAACCGACCTTCGGGTTGATTACTGTGTTTATGGTTTGTCAGGTAGACTCTATAGAGATGAGTGACAATAGGTTTATTGAATGGCTATTCATTATTATCTGAACCATTATGGTGGATTTGAAAGTAAATATAATTATTGATTTTTTTTACTTTTAGCTCCTTAGTATGTGTAATTGCCCATTACTCTCATGATTAATCGGATGAGTCATAACATAGAAGAGATAATGGAAAATCATTTTTATCAAATAAATACATTTGTAATAATGTACATTTGTAAATAAAAATTGATGAAATAACAATTACATATGGGTTTTACATACAACCACAAAATTAACATTCCTTGTGTCAGGATTAATATTAATTTTCAGCCTGGAGATAAATATACTGAGTTGAATCAATGAACAAGGAACTTTCATTAATATGTTACACCAAAATGCAACAAAAGATTTACTATTTTATTTAAATTTTAAAATGACTGTTATAAATTCTATCAAAGTATTCTTAAAATATTTTTTTTATTTTTTCAATTTATCTCTGTACAATAAATGTGCTAAGATTAGAAGAGTTAAGAAATATATTTTAAGGGGAATGAGGCAGCAGAGGAATTACCACATGATAAGATTGACTGGAGGCCTGTAGCATCCAATTTATATTCAGCTTAAAAATTAATGATCACAAACTTTGTACCCACTTAACTCTATGCTAAGGTGCAAGCACTCATGATTTACTAAGTAATTTCTGACAGATTCCTTATGTCCCGACACCAAATAAAATACCCAGGCTATTTATTGCACATGATTTGCAGAATAATACAAATATAATACAAATATACCCACTCCCACAATAAAATCTGGAGACATGAATGCCTTCTCATAGAGCAACCTTCTGCACTTCAATAAAATGCAGTTGAAAGGGCTCACCAAAAGCTTTACCATTGTATTAAAAAAATACCAATTAAATATAAATCAGACATTCATGCTTGTGATAAAAATCATGACTGACCTTATTACGGATGGAAACTGTGCCATTAATGAGACCAAGAGCCAAGTACTGCCCATCATTAGTCCATGCACATGAAGTTATACGAGCAGCGGACTTGTACTTTTGGACGGACTTCTGCTCGGACGACCATAGTCCGAAATCAGTGACGGCACAGCTTGTCAGGTGGTGCGACACTGGGTTGAAAGTTAAGCATTGCAAGGCATCGTTGTGACTGAAAATTAATTTCCATAAATACAATTTTGGTATTCTAAAAGGAATTGAAAATACCCCATTTTCACCCCCTACTCCATGTAAGATTCCCCAAAGGGAATTTATTATATCATATTAATTTTGGTGCATGATGCACCGGAATTTTTATCTAAATAATTAGACATTTTCATTCAAACAAATCAGATACAGAAAAGCAATTGAATAATTTGAATGACAATTCATAATCATTGGTATTTTCCCCATAGAATTCCCCTACCGTCAATTCCCAACATGATATTTTCCCTGAAGGATTAACTAGAGAAATAGGGGAGACAGTGGGCTATATATTGATATAAATATACTCGATAAGAAAGTATAAATTTTGTAAGAAATTAATATTCATTTTTTCCATAAATCGTGTGAAAGAAAAAAACAATCAATGAATCAAGGTTGCAAATCATTAGGAGTTAATGAATCATAATGCCTTCCCTTTTTTGCTGACAATGGGTTTATTGTGCAGACTTGGTATGGCTGAAAAAACAAGTTTAGCGGAAAACACAAACAATTGCATAATTTAAGAGAGAAAAATTATTGGCCAAAACTTACGAGTATTTAAGAATTCCCTCCAGCTTCGATGTCCATATTATGACACATTTATCGGAACCACCAGATGCAAATCTTCTCCCATCCTTGGCATAACAAACACAGTAAACTGTGTCTTTGTGCCCTATAAAAATCAAGAAACAATAGTAGAGTAAATCAGTACATTTCATCACAAAACCAAACTTCCACCATGCACACTCTCTTATGAATCAATTATGAAGAATAGTGAGTACTTAATTACCTTAAGTACTTGATACCATTAAGTAAAACATTTCTTTAGTCCTGACTTAAAATTTCTCTTGTTGGATCACACAATTCGGAAATGAAACATGGTTTCAGACAACCTGCTTAAATGTATCCTTTTGTAATTACAGCATTATGCCACATATAACCGAAATGCATTTCTTTGATAGATTACTGCCAAATATTTACTGCTCTGCTACTATTGCATTAAGCATCTGAATTATGTCACTTCCAATTTTAGAAACGAAACTGCTAAATAATGTAAACACCTGGACAAAACGGCAACATATACTACCTTTCAAAGGCTGTATGAGAGAACCATCACGGGTGTCATACACTAAAACGCGAAGACCCGCAGCCACCACCAGTTGAGATCCATCAGGTTTGAAGCAAAGACTGTAAATGCTGAACACAAATGGGAAAAAGAAGAAAACAATTTACTACGAAGGATGACGGAAAACCACCGCGTTTTATTCAAGTTTGCGTTTAACATACCATTGGTGGGCCTTTTCCCTATCTTGTACTTTATCAACCCATGTCGGTATAGCTCTCATGCTATTAAAAGGATATAATCAGATGTACATTTTCAAGGTTTCACTTCATGCTTTGCCGTTGAGCATAACCATAACTCGAAATCAACAATTGAACAGAAACTGTGCTTTTGATTTTCCAAAGGCAATTTTTCTTATGAAAATATTTACGTGCAATCTGACATTCCTTTGTTTATGGTTGCCATGGTGTTCCGGAAATGGCGACTCGGGGTCTTCAGCAGAACCAGTTGGATAAACCGGACAGACACACCATGGCTTTTAAAATTAACAAATAAACGTGTTCTTATCTGATCACGCTTTCCAAATCGCTTCGTTTTTGATTGAAATTTTGAAACTTGCGGTGGGTACCAAAGCATGAATCGATAATGAATACCAAATATCTGAATAATGAGCGTGAACAACATAAGCATGAAAGGCGCTCCCGTAAAAGACTTTTGATGTATAAATCATGCCCAGATCTCGTTGTAATGAAAAGCGTAGAGCAACAATATGTTTTGTGATACAATTTTAAAGCACTGTGGTAAAGGTGATTCGTTGAACATCATGCGTCATTTTTCCAAAATATATTAATTAAATGACAAGTATTTCTTGACAATATAGAGTGAAATGCTTCACGTAGAGACAGAAGGCATGAGAATATATCTTTTTAACTTCTACTCTTTACTTAAACTTATTATACTTGAGTTCCGTAAACGGTTTTAAGTAAAATATCTCCCATTTATAATTTACGCGCGAACCTCTTCCCGACTGCTAGTGACCTCTTGCGGAAATCACATATAATACAAACGTAATACATCAACAGGATCACCATTTCTTATTTACATTGAACAAGAGATTACATATATTTTGCTTTTTATCCCTCAATTATGATTTAAAAGCGCTAAGTAATAATTATTTTGGGTAACATTTCATAGATAACAATTTTTGACAAATTGCGGCCGGGGGATATCTAAAGGATCTTCATCGTTTTCATTCGCGGCGCCACTTTTGAAAACTCTTGACAGAGAGTCGTAGTCGGCGCACGTGAATATAATTTGACGTAGAGATTTTCCAGAAGATATTACGAAAATGGAAGAGTCAGTTTATTTATCCAAGGGGTGTTTTTATCGTACTTTGTTTAGAAAATGATGTAGCCAGCGTTCTTACATTTTTTCTCAAAGTTTCTTTGTTGGATACATTTGAAGTAGTTGAAGGCTTTTGAAATAAAGGAAGTGCGTTAAATTGTTTCCAAATCCCGAATTTTTAGTAATTGATATTTTTTTGTACACATGCTGTATATTGTGACACATTTTATGGATATAGTTATAATAATTTACTCTAATTTCTTCGGACTACTGTTAGTTAGCATCGATGGTATCAACATATATTTAATAAAAATCTGAAGTGCAGAGAAACATAATTAAGTATTTTACATAAAAATTCCTAAAACTCACCATGTTACAATATGAGAGATTTTGTTGAAAAAGTACATATTTATATGAATCTCGGTATATTTGATTATAAAGCTGTAAATTGACTCTGTGTAAGTAAAATACATAAAATGAAGATGTATCGCTATACTGTATGTAAACTATCAACTTGGTTAAAATTAATTAAGATTATGTAAATAAAATTTTTGGAGGATTCGAATTTTAAAAATGCAAATGCTAATTATGTAAATAAATACCTACAGCATTTCATACACCAGGACAACTACCAATTATAGATACAGGGCAACCATCAATTGTAATCCTGACCATGACAATTGCTCATTGGTTTGGAACTAAACATGAGGACTAAGATATTTTAATGGTATTTCATTAAATATTACCATGCTGATTTCTATTTATGACTTTTCATGGAAATAATTATTTCACTCTATTATCTTTCAACTCACTTTTTGAATTAAACACCCCACCCCTTGAGGATTAATCACACTTAAAACTTTTGAGCCTCAAAATATTTTCTAGATGACATAATGCTTACATGGTTACCAATGTTTTGTGTAAATTATAAATACCCAAGCCTAGATGTAGTCAAGCTGGGAAGTTTATATGGATGCATAGTTTTACATATTTCACATCAGTAGCTTAGGGGGTAAGACTTTATAGATTGGGGGTGCTTGTTGGCCCCTGACATTCAGACTTCAAACCCACATACATCACTCACTGACTTTCAACATCAATTTCAGTGATGCCTTGATGCGTGAAGTCAAGACCGTCAAGAATGACTACAATGTCTGCTTTAAAGTTACTCTTTTATGCAGGGCACACAAGGCTTTAGGTGAGCCACTTTTGAGACAAAAATATTTCCTCCCTAAACCACAATATTTTTTTATCATCTCCCATCTTGTTTTTTCTAGTCTTCAACCCCTACCATCCACCTTGTCCTCTGTTTGCTTGTCATCTTCCACAGCTTCTCCCTTCAGCAGAAGTCACTTTCCACATCCCTGCCATGAACATCCCTCTACTCTGCAAAATGTGCATAAAACGTACATGCTCTTTGGATACAAAATGACCATCTTACTTTCATGCCAAATTAGCCCTCATCTAGAGGCTCGGCATGCAACTCATAGCATCAACTGCAAAATATATTTTCTAATACTATCTGATGTGCTTAGATTTTATATACTGATACAGTGAGTGACCTTTTATAACAGGAAAATTAAGTTAGATGAATATTGAACTCCTAAAAATGTTTCTTTTATTAGCAATACTTCTACCCTGTTCTTGTTCAGGAAGAACTGTGAGAAAATATAAATATTAATCACGAAAATTGACTAAATATTTTTTGTGAAAAATGCCCGCTTCAGTCCATGTAAATGTTCAGAATTTGTGAGCATGTTTTTCTTGGGTTACACAAGATCAGTTTGCCTCACCCATCCCCCCCTTCAACCCTATAACCCCGGCTACTCTGTTGTTTTATACACAATATATTGTTACACATGATGAAACATTCTCAGTTTTGAGGTTTTATAAACCCAAAGTGTTTAAATATGCAACATTTTGTAGTCCAGGACTTTATGAGTTAGCTTCACCTGTCTGAGGTTGTGAGTAGCATGCAGAAAGTGAATGATATGGGTGCCGAACAAGAACCAATCATCCACAATCATGCATCATTCATTTACCTGAGAGTAAAATGATCTCTTCTGAACACCAGGTACTTGTGGTGTGTGGCCAAATAGATCCACCGATAACTAATCCTTCTCAACAGCAAAATCATTGCATAGACTAGTTTATAAATTCCAGAGGGTCCTCTGCAGCTTTAATAACTAAATGTATTATATAAAGTCTAATCTTCATATGGGATAGTTTTATCTTGAGAGGTCGTTTTTCAAACCAATCAAAAGTATTCCTGTATCACTAGGTATTTCATGTTACAATCATCAACCATTCAAGTTTACATATTTTATAATCATATATTTCGCAAAGCCGTACTCTTGGGGGCACTAGTTAGGGGACACGGGGGAGGGTGCAAAGAATAAGGATAACAAAACTGCACACACTCTCTCACTCCGGTATTTGCAGTGCAAATTGACCGTTGCAAGTCACAAACACACACGCACTCAGGGTTTACGGGGGAAAAAACCCCTCGCCAGGGACCACACACTCAGACAAGGCAAACAAAACCACACGCACTCCTTCACTCCGGTATATGCAGCACAAATTGACCGTCGCAAGTCGCAAACACACACGCACTCAGGGTTTACGGGGAATTTAACCCAACGGTAGGGACCCTTCACTTAGACAGACGTAAAAATAGAAATAGCAAAGGAACGGCACGCACTCTCTCACTCCGGTATTTGCAGTGCAAATTGACCGTCGCAAGTCGCAAACACACACGCACTCAGGGTTTACGGGGAATTTAACCCAACGGCAGGGACCCTTCACTCAGACAGACGTAAAGATAGAAATAGTAAAGGAACGGCACGCACTCCCTCACTCCGGTATTTGCAGAGCAAATTGACCGTTTGTGAGTCGCAAACACACACGCACTCAGGGTTTACGGGGCTTTAACCCAGCGTCAGGGACCCTTCACACAGACTAAGAATACGGAAAGGGAAGTACACTGTGATGCAGTGTACGTGGAAAAAAATAAAATAAATACATTTAAAAAAATAAATAAAAAAAATAGTGCCGAAAAACCTGACACCAGGTGTTTCGCCTGCCAAGCAGGCCTCTTCAGAGAAGAATAATGATAAATCGTCGGAGCCGAGATATAAGTAACGATGAGTAGGGGGGGGGGGAACTGGGGAGGAGAGAGGGAGGGGAAGGGTTGGTGATATAATCGGGAAAGAATGGGAAGGGGGATACAATGTATGGGTGATTTGAGGCTCGGGGCGGGGGTTGGGGGGGAAATAACTAGTGCCTAAATAAGTGATAATAACTAGTGCCCCCAAGAGTACGGCTTTGGGTAATTTGTATTCATTGCATTCATTCGGCCGTAGTACGTTCCCTTTTGCTTTATTAATGATGGCCTCCAAGTCAAACGAACGTAATCGATATCACCGGCTTAAGACCAACATCCTTAAAATCGGTGCAGATATTAACTTCCTTAAAAACTGCCAAAGTAACGGATTTCTCCCTCGTTTCATTTCTTCGACCACCTTTGGAAAAAATCAATTTTCCCGCTATGACTCCATGATAAAAAACCGTATTTTGAAGTCTGAAATCCAATTCCTTTATGCCAAAAGATCAAAATTAGAAATTGAGGCCTACAATATTCATCTCAAACTAACGGTAGGTCTCAATGCAACTGAATTTGCCGAGTGGTTAGAATTTGATAGGAAAGTCCATTCAGTCAGCAACCATAAGTTACGGAAAAAACAATACGAACTTTATAGGAAATTAGCCTCCCTAAAGGACAGAAGCAACCATCCTCACACCGCCAATGCTAAGCAATTTCCTTCTGTAGTTAATCTGTCCGAGACCAGCTTCTCCCAAGAAGAGTTACTTTTACTTAACCGGGGCCTGAATTTTAGTGTTAAGCCTCCAAAACCACCCTTGAATGATCTCATTGCACAAATAGAATCTTCTATTAAATATCTAGATATGGGAACCAAGAATCAAATCCGGAGTTGCTGTGCTAACAAAATCAGATCAAACCTCACGCAAGGCCTTAGAAACAGTAAACACCATCCGAGAAACTTCTTTCCTCTCATTCGTTCACTACGCAACAAAAACTGCTTCTACTTAAAATCGGACAAAGGAAACTCCTGTGTGATCCTTGACAAACATACCTATCTTCAAAAAATGCAATCTCTCATTGACAACGGACCCTATACCAAAATCTTAGGAAACCCCCTTAACAAAATGATCACAGGCTATAAGTCGGCATTAACTAACTGCAAGCACCTAATCGACAAAAAACTTAAATTTAGACTTAACGTTCCGAACCCACACCTCCCTCGCCTATACGGACTCCCAAAAATTCATAAGAAAGACTGCCCCATGCGTCCCATTGTGTCCGCCATCAATGCTCCCACATACGAAATATCGAAATGGCTTACGGAAGAATTCTCTCAAATAGGGTTTCAAAGTTCATCCAACATCAGAAACACCTTGGATTTCATAGAAAAAATTAAAAACATCACCCTTACAGACCATGAAATTCTCGTGTCCTTTGATGTTGAGTCACTCTTTCCAAGTGTTCCAATCCCGGTTACCATAACTTTGTTGGAGAATTGGCTCCAGTCCAAGAACATCCCCCCGGAAAAAATCAGAGAATACATCCTCCTAACCAATCTTGTTATGAGTAACAACTTTTTCTCCTTCAACAAGTCCTTTTACAAACAGGACTTCGGCACCACAATGGGAAATTCTCTTTCTCCATTTCTAGCGAACCTATTTATGTCCGGCTTTGAAGAGCAATGTAAAGAAGAATTCACATATTTCCCAAAAGTTTGGTTCAGATATGTCGATGACATATTCGCAGTCTTCGACAGTAACGCATCCTCTTTAGAAGCATTCCAACAACAACTCAACAATCAATACCCCTCAATCAAGTTCACAGTCGAATCTGAAACAGATAGGTCCCTCCCCTTTCTTGATCTTAAAATAACCAGAACCCCTTCCAATCACCTCTCATTCAACATCTACAGGAAAGAAACCCACACCAACAATTACATACACGAATCTTCGTTCGATCATACAACACACAAATTCGCCGCCTTCCACTCCCTAGTACATAGGCTCCTCAACGTACCTCTGTCCAAAGCGAATTTCCAAACAGAATTAAAACACATAAAACACACTGCTGTCGTGAACGGCTACTCTGAACAGCTCATTGATAACATCTTAAAAAAACACAGGAACAAAAAACATCTCCAAAATAACACTAAACTGAATAAACTAGATGACAAGAAATTCGTCAAACTACCTCACCACCCACAACTAACAAAAGGCCTACCTGCTATCTTCAAAAAAATTAAATACACACCCACATTTGTCAGTCAAACCAAACTGAAACACCTTTTCAAAAATCCTAAAGATCCCATTGAGACCTTAGACAAATCCGGAATCTACCAAATCTCTTGCCCACATTGTGATCTTTCTTATATCGGACAAACAAGCAGAAACATTCGCACACGCCTCAAAGAACACACTGCTTGTTACAGGCTGGGAAACATTAACAAATCGTCAGTCGCCCAACACATGCATGATAACTCACACAACATCACAATTGAAGACCTACAGCTAATAAAACATGTGCCCAATCATTTACTCGACTGTTATGAAAGTCTTTACATACAAAAATCGGAAGGAAAACTCATAAACAGTGACAACGGTCCGATATCTTCGTCTCTTTTTTCCCTTTCCCTTCCTGAGTCATGACCTTCCCTTCACCTACGGTCATAAACGGCCCAGTCTAACCCACTCAATTTCCCCCCCAACCCCCGCCCCGAGCCTCAAATAACCCATACATTGTATCTTACCTTGCACCCATACATTGTATCCCCCTTCCCATTCTTTCCCAATTATATCACCAACCCTTCCCCTCCCTCTCTCCTCCCCGGTTTCCCCCCCCCCCTACTCGTCGTTACTTATATCTCGGCTCCGACGATTTATCATTATTCTTCTCTGAAGAGGCCTGCTTGGCAGGCGAAACACCTGGTGTCAGGTTTTTCGGCACTATTTTTTTATTTATTTTTTTATTTATTTATTTTATTTTTTCCACGTACACTGCATCACAGTGTACTTCCCTTTCCGTATTCCTAGTCTGTGTGAAGGGTCCCTGACGCTGGGTTAAAGCCCCGTAAACCCTGAGTGCGTGTGTGTTTGCGACTCACAAACGGTCAATTTGCTCTGCAAATACCGGAGTGAGGGAGTGCGTGCCGTTCCTTTACTATTTCTATCTTTACGTCTGTCTGAGTGAAGGGTCCCTGCCGTTGGGTTAAATTCCCCGTAAACCCTGAGTGCGTGTGTGTTTGTGACTTGCAACGGTCAATTTGCACTGCAAATACCGGAGTGAGAGAGTGCGTGCCGTTCCTTTGCTATTTCTATTTTTACGTCTGTCTGAGTTAAGGGTCCCTGCCATTGGGTTAAATTCCCCGTAAACCCTGAGTGCGTGTGTGTTTGCGACTTGCGACGGTCAATTTGTACTGCATATACCGGAGTGAAGGAGTGCGTGTGGTTTTGTTTGCCTTGTCTGAGTGTGTGGTCCCTGGCGAGGGGTTTTTTCCCCCGTAAACCCTGAGTGCGTGTGTGTTTGTGACTTGCAACGGTCAATTTGCACTGCAAATACCGGAGTGAGAGAGTGTGTGCAGTTTTGTTATCCTTATTCTTTGCACCCTCCCCCGTGTCCCCTAACTAGTGCCCCCAAGAGTACGGCTTTGGATAATTTGTATTCATTGCATTCATTCGGCCGTAGTACGTTCCCTTTTGCTTTATTAATCATATATTTCCCTGGAGCATGGGCAATATTTGTGCCTTCTTCTTATTTGATGGAGAATAATTTTAATTGTTTAAAATGAATGAATCCTTTTGATAGATTGAAAATAGATGTTGCATAATAACCTTCTATTTGAAGATAAGCATGACACATAGAGGAAAATCATAGATTTCACTGGAAATGTGGGCAACATGAGCACCTGTTTCTCATTTGATTGAGTCTAATTGTGAGTCTAATCGATACATCTTTTAAATTATGTAAAAATATACTTCCTACCCTACCGCAAACGATGACCCAGGTTTTCTAAAAAAGGTCATAAGCGTATAAACAGCAACTTTGCTTATAATTGCACAGGTATGAATAGAAGTTTATTTGATGAAGTGTTATACATCAAAAACTGCATTCACATGTATAGAAATGGCAAAGAAATCGAATGAATTCATGAAAAATGACCCTTGAATATTCATTATTATTGAAGAATTGTGCTTTTCCGCGGATTAGTTTATGCTACAGTGCCAATTTATCTTATCAGTCGAAATGCGTTGTGGTATACTAAACTACGAGGCGTGTTCATAAAGTAAGGCCCGTTTGGTCACAGGAAAAAATATACTCATATGAAACACATTTTATTGGCTCTTTTAGTTAGCTACAAACCTACTTCACTTATCTACATAATCGCCGTTCACTTCTAAGCATTCTTCGTACTGCTGCACCAGCTTCTTTAACCCCTCTGCATAGAAACTCGCCGCCTGAGGGTTGAACCAATCGACAACGCCATTCTTGAGTTCCTCTTCGGTTTCGAAACGTTGTCCACCGAACCACTGCTTCAAGTGCAAGAAGAGGAAGTAGTCGCTGGGTGTAAGGTCAGGACTGTACGGTGGGTGGTTTAAAGAGTTCCCAACGACCCAAAAACTCTCGTCCACTGGACATTCTTTGCTCTTTGTGGTGGTCGGTGAGCATTTTCGGTACCCACCTTGCACGCAATGTGTGGTATCCGAGGTTTTCCGTAACAATATTGTAGACAGTAGTGCGTCCAAGTTGAGGAAATTGTTCAGCCAGGCCATTAATTGTCAATCGACGATCACATAGCAGTTTTTGTTCCATTTGCGAAACAATTTCATCGGTCAGAATACTGGGCCTACCACTTCGCTCTTTGTCATGGACATTTGTTCGTCCATTTTTAAAATCACAGCACCATTGTCTAACCTTTCCTTCACTCACAACTGTAGGTTTATAAACTAGGCATAATTCCCGATGAATTTCAGCAGCCGACAATCCTTTTGCATACAAGAATCGTATGACAGAACGCACTTCACAGCTGACGGGATCAACGATTGTCGCGGACATTGTTGTTTGCATGCACGGACAAGCAAACGACTTCTGAAACAAAACAAATGCTGCTATAGCTTCTCAATGAATCAGTAGGTGGCGTTGCAGGAGCAAAACTGTGTTCTGAAGCGCCAATATTTAAATATAAGCAAACGGTACTTACTTTAAGGATACGCCTCGTATTAAAAAAAATAAGAATACCTGAAAAAATAAAAAGCTCTTTTGATATAAGTGTGGTAATCTTAAAGCCACAGGAGAAGACTCAAATGATAAAAATGACAATGTTTCAAGTAGGGAACACGAAAGTATCGGGAGGGTTAAGTCCCTCCGGCATCCAAGGATGTGCCAAAACGTCTGCCTTTCTAGTGTTAACCTTAAGTTTTATTCCTGTGTGGTAATTGATTTATTTTGTTCAATTTTCATATCATTTTACTTTGTGGATTAGCAATAATTTTATCCATTCTATTGTGAGCAGAGAGTGGTAATTTTTCATGTTGCAGGCTGCTGGACTTGGGATATCGCCTGACGAAGGATGATGGAGATGCCCTGATGGCTATCTCGAACCACTTGAAGCGGTTGGGCCACCTCAGCTCTGCCGCTGAAATGTACACCAAAGTGGGAGACAAAGAGAGCGTGTTGAAGCTGTGGGTTGATGCTCGCGAGTGGAAGGAGGCTTTTGCCCTGGCAGAGAAACAGCCGGAATTATGCAGCCTCGTTTATGTGCCTTATGCTCAGTGGCTGGCTGAGAATGATAGGTTTATTGAAGCACAGAAAGGTATGCTTTCTTTGGGAATTAACTGTGACGTGGATACATGAACAGATAATGAAATCCCTTTGAATACTTTATGCTACTATCAGTCTCTCCTTCTCCATTCATTTATTAAATTTTCTGAAACTACTCTTCTGAGTAATTAATCAGACTTTCCTGTGTTGTGAGAAAGATTGCAAAATTCATCCAAGGATTTGTGTAATACATGCCCAAAGCTTATCATTTTTATTGCATTACAAGCATTGTTTATTGTCTTTTGCTTAAATATGCTCCAAATTTATTGAAAAAACAGGTTCATCCAAACTTCTATGCTGTCTTCCCACCGAGATGCATTAGGCACCTAATTTGCGTGGTTAATTTGTTGTGAAAATTGAGCAATCATGTGGTCTTTCCTATAACATACTCCTGCAATCCACTCGTAAAAACCATTTTGTATCTCACAAAATTGTTGGATCTTTGAAATTGATTCATGATTTGAAGTTTACTCTAATTCAAGTGCCTTTCAATGCTTCAGCTGAAACATGCAAGGGGCACTCTGACCCAAGCCATGCTATTCTTATATATTTCACTCTTTCAATGCAATGCATATGTTTTAGTGTAGAATGGCAATCACCCAGGGAGTTCTCATTTGAACATACCTCATATTCTTCTTTCCCATAGGCTAACTGCTAATTTATCATTTGTCTTGGTCTTCTTTGTCCTTTGGTTTATTGCAAGAATTAATTTTCCCATTGTCCTCAAATTTTTACAATTGCATTGTCAGAATAAGATGCTTGAGAGATTCAAATTGAACTGTGCCCTACATCTAGTGCATGTTAACACAGAGGACAGTGCATACTCTTTAATGGAAGTATTTTGATGAAATTATGTTCATTATTTTAACAATATTTTTTCCTGATTGTTTCATTTTTAATGGTTCTTGTAGATTATTGTATTTTATGTTACAGCCTTCCACAAGGCTGGCCACCCAGAAGAAGCTGTCATTGTCCTTCAGCAGTTGACCTCCAATGCTGTGAATGAGTCCAGATATCAAGATGCCGGGTATTATAACTGGATTTTGGCAATGCAGTCCTTGGATTTAAATGATGAGAAGTATGCTCTTTAGATTTCATAAATGTGCTCCTATATTCAATCTCTTATTGATTTTTATGAATTTCTGTTTTTTTCAAAACCTGTTTGCAGATTTTCCACCGATAAAATAATTTCTAGTTTCAACTTGCATCAAAGGCTTGCATGCATTTATTATGCATTTGAAACAATCAAGCGATATTTTGTGAGTATTTTCTTGAAACTTGTGCATATGTGTTGTTCTAGTTGTAAGCCATCAAATGGAGTTCTTACCCAAAGTTCATTTATGTTCCCAGGATGAGCCTTTCTATGACTGCTTAAAGGAAGCATTATTTAATACTGCTCGATATCTTGTTTATGAAATCGGCGATTTACATATTAAGGGTGTCTCAATGTTGTATCCTTTTGATTTATCTAAGAAATGTTATATTATTTAAAATCTCCATTGTAACACCCTGATTTTTGCCGAATTTGAATGCTGAATAAGGCCAGCAGAACATTTGGAACACCAAAGGAAAAAGATTTAACAAGGTTAAAATACCACTTAGAGTTTAAAAACAGAAGCTGATCCAGCATCTGGGTGGGTGTTGTTCTCAGTGCCTGATCTGAAGGTAATGAGGTAGAAGATTCAAATATTATTTGTTTCTGATTGCTGTGGGTTCATCTTCTATGTTTTATTTTTTTTATATAAAGGCATACTATTACGTTATCCATTAACAATCTTAAAGGTCATTAACTGCAATTTAAGGTGCTGACACATGGCAAAAATATTTCATTGCTGAGATATTGGCTTCAGTTTTTCCCCTTTACCAAGAGTTATGAATGTATATTTATAAAAATAGTAAAAAGTCACATAAAAATTCTGGATTTAAGTAGCATCTGTACACTTTAATTTTTTGTGTTGTTAAGTAACTGTAGAGTTAAGTTATCTACTACTGCAAAATCCACTTTCAATTTCCAGTTACAAAAGTTAATCTGAGAAATATAAACATCAATGTGACATCATCCTGTACTAATTTAATTCCCTCAGGCCATATAATTGAGGCCCTATTCAGATTCATATTTAAACATTGTCAGAACAAATGCGTTTCAAAACAAATATAGACTTTAGAATAACATAAAAAATACTTTTCAAGAATGAAGCGTGAATTATATTAATCAGCATTAATAAGATCTTCGAAGTGAATGTCAAAGTATTGAATCTTTACTGCTCCTTATAGGGCAAGCATTTTATGTTGAGTTGCCTAGTAAAAGGGTGTGTAGTGTATAGGAAACCAATTATGATGATATCTTAGGTGATGAATAACTAAGGAATGAAGGGAATGATTTGACATGAAAGTGAATGGCTACTATCAGTAATCATTTAGAATGTCATCATGTTCCCAGGAGATAGTTCACCTACCCACCCTCTCGCTCTCAGGAGACCACCATCGCCATTGTTATCAACCTGTAAGAGTGGTTTGGTAGATGTGAGCAGAGCTTAGCTTGTACTAAATCCTACATGTGAAAATCATGCATTTTACAAGAAAGGAGGATCATGAATAGTTTCAGGCTTAACTTTTTGGGATTTTTCCATAATGAATTATGTTGAGACAAAACTTAGTGACTCCACACAAAAAATAAGGTTTAATGCAATATAATTAATGGCAATACAGCTTATTTTTCATGTGGAGTTACAAAGTTTTGTTTTAACATCATTCAAAGGTCAACTTATTGAATTCCTTCTTTCAAAGGGTTTGTACCAATTTCTAACAGAATTTTCGATAGCTTTCCAAATCATTTCCGTCAAACTATGCCCCATATATTTGAGGAACATCGTCGGAAATTGCGCAATACGAGACATACGAGTGCGTTCGTTTACAGAAATAATATTTAATAAGTCTCCAATAGATCACAAGGTTCCCAGGATTTGAAAACGGCTGATTTTATATCGGAGACAGGGAGAAACCGAGCAATTACTATTTATCTCACATGCATATTGTGCAAGGACACGAAACAGATGTATAATTATTAGTTCGATAATGGGACACCTCGATAGTCAAGAATTATTGGTGAAAACCAGCACATTTTCCGAAAGTGTAGATATTGCGAGACACGACTTGCACTTTTTGTCCATTATATTTTTGGTTTGGGAGAGAATAATGTTCCAGTTGACGCGGTTTTTCTAGGTTTTATAAAAGCTTTCTATGAAGTACTTAATAGCAAACTGCTCAAAAATCTAAAAGCCTATAACACCGATAAACATATTCTGACTGGCTCAAAACCTTTTTGAACAGTCGCGTACAAAGGGTAGTGGTCATAGATGGTGTTTGCTCAACTGCAGTAGGCGTCAATTCAGGTATTCCAGGAAATATCCCAAGGAAGTGTCATCAGACTTCTTTCATTCCTACTTTACCTTAACGAGGTTATTAGTAAGCTACGTTTATTTACCGATGACGGAGGAGTTTACATGTCCGTAATCCTGAGAATAACGTAGTTTTCGCAGATGAGCTTAATGCAGCGCTAGTGCGGCACTGGGCAATTGTGACTAAATTTAAAAAAGTGTGTAGTAATGGATTTTTGGAATAAGAGAATTTCCCTCTCTAAAGCCAACTGCACCAGGAACACCGAAATAGAAAGTGTAGACTCTATTAAGTACTTGGGCCTTATCCTCACTCACTCACGACCTCTCCTCTTTGGTGATACATACTACACGGGGAATTAGGGGACGACATGATGAAAAATTAGGATTTTTGGAAGAGTATTGGAGAAATGTGACGAGAATTTTTATGAAGAGCAATGTTATCCTTCGTTAGTTAGATCTTATTTAGAATACGTGTGGCTAGCATTTAGGGTCCTCGTGAAGTTGGATCGATTGACGAATTAGATCGCGTGCAATGTATAGGAGCAAGATTTGTAAAACTTTGTTATGATAAATTGAACTAAGTTGAGAATTATATCTCTTGCATAATTCGGAAGGAGGCATCTTCAGCGATTATGTTGAAAATATACTATTAGCACCATCGTACTACACTACACTATACATCGTGCCAACAAAACGAGAGAGATTGAGCGTAGAACAGGTAGATTTAAGACGTCATTTTTCCCACGAAAGACAATATTATACGACTGCATTAGGAGGGAAAGTATTTTTCTTGTTCATTCTAAGTAGCCTAGCTTGCTGTCATTTTCTCATCCAGACTTAGTTATTGTCATTTTCATTACTAACAGCTCCTCTATTAGGCGTAGAAAAGTATATCTCACTTATGTACCGTAGTAAATGCCCTGTAGTTATCATGATCTCCATTTTCATTATATTTTCAGCCCCATCAAGCAGTCCCTGGCTATCTATGCCCATGATGCTCATACGCACTTCACCAGCCCCCCTAAGAAACCCTTAATGCACCCCACCGTAGGGACTCGGAGAGTAGATGCAATGTTATTCCGACGTGATATTTTTTCCTAGTTGGATGAAAATATATTCGGTGTGTTCAGCAAAACTTACCGAAATACGACGTTGTACCTTGATGAGAAAATGACCAAGATGACTACCTATTCATGTTAAACTGTCGTGGTTCTTTCAGTTTAAATGTTTTTATTTACTTTGAATAAAACATTTTGAAATTATAGAAGGCCAATTAACAACACCTCAAAGTACACATTACACCTGAGAGTTTTAAGCATCCATCATTTTCAGAGGCAGATTATGTCTTCTGAAATCGCAAGATGTCTATTCCAAATGTCGCCATTGCGACTTCAAATAAAGCTTTGCGACTGGAGCAACCCGAACCACTGGGGTCTTGCCGCATCCATGGTTTTGAAGCCATTGAATAACAGCCCTCATATAATGGACCCTTGCCGATGCAGTGGACACCACAATTCAATGGTTTTTTTCCATACCGGACCTACTCACGTTTGCTTATTCATGAAATTTATTGATTTGACTCAAAAGAAAGCAAGTGGTAGAAAATTAACCCTTGCATCCCTCCATCAATCCCTACTATTTTTAATTGGGAGCACTCTTTCTCGTGGTTAATTCCCCCCCTTCATTTTGAACTCGGAAAAAGACATTGAATGCAGCAGATTTATAAAAATTGCTTGCAAAATCGTGCTTTGGCTGCGGATGAAGTATTTTTGGAGATTGTGGAGGCGCTCAGGAGAAGGAAAATAATGTCAATAACTCTTCCATATGTCCCTGGATATTGCCTTGCAACGAAATCATGATCGTGCAAAATAAAAATTCTAGTGGAATCTGTCAAATTAGTCTTCCCACATGTATGCCTAATATAAAGGACTTAACACCAAGTAACGCCTGAGGCAGTGTCGTATGAAATCTAACAGCCAATAGCAGAAAACAATCTTGAAAACATGAAGGAACACCCTATTTTAAAGAAAAATTTTCCATAATTTTATGTGATTTTTTTCGCGAACACATATCTATGATTTAATGGGAAAATGGCACCTTGGGTACAATAATTTGACAATAACTGATACGTTTGTTGATTTAGAGTCCAGGTGAGGTCTTGATGATTATAAACTGCCAAAGAACCGTGATGGATATTTTTAGTTACATTTAGTAATAACTACATTTTTTTGGACTTATTTCCTAAATATATTGATGAATCGTAGCCATTTAATTGTTTTTTTTACTATTAATGAGAATTGCTTTATTCCCACATACTTAAAACGTCCTTCGCAATGGTGATGCCAGTTTCACAATGTGCTACCATCATGATCATACTTTACAAATACCTTTAAACAATTCAAGTAATATCGTTAATCAATAGATACAGGGTGTGGCTACAGAAATGCCGCTTTAATGTGTAGAGGTGATAATTCAATTTAGAGTTGATGGACGTGTATAGAACCAATGAAAAGAGTATTTTTTATCCCCGGAATATCGCCCAGTGATGGCCACTTTGGCACTGTCGAGACAGGGGTCTTTTCGCAGTATCGCCCTCCTTATCCAGTGCGTAATTAAGGAGAGGGGTTGTCTCTCTAGGGTGTGAGGAAGGGGGAAAAGGAGGAGGGGCGTAAAAGAGGGGACTGAACTCGTCAGGGGAGGTACAGTTTGGCGGAAGGGAGGCGGACAGGTGGCGCGTCGTGGCCATGTGCGCCCCCTCTCGCGACTAGGGGTCGGTCAGTCCCTGGGGTGTGCCGCGAAGGGGTCCAACTGCACGGAGTGGGGGAGCTTAGGTCTCAGGAGGCCTTCCCTCCCCCCTTCTCCAGTGTTTGGCCCACTTTATGCAGTGGGGGAGAGAAGGTGCACGCATTGGGGTGAGTGCGAGAAAGCAACAGCTGCGGGGGGCGGGGGTCAATTTCGTCATGGGAATAGGGTGGGAGGGAGGCTCTCTCTCTCCGATTCACGTCCAAATGCCAGGCTCTATTTCCAATCATCGAAATGCACAGTCGAAGGATTGTCGGTAATCGATGGCGCGCGACAGCTTCTTTCGGGAAGGAATCGATGCGATCGAGACTCGCCAAAGGCGAAGTAGTGACGACACAGCTTAAACAATTCTCGTATAACTCCGGCATTGTCGAGATGTTCAACAATATGGCGTACCTTCGGAATGAAACTCCGGTTATGTGCATGTATAATTGCTGCAGATTAGCATGAAGTCTTCCCTGGTGTTTCTAAAAATCCTGGGGGTTATTCCGTAACTCATAAATCATTCGGTGTCATTGTTTTGAAGGCAAACAGCATCGGCGACGACCCACGCCGACATGCAATGTCTGGTGCTACAGAAGCTTGCGAGAAGAGTGAAGTTAATGCCTTGTTAACGCACTACGGGTCAATTTAATTGAAGGATGGCAAAAGAAAAACGTTTTCTTTCAGTCGATGCCATTGGTTGAAATTTGTTTCAACTAATTGGTCTCAGATTGCTGACATAGTTATGTGCACATGTAGTCTAATGTTCGGAGGGAACAAACAAACAGCGGATAAAATCCTCGTCGCACACATGGAAATGGTTTTATCAATACCGTAACCTTCCCTTTTGAATTACTACAGCTCATCGTTTTACATCCTGTAGCAAATGGATAAAAATTAGTCGCATCAACTCCTGAATTCATCTCGCATTTTCATGTTTGACGAATGTGCGACATGGCGATGTGGGAAGACAAATGAAAACCACAGAGCATTGCGCTATTCGATGCGCCTTCACCGCGACGGCAGATTTCATTTCTGGATTCTGTCAGTAGGCACTTGGATAGCACCCAGGAATATTGGTATTCTGCTTCCCACGTTTCGACGATCGATTCTATAATATTCCCTAGGGCACTGACAATCAAGAGTCATGCTGGCTGTTCCGCCTAAAATATCAAACATTATTTCTAGTTTTAATTCGACGGAATCGGAAGTGACATTTTTGAAATAGAACATTTCAAAATTAAAAATACACTAGACGCTTTCTCACGGACTTCATTTTCTTTCATTGTACGTGTGCTTACCGGTTTCACGGCGTCATCAATTAAATGATCATGTCTGTCGAGCATAATTCAGGCATCCAGCATTGTATATTATTTATAATCTCCCCCGATATCACGAGACCAACTAACAAATAAGCTGGTAGACTTCTATTAATAACAACCTTTTATTTAAAATTAACCGAAATTCGCATAGAGGAAATGTATTTTAATTAGTCCTGACTTATTTCCAAAGTACTCAGCGAACTTTTTAGCGTAATTGGCTTTTTTCGTACCCAAAACCAATTGCCAAACGGGAGATCGCGTTTTATTCTTCTGCAGAGTTCAATTAAGCGAAACGAATGGCGTGCAAGAGTACACTTTCAGCCGTGTGGAGTGAGTCACAAGTTTTTCTCGAACAACTACCGGGAATTCGGAATTGATTCGACCGCCAATGTTTTTGCCGTGGCGTGCTACATCACCCCAATTGCCCTCTCGTGGTTCTAGTGAAAATTAGAGTCGCAATTACCAAAGCGGTATTTCCAAACAACAGGCAGTGTCACTGATTCTCCTGCGTTTCCTAGCGACATTTAAACACTCTAAATGTTAAATAATGGAGCATTACAGCGGGAAATTGTCTGAATTTAAAATGGCCTCTTCCTTAATAGAGTACTCAAACGACTTAAAATAACTTACGCGCCTCATATTATGTTGTGAGCAGTTTACCTAAATCATATCCTATGGGGTTGCGGTGGTCTAGTGGGTAGAGCGTTGGACTACTGACCGGAGGGTCCCGGGTTCGATTCCCAGGCAAGGCACTTTGGGCACCTGCAGCTCCACCCAAGCACAGGGAAAGGAACTGGCCCCCCTACCCTGATGTGTGAATATTCATTATACACGCCGTTGGGCTTGGTACATGGGTGAGCTCTACCATCACCTACTAAACCGACCTTATTAGGGTTGATTACTGTGTTTATGGTTTTTTTTATATCTTATGGTTATCAATTTAGCTGTTCTTGTACACAGGTCAAAATTACTTCGACGCAATGGAGTGTGTCTATCGTTTTCTGGGGCCAGCAGGGTCTCGACTTTAGGAAAAATCAACGAATTCATGAACATTCATCAATGAAAGAATCGCGTCGTAAATAAAAAGAGGAATGCTCTCCCATGGTGGGGGGATTGATGAGCTGCTGCTTGGTCGCTCACCGCCTCCAGATAAATGGATTAAAGGTCTTATTATCCTGTACTCTTTCTCGCGAATGAAATTATTTTGATGTTTTTCAATTTCAATCGCCTCTTTTTTATGCCGCAGGGAATATTAATATTATCTCGCACATTAAAGGGGTCTCAAGACCGGAGATGCAATATCCTGAGGAAGTGGCTTGAGTCTTTCTACGGTCAAGTTTTCTATAACCATTTGGTGCCCTTTTAATTAGCGGCTATAGAAGGGCTTCCTTCACATGAGAGGGCCTTCCCCACCACGAGAAGGGGTCGTACACAGCCGTTTCTTGCTTCTTGAAACGTCAAATTATATTGTTTTGAAT
This sequence comes from Hetaerina titia, assembly GCA_037158775.1. Lineage (NCBI taxonomy): Eukaryota > Metazoa > Arthropoda > Insecta > Odonata > Calopterygidae > Hetaerina > Hetaerina titia. The sequence continues at coordinate 596,148 of CM073769.1, forward strand.
GCTTTAATTTTCCCATAATTCCAATGTCTGGAAATAAGTTCCTATTTTAACGAAATTCTGGAAATTCAATCTGTTTTAGGGACGACAGACATGTCCCAGAGGCTTCTTACGTGCATTATATGCTCGATTTTAAATTTTCAAGTTTTTTTTGTAATAAAAGAGCGGCCGTAGTCCTCACTGTCGAAGACGTTCGTTATGCTATCCTGCTCCATGCATTGTTCTACTGCGTCGGAGAACTTGGCCCGTAAACTAAAACTCCTGTCACAAAATGATTTGCGCTGATTTATTGCGCCAGGAGTATGTATGCACATGCATGTCTTTCCATTCAAAGTTTACATGGTGCACTCTAATCTACCCTTGGGGTAAGTACGTACGTGTGTGGGAGCAGTCGATTCCACGTCAAACATACAGCAGCGACAAAAAAGGCCGCTCAAATGTTAGTTGAAATAGAAAGGTTACATAATTCAAACGTCAATAATGGTTTTTACGACAGCTTACATAACTACCGCATCTCAGTATAAACTACGCACGAAAGATGAGATGGTGGGACGGAGAACAATGATATAAGTGAAATATCTTGCAGGTATGTGTTGAAACTAAAAATTTGAAAAAGTTGAATTTTTGATACAACATGTTTGGTGTGTAACCACCTCCTCCCATACACCCTGGAGGTGGGTTGCAGGGTATCATGTAAAAATAGAAAAAGGTGAACTGATAGAGTTTCTTTATCCTCAGGACTTAGGATATCTCTGTAAACCACTGCGTCGTCGACAAATAGTCGTAATCTATTAAATATCCCTAACTATAACAAATTTATTTCGTTTTATTTCATTAACTTCGGAATCTATGTTATTAATGAAGAAGGAATAAATGGGTAGTTTTTAGTTTTGTTGGGGATGCGACCGACAGCTGAGGTCATTCGTGCCATTAGGGACGGACGGGAAAGGAGGAAGAGTGGAGAGAAGAAACCCGGCGTCAGCCTACTCTTGTCGAAAGGCGCCAAGGGGTTAACGTCCCATCCGACGGACGTCGTACGCACTCCACAAACCACCTCAAGTAGGGATCGGGATACCACTGACAAATATTTGTTGGCTCCAGGATTTAGAACCCGGACCCTCTTGGTGGGAAGCATATACGTTAGCCACCGCACCATCCCGAGCCCCCGAATAAATGGGGTTCTATAACATTTCCCTTGGGGAATACCTTGAGTGTGCCTTGATGAGAGTCCTTTTGTAAGCTTTTTCCATATTCTCAAAACTTTCACGAAGCTAGACTACGTCAACGTTTTACGCAGGAAGTTATGTGAGAAATCTAAACTGAAATGAAATACGACCACGTGAATCTTAAAATTATATATATATATATATATATATATATATATATATATATATATATATATATATATATATATATATATATAAAACTTTTGGACGGCACAATAGAACACAGAATAAAACAGATAACACGTAAAAGGACACTCACACTGTAGATGATTTAAGCTTTCGGCCTACTCCGAGGCCATCTTCAGGTCAGACTGAGAGGTTTTGAGGGAAGAGTGCCTGGGGAGGGGGATGGGGGGCGGAAGGTTTAGGGACTGTTGGGAAGGAAATTAAAGATGGCAGTTAAGGGTGGGAATTTTAAAGGATCGGAAATATAGGATGTATGCGGATTCGCGAGTTCTCACCTCTATGTTAGTGGCTGAATCGGGTAGGGATTCTAGAACTGTTAGGGAAAAGCATTCGTCAAATGATAGGTTGTGTGAACTTGCGGGTAAAGGGATCTCTTCTCTTCCTATCTGTTTTATTCTGTGTTCTATTGTGCCGTCCAAAATTTACATATATATATATATATGAAGAGGGTAATGGAGGGGAGAATGTTGGGCAAGCGAGGTAAGGGTAGGAACAGGATAGGGATGTTGAACGGGATGAAGGGAGGAAAGAAGTACACCGAGATGAAGAGGGACCTGATATAGATTAGTTTGCTAGGTGGGGAGTCACAAAATGTTTATTTGATAGTTGTGTCCATCCAAAAACCTACCTTAACCGGTAGATTACCTAATAATATATATATATATATATATATATATATATATATATATAAATTCACTGATAGTCATAACAAACACAGAAACCAAAACACACAAAAGAGGGAAAACTCACTGGTTCTCGAATTTTCGGTGGTCCAACCACCTTTCTCAAGAGGAATTAGGAACTTCTGTTCCTAATTCCTCTTTAAGTTCCTAATTCCTAATTCCCTTCTCGAAGAAGAGTTCTGTTCCTAATTCCTCTTGAGAAAGGTGGTTGGACCACCGAAAATTCGAGAACCAGTGAGTTTTCCCTCTTTTGTGTGTTTTGGTTTCTGTGTTTGTTATGACTATCAGTGAATTTACATTACACGTTTGTGGGTTTTCCAAAAAAGTGTGTATATATATATATATATATATATATATATATATATATATATATATATATATATATATATATATATATATATGATTTCTTCGAAGTAACACGGAAGTGTTGAATAAAAAACTTAGACAGTAACACACAGCACGAGAACACATAAAAAGAACACTCACAAATATCTTGATAATTTCGACGGACTCGAGCTCCGTCTTCTTCGGAAGATAAGATATATATATTCAAACACGAAAATCCCGCCATACGGCGAACAAATATTATTCTCACACATAGAAATAGATATATAAGGAAAGGGGATAGGAAAACACATAAAAGACAAACACAGGAAAGGTGGGGAAGGCGGATTTAAGCAGGTCACAAATGTAAAAATATTTCCTTATCCGGGATTTGAACCACGGGACTTCCACTTGCCGGGCGGATGCTCTACCCGTGGTTCAAATCCCGGATAAGGAAATATTTTTACATTTGTGACCTGCTTAAATCCGCCTTCCCCACCTTTCCTGTGTTTGTCTTTTATGTGTTTTCCTATCCCCTTTCCTTATATATCTATTTCTATGTGTGAGAATAATATTTGTTCGCCGTATTGCGGGATTTTCGTGTTTGAATATGTGTTTGGCCAATGTGGCTCGTCTCTTCTTCTGGCTATGCGTGCCATGAAACGCACCGTTCCTATCCTTTATAATATCGTATGAATGCTTTTCTACTATCCTTTCCCCTTCTTGTGTGCCGTCTATTTCTCCTTTGGTGGGTGATAAAGCTCCCTAACGCCATCTCTCGGGCAACAACCAACGTAGCACTTTGGCTCTTTATAAGATCGCAGATCTCAGTGTAAATCTGGTTTTCTTATTAGCTTAGGTGGTAGAGCATCCGCCCGGCAAGTGGAAGGCCCGTGGTTCAAATCCCGTGGGAATAATATATATATATATATATATATATATATATATATATATATATATATATATAAAACCATAAACACAGTAATCAACCCGAAGGTCGGTTTAGTAGGTGATGGTAGAGCTCACCCATGTACCAAGCCCGACGGCGTGTGAATATTCACACATCAGGGTAGGGGGGCCAGTTCCTTTCCCTGTGCCGGTTATGGTTTCCCATGAAGATCTGGTACCCGAAAAATCAACTAGCTTGGGTGGAGCTGCAGGTGCCCAAAGTGCCTTGCCCGGGAAACGAACCCGCGACCCTCTGGTCAGCAGTCCAACGCTCTACCCGCTAGACCACTGCGACCCGCTTATATATATATATATATATATATATATATATATATATATATATATATATATATATAACTTAGACAGTAACACACAGCACGAGAACACATAAAAAGAACACTCACAATAATATCTTGATAATTTCGACGGACTCGAGCTCCGTCTTCTTCGGAAGATATGACTCATATTCTTGCTCATATCGGGGAATGGGGAGAAGGCTTGAGCAGATCTAAGAAAAGAGGCGGGGAACCCGAATTTTATAGGGAGAAAAGACCACAATTTTAAGGTAAAATTCCGGGCACAAAGAACAAATAAAAAAAATTTCTTTTCTAAATAAAACAATTGTTGATTGGAACAATTTACCTGCAAAAATTTTTAAGGCCTTTCCAAACAGAGTCCAAACTTTTAAGAAAAGATGTAAACAACTACTGTAATCATTTGATTGATGTGTTGTATAAAATTAAGTGTAACAGCTTAATTTTTTTCTTGTTGATTGGGAAACAAATGTTAATGAAATGGGGATTTTCTTTTTTTTATGTACTACAGATTGGTGTTTGGAAATTTCCTAAAAGTGTATTTTTTTCTTTTTTTTCTGACTGATTTTATTTGTTATCTTTTGTGATGTTGATTGTATTTTCAGAAACCATGTTATTTTTCCAAGGCAAGTTTATTGTAACACTTGGGACTTGTGTGCCACCTGACATTTGTCTATTTGCACATGTACATTTTAATAATAATAATAATATCTTCCGAAGAAGACGGAGCTCGAGTCCGTCGAAATTATCAAGATATTGTTGTGAGTGTTCTTTTTATGTGTTCTCGTGCTGTGTGTTACTGTCTAAGTTTTTTATTCAACACTTCCGTGTTACTTCGAAGAAATCATCTATATATATATATATATATATATATATATATATATATATATATATATATATATATATATATATATATATATATATATATATATTTATATATATATATATATATATATATATACCGGTCAGCAGTCCAACGCTCTACCCACGAGACCACCGCGACCCGCAATAAATATATATATCGATGATGCGGAAGTACTCACGAGAGCAATATAACTTTTGGACGGCACAATATAACACAGAATAAAACAGATAATACGTAAAAGGACACTCACACTATAGATGATTTGAGCTTTCGGCCTACTCCGAGGCCTTCTTCAGGTCAGACTGCTTAATTCGGCTCGCCAATGCTTCTGAAAACACCAACGTGGCATAAATGGCAAAAACGTTGCCACATAATGGACTATGCGAACGAGTGCAGATGCAGACAATCCCTCAAGAAGCCATTTTGATGTCATTCTGCTAAAAAATCACTAGATGATGTGATGACACCGTGATGACATTTTCAACACAGAATTTCCAATCGTTAAGGCATTTTATTGCTGTCCATAATTTAAAGAATTCCAATACCGCAGCCATTGAAGTCTCCTGACACCGAAGTGTCTCGATCGACCATTTCCTTCCCGAGATAATTCTTGATGTTACTGAGAATTGCTGTCTCGCGATTGATATGCTACGCATCAATACTTCAGCTCTAGCTCCTAGCTCTATTACTCGCCCTTTGCGCCATTCAACACGTAGTTCAGCTTTAAAGCATGACTGCGAATGTTCCAATCCCGTCACTGTTCACTGAAATACGATTGCCGTTCCGTTGGTGTTTGTGTTTTCCTCACCTCGGTCAGAAACCTCGAGAGGAGGTTGATCCCAGCTGGGGAAGAAGGATAAAATGATCGGGGCAAGCTGTGCACACGAATGCCTGCGCCATGATTGCCCCGCCCTCACCTGCCCGCTCCGTTTAGGAGGGAGACAGAAGGCGAAGGAAGGGCAGTTGCTAACTTAAACTCAGACTAATGGCGAGCGCAGATGGGAGATTGGAACTATCCACAGCATCCAATTTCCATTTATAGGATTCTCGGAGTGCAAGATATGAGTTATGTTGTCCTCGGGTGTAATTCGCGTCGTGCTTGAAACCTCACTACAACTTCTAGCCGTTCGCACATACTCTCGCCATCTCTCCCTCGCGTGACATGACTATTGGCTGGTTCACACGACTGTCCATTTCGCTGTTTTAACTGTATCCGCGTTCCTCGTACACAAACTGACCTCTGGCGATTACATGGGTATCTCACAAATTTAAAATGTACATGTTCTTTCGGGGACATGTATGAACCGAAATCTCTACCAAACTTAGAAGTTGAAAAGGTTAGCGTTTTCTACGGGAGTCTCCACGAGAGCGTGCGGTTGCTTTACAGCGGATAATTTCGTGAGGTAGTATAAGCTCAGAGAAATATGATTCAAAATTGTCCCAACTGTGTGTGAAGTAAAACGTGAATGAAGATGAAAAGAAATCCGCTCATCGCAACAATGCATTCCGAGTAGGTTCTCGTTGGTGAACGTATTTTCGTTACAATTTCACGAGGAATGCTTCGGTCTCTTCCCACCCTCTCGTCTCGTATGTTCTCTTCCACCCGCACACCGAAGAGGACTGATCGGCAATTCCTTCGGCGCCAATATTCCGCTCGAGAGGACATCTCTGTCCAAGGGGGTGCGGAGGATTTTAGCACGTCAGAGGCACGCAATGCGATCGGCATACATGCACAGTCAGGCCACGGCGCTCGTTTCTCACCTGCCGATCCGAGGAAGTCTTTCTCATTGCCTTCGCTTTTATCGCTCGTTGCCTCGAGGGTGCCGTTTTGGGAGGGCTTTTGGTGAGAGGGCACCGGGGATGTGCCCTCCCGATCCCCTACCCCTCCCCTAGAATCCAATGGCGCTAATGGCAGCGGCCCCGGAGAGGGCCAAACAACGCGAGGAAGGGGCCGGGTGCGCGTGCCGCCGACCAGGTTGCTGCCAAGGGACTCGCGACGAGGGAGCGGGACGGGGCGGGGGGGGGAGAGGACCGCCAGGTGCTGCGGAAGGTCCTAGTGACGTCGCAGCAGACGTCGGGTGGCTGGGTGGATCTCCTGTCTTGAACGTAGGCACGCACAAGGGGGTGTCAGCGAAGGGTGTTCCGGGGGTAGTGGGGGGTGTCTTGAGGGAAGGGGGGCAAGTGATCGGAGAGGAGACGCCGCTCCCCTTCTGGAGGGAGGGTGAGCCCCAGTGGGAGGGGAGGGGGAAGGATCTCTCGTTTTCACCCAACATCTAGGCGGAAGTTTTCGACTGACGTGAAAAATCGATAAAAAGGAAATTGAGATGCCGGTTACATGGGAGGAGAGAAGCTGGAGGCGGGCGATCGTAGTGCGAGGCGAGAGAGACATTTACTACAAACGGAATATTTCCCCATCTCGTACGGACGCTCGTTTTTATTTACAGGCTATCGTTATGAAACTTTCTGGAGAAAATTATCATTTCAACTTTTCCACTCGGAAAATATAATATTATAGGTACGGCCATCAATCTTCGTGACATTAATAGAGAGATGCTCAGCGCGTAGCGTTGGGTAAACTACATATATTGTAAATGCGGGTACTCATACATCAAGCTAGTCTTTACCTACCAAACTCCCTGCTACACGCCCTCGTGCTGGATTGCAAGTTAAGATTTAGGTGTTTGTTCCTTCTAGATACATGGCTCTATCTTTCCTATACCTTAGTATCCCAAAATTATATGCGTAGGAAACGATTGCAGGTGCAATCTCATAGTAACTCAAATTAAGACATTTATGATAAAAAGACTACGATACTCAAACAAAGGTTGCACACAAGAAAGCATTGTGTGGACGACAGCCATGTGGACCACACTAGACGCTTTAGAGGAAAGAAATTAGTTTGAAAAAACAGGAAAGGCACAAATAGGAGCCTTATAAGCATGATAATGTGGAAGATCAAACGGATAAAACGACGTCGCAAGCAGAAGGAGAGAAGAAGACAGTTCAATAAGGGGCAATGTGTAGGGAAAACAGGAAGAATATAGGATTGGGGGGGGGCGTATTTCTTGATATTTGCGTGAATGTTTGGCTTAAGTCTAAAGAATAATTAACATCTCTCCCGCCGTCGCATCAATCTAGGATGCACATTGATCACGCGACCATTGCCGGTCAGGGAGGGTGGGTCTCTCCAGGGAAGTAGGCAGACTTCGTGTCCTCCCTTTCAAGATCGAGTTACAAGAGAATAGCATAGCATAGCTTGATGATTAATAAAAGAAATGTCCTCAATTATAAGCCACTTATATAGATTAATAAAAATGCTGTCACCAGTAAACAAACGTATTTTCTAATATTAACGCATTTTTAATCGTTTTGCCCGATTAACGTATGATTTCTGTTCAAAATCAAGATCTCTTTCACGTTCCATTTTATAAAAATTATTTCTATAAAATAGGGGCGGCTATTTAACAGACAAGAAGATATTTTCGTAGAGACCGTTCCTCTGCTTATTAAATTAGTGCTAAAGTAAAAGACTAGCGATGACCATTGGGTTTACATAGGAATATGTTTCGGAGAAAAGTCTGAATTGAAAAAGCCTATTCCAGCACGGGAAGAGTGGAATTAAGTCGGGGAATTATTTGTTTAATTCGTCGAACTAAGAGTCTCTGCAACAATTTCATTAATGAAAAGAGAGATTTTTAAATCTTCCTTTTATTTTGAAGAGAGTTTTGCTCTACAACTCACAAAAATATTCCAATCTCTACAACTCCACATTCACCCCAGGCGAATAACAATAGTTCATCGGATCCATTATCGCATGTGTGCCTTCTTCCTTTCGCTTTCCAAAACAGCTTGTTGCATTTTTTCCGCTTCTGCTATACACATTCTTTCCTGATAACTTGGAATTCACTTCTTCCTCTTTGCAACACAACAAATAAAGTCCTCTGAGTATATTCACTTTTAGGTGCAATCATTTCCTTATATAGTCTCTTCCTTTGCACTCATTCATTCCATCCGGGTATCGACTTTCATTCTTCCGACCACACCTTCTCAACATTCACCAGTGCATGCAACAGTCATCCCATTCAAACTCTCCCGAACATCACTAAGTTCCTTTTCGATAAATTCTGTTCATATTCACCTGATCGAGTTCAGCTTGAATCGAGCGGAATGGGAAGAATGCATCTAAAATGGAAGACCGACAGTTATGCCTGGGAGAGATTTATAGCAATGGCAGTTGGATGCGCAAGAAGCGAAGAAATCGTCATTAAAAGCACTAAAATAAGTTGAAAGCTCCCTGCGAAGGAAGGATGCCATTAGCAGTATTCCGATTCCTTTCCTTGACAACATCAACATGAGACATCTTGTTTTAATTGTTAAATTATCTGATATTGCAAGTTGCACTATGCTAACAGTTGGTAAATTAATATTGGTAATACTAGTATACCCTTTAAGGTAGGTTTTGGATGGACACAACTACCAATAAACATCTTGTGACTCCTAACAAAACACTCTACATCAGGTCCCTCTTCATCTCTGTGCACTTCCTTCCTCCCTTCATTCCGCCTAACATCCCTATCCTAGTCCTGCTTTTTCCTCGTTAGCCTAACATTCTCCCCTCTATCACAGTGTTCGTCATCCCACTGACGATCAATATGCTATGCATCCATCTTACCTCCCTCCTTATAATTTCTTCCAACAATCCCCCATCCTTCCCCAACATATCCACCATCACAAAGCCCATTTCAGAAATCTACAATCAACGCCTATAATACTGGTTCAATGACCATGTTTCCGTGCGCCGTTCATGATTACTCTTCGTATCAAAGTTTTCACGACCCTTTTCTTAACATTTTTAGATGTCCTTCACGGAGAAGGTGAAGTGGACGGATGGGAAAACAAACGGGGAAGGGCTGGGTATGGTGGGGGACGAGAGGAATTGTTGGAAGATATCATAAGGCAGCAGGAAAGATGAATGCAGAGCATTTTGATCGGGTATGGGATGTTGAAGACTGTGATGGAGGGGAGAATGTTAGGAAAATGAAGAAAGGGTAGGAATAGGATCGGGATGTTAGACAGAATTAAGGGAGAAGGAGGTATACGGAGATGAAGAGGGATTTTGAATTAGGGTAGGATATTGAGTTGTGTTTTCCTTGGAGAGACAAGATATTTATTTGGTAGTTTAACCAAATCCCAGCTTAAACCGGTAGATTACCTATTAATTAATATGTCCTTCATAGTTTACAAAACAATAGAATTCTCAGTAGGAACACAAAAGTTGAAACATTCATTTTCAGGCAGAATATATTCAGGTGTCACACAATACAGTAAAATAACTTAAGCATTATTTAGTCAAACAGCATAGTGGTGTTCTATTGCATACAACATATTTGAAGATACCACAGTGTCTTCCGACGTCCAACTCGATCAATACCGGCTGACATGGAGCCATTCGCTGTGACTTCTGACCCGAAGGAATGATGCAGATGCCCAGTAGCACTCCGAAATGCGACACGCCAAGAAGGGCTTTCTATTGAAATGGATCTGGCACCGCGCCTGTCCCTTTTTTTGACACATAAAATATGTAAACAGACGTAAAACATATGAGATGCGGCTCTCACCCGGTGATCTATGTGTTGGTTGGATAACCCGAAGGACTATCTTTCCTAGGTTTGGCGTTCATTGAGGAGGGTGGTCATTCTTGTAATCATGTGAACCGTGGAAAAGGCAGGTTACTTCCGTATTTTACAAAATTGTGCACGGTTTTTCCTCTTTTATCACCACTACACAAAACTCATTCCAATTTTGTAGGATAACTGAATTTCTGCGGTTTAAAATAAACGCTCCCGAAAATTCGCGTATTAAGTAGAATTTTTTTACAAGTTGAAGGAATAAAAAAGGTTAAAGGCATTAAAATTAAAGGTTAAATTAGGTAGTCTACCGGTTAAGGTGGATTTTTGGATGGACACAACTACTAAATGAACATTTTATCACTCCAAACAAAACCCAATCCAGCAACCTAATCTACATAAGGTCCCTCTTCATATCTTTTTACTTCTTTCCTCACTTCATCCCGTCCAACATCACTATTCTTTCACATAGAAATAGATATGGGGAAAGGGGAAAGGAACTCACATAAAGGACGAGCACAGGAAAGGTGGGGAAGGCGGAATCAAGCAGACCACTAATGTAAAAATATTTTCCTCGACCGTGACTTGAACACCGGATCTCTCCACTTGCCGGGCGGATGCTCTAACCACTTAACTGTCGAGAAAATGTACTTTACACTGAAATCTGCGATCTTATAAAGCGCCAAAGTGTTCCGATTCATTGCCCCAGGAGATGGCGTTAGGGAGCCGTTACACCCACCAAAGGAGAAATAGACAAACACAAGAGGAGAATGGACAGTAGGTTAGCAAGCATACAACATCATAAAGGATGGGAACGGTGCGTTTCATGGCACGCATAGCCAGAAGAAGAGACGAGCCACATTAGCCAAATACACATTCAAACACGAAATCCCACCATACGGCGAACAAATATTCATTTACATAGAAATAGATATAAGGAAAGGGGAAAGGAACACACATAAAGGACGAACACAGGAGAGGTGGGGAAGGTGAATTCAGGCAGACCACTAATGTAAAAATATTTTCCTCGACCGGGACTTGAATGCCGGATCTCTCCACCTGCCGGGCGGGCAGGTTATTTCATGACCCTGACCAATTTTAAAATTATTGAACACGAACTTAAATGAATAAACGTAAACATTCATAAAAATTGGATTACCTATTGGCAATTGCTCTTCCGCTGTTTTTTTATTTCCGAACACGGGTGTTGATCTTATCGCAAGCACAGAACGCATGCATCTGTCGTTGCACACTGTCAAGGCGGAGTCAAATAATAAGTCCTGGCAATGTTGCATTGAATTACATACAAGAACCATGCTCTCTGCCCTTCAGTTTTACGCATCGAAAACATTTCCTTCTCATATTCCTTCAGGAGCATGTTTTCCAACATTTTGGACAAACATCTTGGAAAGAAAAGAAAAGCGACTTCTCGTAGAGTTCCCGACATTCCCGCCGATATGGTAATGCTAAGAGAGAACGAAGTGAAGGTTTTCATAAGTGGATAGGGCATGTTTAAACGAGTTCCCAGAAATGGAAAATTGGGGTTTGACTCTGAAGACCCATTCAATTTTTAGCAATTTCCAACAATGAATTTGTAAACGAACTACATTACTGCTCCGCCATCGTCTATCCAATCAATCCACTTCGGTTTCCATGGCATTTGTTTACCCTCTGCACACGCTACTTTTCCCGCGCTGTCAAGATTCCGGGCTCTTTGGAATTCAGGGAGCATATTTCGGACGACCACGCTTCGCATCAGTGGTTCCCGACAACACCTTGTGCGTACGCGGCTTGGGAGGCTGCCCTGCTGACATCGACGCGAAGGAAACGACGACACCTGGTTCATTTCCGGGGGTCTTGAAAAATGCTGGTGCTTGCCGAGGCGGGAATGCGATAAGCATCAATTTTCAAAACGACATTTTTTTTCGGGACGCATAGCTGAACCTTCCGTCATTCATTTGAATATATCGGTGCGTATTTCTAATCCCTCGAACGAGTGCCCTCGGGTCATATTCCGGGCCGTTATTGTACTTCCAATTGAAAACTTCGCGGGCGCAGAACCATTACGAGCTGCATTAAGCCAGTTGATAATCATGCCAATGGATAAGGTTTTAAGTCCAGGAGGGGTGAACTAAGTGGCAGCGGAAAGCGTAAACAGTAAATGGAAAACTAACCTGGTCGTTCCGCTTTGAGGTTCACATTTCGGATCGAGGATAACCAGCGAAAGCTGGTGTTCTCCATATCATCACCTCCCGTCGGCAATAATTAACTAATACAACACTATCTACTCTACCATGACATGACTTACTTATGCCGCCTAAATGTTACAAATGTATTTGTAGAGGGCAGTATTTCCACTTGTGTGAGAACTAAAATGTTCTCTCCCATACGAAATGCGGAATATATTATTATTAGGTACTCTACCGGTTAAGGTAGGTTTTTGGATGGACACAACTATCAAATAAACATTTTGTAACTCCAAACAAAACCCAATCCAGCAACCTAATCTACATCAGGTCCCTCTTCATCTCCGTGTACTTCTTTCCTCCCTTCATCCCGTCCAACATCCCTATCCTGTTCCTGCCCTTTCCTCGCTTGCCCTACATTCTCCCCTCTATTGCCTTCTTCGACATCCCACTATTGCCGATCAATACGCCTTTCATGCATTTTTCCTGCCTCCATAGGATTTCTCCCAAGAAACCCCTCTCCTCAACCACCATCCTTCCTCATTTGTTTTCCTTCCGGTCCATTTCACCTTCTCCATTCTTCTCCACACACACATTCCAAAAGCCTCCAATCTACGTCTATCCTCCTGCTTCGATGACCACGTTTCCGCGCCGCACATAGCTACGCTCCATATCAAAGTTTTTACGAGCCTTTTCTTAACATCCTTATTAATTTTATACTCGAGATAGGAGTTCTTCAGCATGCTCGCATGGAACATGGCACTCTACGGATCAGAGACACGGAACATTGGAAAAACGGACTAGAGAAGAATGACAGGTTTGAAACATGGTGCCGAAGAGGAAAATGCTATAAGCAACGAGGAAGTGTATAGAGGAGAGCAGAAAAGGAAAGGGCCAAAAGGAGAACTGGATGGATTGGACACACCTTGGGACAAAATGGATTAGTTAGAAACATAATAGAAAGGGAAGACCCCGTGAGGAAGGCCGAGAAACAAGAATGTAGGAAACACATTGAGAAGGACAGAAAACAGAGAAGCTCCCAGGGAATGAGGGGGAATTACAACTGAATGAAGATGTATTTCATAGCTGCCTTGAACCAGTCATTGGATTAAAATGGTGATGTGGAATCTCATATCGTTATTCTGCCTTCAAAACTCATCGATAGCTAAGATGTCGGTAACGTTTCGAGATGTCGGCACAAATACGTTAGTGAGCAATTGGGACAGTATGGTTGTGGATACTCTGTGAATGTAGCAGGTCTTCAAAAAGATAGCAGGGGTGCATTGCGATGTCTTCACTTCGATCCCCGCCTGACATTGCGCACGCGCGTCGTGACGTCCGCCTCTTCGAGTCCTGCCAAACGAACAGCTGTGCATCTGACTGATCATGCATTCCGTTCGATCGCAAGTCTCCCAGGCGACAACATCCCTCCCTTGAGTTCTCCGTTGCGCAACTTCCTGTCCCTTTACAATCGGCAGCTCAGCGGAAGGACTAGCTTGGATGGAGCTGCAGGTGCCCAGAGTGCCTTGGACACAACTATCAAATAAACATTTTGTAACTCCAAACACAACCCAATCCAGCAACCTCATCTACATCAGGTCCCTCTTCACCTCTGTGAACTTCTTTCCTCCCTTCATCCCGACAAACATCCCTATCCTGTTCCTGCCCTTTCCTCGCTTGCCCTACATTCTCCCCTCTATTGCCTTCTTTGACATCCCACTATTGCCGATCAGTACGCCTTTCATCCATTTTTCCTGCCTCCATAGGATTTCTCTCAACAAACCCCTCTCCTCACCCACCATCTCCAGCACTTCCTCACTTGTTTTCCTTTCGGTCCATTTCACCTTCTCCATCCTTCTCCACACCCACATTTCAAATCCTCCAATCTACGTCTATCCTCCTGCTTCAGTGACCACGTTTCCGCGCCGTACATAGCTACGCTCCATATCAGAGTTTTTACGAGTCTTGTCTTAACATCCCTACTCAACGTCCCCGTCATCAACTCCCTCCTCCTTGAGAAAGCCTCCTTGCCTAGCGCAATTCTTCTCCTTACATCCCAACCACTTTGACCGTATTGGTCCAAAACACTTCCGAGATATGTAAACTGTTCTACCTGCTCTATTTTTTCCCCGCCTATTTTAATATTTAGCTTAGCCTTTTTCTTTCTGGAAAATTGCATAACCTTTGTTTTATTAAAATTGATTCTCATCCCATATTTATCGCACTGAACCTCCAATTCACTTAGCAATGCTTGCAACCCCTTGGCTGACTGAACAACTAATGCTTGGTCATCAGCAAACCTAACCGATTTTACGAATTCCCCTCCGACTGTCATTCCTACCTCCAGTTCTTCTTATGCCTCTTTAATCATTTCCTCCACATATACGTTGAACAGCACCGGTGACAATGGGCAGCCCTGCCTTACACCTCTTCCAAACACTGCGCATCCGGACTCTCCGTTCACCACTCGCACCTGAGCAGTCTGAGACATGTACAGGTTGCGGATCAGTCTCCTGTCCCTCCAATTCATTCCTATTCTCTGCAATACACGCATTAATTTTTCCCAATTCACTCTATCAAACGCTTTTTCGAAATCTACAAAACTGGCAAAAACGTCCTGATTGTATTCTATATTCCTCTCGACTAGTGATCTCATTACTGCAATTGCATCACGCGTACCTCTTCCTTTCCTAAATCCAAACTGATCATCCCCTAAGTAATCATTTGCCTTATTCTCTATTATTTTGTTGATGATCCTGAGAATAACTTTAGCTGCGTGGGATATCAAACTTATTGTTCTATATATAATGATGGACGCAAAACAGAAATATATATATATATATATATATATAATATACACACATATAATATGTATGTATATATATGCATACATACACACAAACATTTCCGTTTTTATTTCATTCACGACCTGGATATTGGTACCAAAATGATTACTACATTATCGAATTTGTTATTCACACAGCAACGCTAATAAACGACCCGCTTAGACGAGTATCCTTAGGAAATCCGTTCGCTGGACCGATTCAAGATTAAATATAAAGCATAAATGCATTCAAACTAAGTTTTTAGGAGATGAAAGAAACCATAGGCTGTTTTTTGAAGTAATCGTTCCTAGTTGTATCCGTTATTCGAACTGCCACTAACTGTCTTTCTCTCCTGTGACTACATATTGATTTTACATTAAACGAAAGCGGGTAGATATATTTAAGTGAAGATTTCCAAATTATTTAAATTTTATCTATATTATCTTATTTAATACTTTGGTTGAAACTTTAATTAGCCAGTCAGCCAAAAGGGAGACTATCATTACATTAGAACATTCGTGTGAGGGTATGGAATGCAGATAAATGTAAATAAAAAAAGTTAATGAAGTTTTCGAAAAAGAGGAAACATAAGTTAAATATTAAAATAGGGGTTCATAAATCAGAGCAGGTGGAACAGTTTACTTATCTTGGAAGTGCTCGGGACCAAAATGGTCTAAGTAGTAGGGGATTAAGATGAAGAATTGCGTTAGGCAAAGAAGCTTTCCAAAGGAGGAGGGATTGATGGATGACACGAACCTTGAATATGTACTCGAGAAGAAACTAGTAAAATCTGTCTTATCGAGCGTAGATTGGAAGTTTTAAGAGATGTGAGTGTGGAGAAGAATGGAAATGATGAAATGAACGGATAGGGCAACCGACGAGGAATGGGAAGAATGGCATTGTGGGGGAGACAAGAGGATTGTCGGGAGAAATCCAACGAAAGCAGGGAAGGTGGATGTAGAGCATGTTGATTAGCGATGGAATGCTGAAGACTGTAATAGAGAGAGGAACTTAAGGCAAGCGAGGAAGGGGGTCGGAATAGG
Organism: Hetaerina titia; assembly: GCA_037158775.1. NCBI lineage: Eukaryota > Metazoa > Arthropoda > Insecta > Odonata > Calopterygidae > Hetaerina > Hetaerina titia. Next base: position 612,372 of record CM073769.1, read on the forward strand.
ATAGGCATATTGGACGGAATGAAGAAAGATAGAATATACGCGTAACTGAAGAAGGATTTATCTGCAATAACCCCTCCTAATTTAATAAGAATAATAAACTCTGTATTTATTTGGTTACAATGTCTCCCATTTGTATCCATGGCAACAAAAGGAACTTTTATGGCTTCAATATAAACAAACTTCAAGATGTCCTATTATGGGAAATACATTTTCCTGCTGTTTTTACTCATGAATAATAATAAACTTAATTGATTTATTCATAGTTCCTCTTAGGCCTAGCAATGGCAACAATACCAACTTTTATCGTATTTAAGGTAAAATTATGAGGTGTTTCTGGAACGGAATTTCTACCCAACTCTCTCACAAATTTATAATCTTGCATAGATAATGAAAATAACAAAGATTAGCATAACGTATGTTTTCTGTTCCTAGATAACTAGGAATGTCGGCTATAAATGTGCATCTTTACCAGTGGTTGGAAATCGCAGTCGTCAGGAATGTGGAAGGAGTCAGAGATGGCAGGAAGGAGGAATCAGGGGATGGGGTAATGCAATGCTAGTAGAATTTAAGTCTTTGTGAGACACTTTCAGCCTACTGTCATCGTTCATTTGGAGGTTTCTTCTCAATACAAGGAAGGGCACTCTATTACATGGTGCTCGTATTAAACGTAGTATGCTGCTTTAGCATTACTCATGAATTTCAACCAACTCCTCAGGGTTTGCTCGCATTTGACAAGACCTCGTCAGAACTCTGCTCATTACATATAAATGAGCCTGACTGTACAAATAACAATTCAATTGCTAAATGACAAATTAAACGGCGTATAACGACCTTCGGAACTTTTTTTTTACGAATACTCGTTCTTAAAGATTTAAGAGACCATTTATTAAAAACAATGATTTAGCATTTGCCTTCCAACTCAGCATTCTGCAACAGTTCTTCATTTTTTTACAACCCTACTGACATGCGATAATCTCCCGAGATCCAACAAGTATGACAGCAGCATAGCGAAGGTTCTCTTTTATTTACCGCCGAAAAAAAATATTTTGAGCATCAGGCTTGGCTTCGAAGCCTTAATTTTTGGACATCAAAAGGAAAACAAAAAAATCTTCACATCTTTTGGGCAAAGTTTGGAATGTTTATAGGAAGCCCCAAGAGGAAGGGTGCTCGCATATCTCCCGTTCCTCTCCCGTGCAAACTACGGTTAAATGGTCTGCGCACACTATCCCTGTGATCACGCTGCCGTGCACCGCGCATCATTCGCCGATATGCACCAACCCGAAACCCCTCCCCGATCTCTCATTCCCTCCACTCTGAAATTCTTTGTCGGTCGGCGAGGGAAGAGGCGGTAGCTTACGGGGGGATGGCAGCGGGTGTGTGTGCATCGCGAGGGTGGGTCGTGGGAGGGGGGAGTTTGGCATGAGTGGCCAGGGGGAAGAAGGAGTGAGTGCAATGCGTTGCACATGGCCGATCCCCTCGCCCTACCCACGGCAGCTTTTCAAAAACACTTCCGTCGCCTGTTCTCTCCCTTCCCCTTCGCCCCACCCCACTCCGCGGCATGGCCTACCCAACATCACCTGCCCTAAACCTCCAAGACCTACTCCCTTCCTCACAGCAGCCGCGTTCGCTCTCCGGAAGGCTGGCGCACGGATGGGCAGAGAGGAGGCCCGTAGCAATTACAGAGCGCCGATGGGGGGAGGGTGGAGGAGGGCGTCAGGTGGGATGGTCGGTCGGGGGCTGTGGGGTGGAAACGGCGGAGGGAGGGTTGCTACCTGGTGGTGGAGGGACGGGCGGTCGGTTGGTAGCTAGGCGATGGCCCTCCTCCGCTGCACGCCCCCTGAGTACTCATTCACTCTGAAAAGCGAGGCGTCATCCGCTCTTGCGCCATCCGCCGCCGCCTTCCAACAATTCGAGGCGCTGGGTATTCCCCCGGATCACCTCCCGTCTCCTCCCCTCAAGTTGGACCGATACTCCTGAATGTCGGGACACAACAGAGGAGTAAGTTTTTTTTTCTTCGCGTACTGCATTCAAAATTTCCGTTCATTATTTACTTTAAAGGGAGAAATCATAAGGAGACATGAACAATGGATGCAAAGAATAATGATTGGCAATGGGATGTTGAAGACTGTTATAGAGGGGAGAATGTTAGGCAAACGAGAGAAAGGGAAGGAACAGGATAGGGATGTTGAACGGGATGAAGGGGGGAAAGAAGCAGACAGAGATGAAGAGGGACTTGATGTAGAGTAGGTTGCTGGATTGTGTTTTGTTAGGAGTCACAAAATATTTATTTGATAGTTGTTGCTAGTAACATAGTAAAAATATCTCATTTTTGCATTTTTTATCTCCTGCTTAGCTTTATTCCTAAATTTCTTATATGTATCAAATAAGGTTATCTTTTTTGATCTCTTAAAATTACGGAAAACAGAATCGCGTGCAGCCATGATTTTTCTTACGTCTGGTGTCATCCATGGTGCTGGTGGCTTAGAAACACTTATGGGTTCTTTCAGGAGCGAATGACTCCAGCAATTGAATTAGAAAAGGATTTAAAACTTCAACTTTTTCTTAGACGTAATTTAGATATTCAATATTGCACCATGGAAGTGATTAAGCGGAGTCGATCCAACCATATTCATTTGTAAGATTCAAGTTGCGTGTTCGAATAAAGGTTGGCTTAAACTACTATGGGGTGTTTATTTAGTGAGCAGACTATGTAGATTAAGTCATGGTAGGAGATGCCAGGTGCAGTGAGTTGGCCATGGGAAACTACTTTTTCAGGATTAGAAGTGATAGCTAAACCTATCCACGTTGAGCATCCTTTGGTTGTATTTGTTGGTTCAAGTGGCAAGATATTTAAATTACAAGTACGTAAAATGTACCGGAGATAAGTGGTATGATAGGAGCTTACATTTGAATCAAAATTAGCATTGAAGTCCCCTGTGATCATGAAATGTTCGTATTCATTGACATATTTCCATATTACTTCATCAATATCAGACAGGTGAGCAATTTTTGGAAACCTGTAAATAACGCCCACGCAGATTTTTTATGTCTTAATAGCTATCTCCAAAAGCACCTATTCAGGCCTTCTGGGGTAATTGGGTTTGCTGCCACTTTATAACTTGTATTTTAAATTACTTCTGATAAAAAATCCAACTCCCTCCCCACATATTTTCCAAATATCATTACGCAATAATTTATAATTGGGTATTTTTTACGGAGTCGGATAAAATCGAAGGCCTAAGCCAGGTTTAGGCTAGTGCAATGATATGCAAGTTATTGTTAACGAAGAAGGAAGGAGGTAGGAAGTATAAGGAGATGAAGAAAGGCTTATTGTAGAGTAAAATGTTGGGTTGTGTTTTGTTCAGAGAGACAAGAGAAATATTTTGTTGTTGGGTCCATCTAAAACCTACCTTAACCAGTGATATACCTATAATAATAATTTACTATAACGTTAGCCTATAAGAGGAGAGGCCATAGAGTAGAGATACATAAGTCATTTGGTCTTGTCTACAAATTTTTAGAACTTCTTTGAAGGTTTTTAGAAGCTTTTGCACATCGTAGAGCACTCATAAAACATTGGTCGTCGGAATGAACAAGAGAGAAATATTATATTTTAGTCAACACTCTACATACACAACCAATTTCAAGTACTATAGCAACAAAATGGAATAAATCAAATCAGGGAAACAATGCAGAGAGGGTGCCTAGTTGTATGTACATGGTTCTTTAAACTCCAATGGATCCTATTGAATTCCATGAAGTGCTGCCCTTTTAGGACTTATCTGCATTCTATCGGTGTTGAATGGCAGAATCAGCTTATTTTTTAATTTTGCATCAATTTCGTAGGGTTCCGGTAACCATGAGTGAAACTGCAAGTTTTTAGACTCTTGTTACACAGGATCGTCTGTTTAATCATCCATTTCGTCACATTCTTGTCGTTATCCACAATTCATATTACGAGAGAACAATAAAGGGTAGAAAAATGTCGGCCATTCCGGCTCTTACACCTGGGAAAGCGCTCGCTGAAAAACGAAACGAAAAATTCTTACGGCAAACATTTGAAGAAGACGATTGCTAAGAGACGCGTGCATCAGCCGACATTGAAACTTAGCATATGCCATATCAGTGACTACATTGTGCATAAAAGTGACGCCAGTTAACTTTGCGTCGAGCTTTGGATTCCGACCATGCTGGTAGGGTTACATACTCCTTCCGTACCAAAACATCGCATATAAGAAAATCAGATCCGGGAGTCCAAAGGGAAGCCTATATCCCACTTCGCGGCGATTAATTCACACTTCCCAACTCGGGAAAGTTGCGGGACAACACGTTTGACGACATAATTCATTCAAAATGATATTGTGACCCAAGCAGATTCAGTCAAAGACATGAATAGAAGGCTCAAAATTCTGTCCGAAACTTTGAAAAAAAGGAAACTGAAAATGAAATTGAAGTAAACAAAACCTATGATAGTTTCTAGAGAGAGGACAGAACCCCTTGTAAATTTAATTAAAGGGGAATCAAGGATGAACCATGTAGAAGTGTTCTGCATCCTTGGGAGCGTAATAACAATAGATAATAGATGCATCTCTGCAGTGAAAAGGAGGATAGCCTTGGAAATTAAAATTTTTAAAATCTTTGGGAAAAAAACACGTGAAATTGAAAATTTTGGCGCAAAAACGTTCATTGTTACATGGATGCGAAACGTTGACAGTGAATGGAAAGATGGAGAAGTCTCGGTTGGATCCAATCGAAATATGGATTTGGAGTAGGATAACAAGAACGAGATAAATAGACAAGAAAATCGACATACCTGTAAAAGTATTGAGAGGATTTAAGGAGAAAAGAAATTTAATGAAAGAGGCAGAAAAGGAAAATTAAAATTTTCAGCACGTTCTGTGTCATAATTTCCGGGAAAATTGAGGGGAAAATACCTGGAGAAAAATGATGAGGAAGGCAAAGAAATAAGTTTCTGGATGATATAAAAAGTACCATGATAGTCACAACACATAATGATTTGAAAAGAACAGCTATGGAGAAAGACAGGACGACGAGGCTCCGTCTTTAGAAGGTGATGATAGCAAGCTGTAATTCAGAGATAGAAGGTTGTGGCATTGAATCTTTGATTCACTCTTAAATAGATAGACATTTCTAATGCCCAAAAAACAATACCCCGACTTCAAAAAAAATATTTTTCTTGTTTGGTTGAAGATTTACACAGAATATAGTATATCCTTATCGTCGGAACAAAAAGGTACTTAACTTAAATAAATCTTATTTCATATGATATCCATTGAAGCGTATCGATTAGATCTTAAGAAATAAAGTAAATCGCCTACATTCATGAAAAGGAGAATATTATCGATTGCCTCGCCAAAAGAATTTATGTACCGCGCAACAGCTTTCGGTTCGCTCCCCGTCCGGTCTCCGGAGTTATGCGCAAGCGCGACAGAGGTTCGTACCTAGACCTTAGGGTAACTTCCGGCTGACGACCACTTTTGAAGCCTTGATGTTCTTTCATTTCGTTCGTCCCAGCATCGGCACATATCGGATGCAATCGCAGAGGAAATTATTCCAGAATTACTGCTAATTTTCACACAACCATCATGTGGCACCAAGTCTGACTTATACGAGTCCGTATTCTCCTCCACCTTAATGAGTTACACGACATTTTGGCGAACGAAAGTGTTTGAATCGGATGTATGTATGCGATAAAGTTTTGAGTTTGACAACATGAAAATGTATAGCGCTCATGACTTCAACGTGTCTGATGCAAAACGTATAAAAAAACACGTTTTTTTCGATGGATTATTTTTATGAGTGAAATGCGGTTTTTTTGTGTCTAATAGAAAGCAAACACAAAGCGTCCCGCAGTGCACAAAGAACTCGATTGTTCCCCGGCTACCGACGACAGGGTGGGCTCTTGTTCCCCTTTGCCCCAGTCTCGACCGTGATGACGCCGTCGCGCCCCCCCGCCCACATCACCTCAACCACCGTCGTGTGCTTAAGTGCCGCAGCTATATTGGACGACCTTGTTGGGAGGAATTCTGTGTCGATGGGGGAGAATCAAGTCATTCTAGGGAATAGAAGATCAATTAAAAAGGTGAATTAAAAAAATACACTCACTTCAAAAGCAGTATTATTAAAAAAAATAGAATCTATCATTAAAAATCTTAATTATGTCATTAGGTTTTATCAATTTTATGATAAAAGATAAAATATTTGTAGAAGAAACAATGCCGTTTTTCATCTTACAAAAGGCGTCCAGGAAAAAGATCTTCCACATAATGAAAAAGGGATTTCGCGCAGGATTTATTCTAGGCAGCAGTGAGCATTATTCTGCATTCATTGTCACTTGTATTCCACCCGCGCACGAAATACGCCTGATTCGCTAACATGTACACTTAAAGCAGGAGTCTTTGTCAGTAACGGTGCCCAGATTGATTTTCCAAGCTACTGGTACCCAGATATATGTACAGAGAATCCGGTGACTTGTTTTTTGCCCTGAGTACACCTACATACCTCTAAGATTACATGCACAACATAAATATTTGATTGATACAAATAGTTCGAGTTTACAATGACAGGAAGTGATCAATTTTAGCGTCGCATTGCATTGGTAGGCGAGGCCACAGATTTGCGTGCAGAGCCGAATTGTAAAAGAATAACTGTTTTTCTCCCACTGATTCTTACCTGCACTGTTTTTTGGGGTACTTGATATGTAGACGTGAGTGTATGAGAGAGTATTTCGAATCTGACCCTGCGGCAGACAATCTCTCCCTTATTTTATCACTCTTACTGTCCGATGGACCGTTAATATCTATACACAAGTATAGAAGTCTTGTTCTAGCCGGGTCTCTTCGTATTTAAATTCCCACTAAAGTTGCCATAATTTAAATACTATATCTTTACTGCTTCAGAGAACGATTTTTAAAATTATGAACAAACAGCCTAATTTCCTTAAATACCCTGACAAAAACTTTTAAGCAACTTGTGGATGCAATTGAGGTAAAGATACGTAATCATGTATCGGGATGCTTAATACACATAATTATGAATATACACGTATCCCATAATTTAGCAACTCAACTTTTATTGAATTCTCTGTAAATTCTTATCTCACGCATTATAAAATTTTCAACTATCTTTCAAGATAATTTTAATCTGGATTCATGTAGGAAATCAAATAGTATAGTGTCTTGATCTTGTTAGGTCTCTTCGTGTTTGTAAAGGCTCCCAAATTCAAATTTATAAAGTTACCTTATCGCACTTTCTTTTCGTAACAGTTTTTATGCAATATTGTGTGCGTAAGAAAGTACAAGCTGTTTCAGCTAAATTTGCAAGAAAATAGTCATTGAGTGAGTTTTCCAATAAAAAACGAACAAAAAATTGCAGCAATGAAACACTGGGGATAAACATCTTACACCCTTCCCACCTGCAGTCTCTTAAGAAATAAAATCGATGAACGAATTGAAATACATGTGAGGCACACTTATCGTAAGACCTAAAATTTGAAAGCGTGTAGGGAAATTCTGTGGCGCAGCATTAAGGAAACTAGTGTTCATGAAATGAATGGTGTGCGGAAATATTCGAATGAAAAAGTTTAGGAGACATGTTGCGAAGATGCCTCGCGTAGACGAGGAGCCATCACGGTTTCTCGTTAGACCTCTCGTAGAATGCACGACGAATGTTTGTGACCCTTCAAGGAAGGACTTTATTTCAGAAACAAGAAGGATAAAAATATATTTGCTGACAAACTTAACACCCCTACATTTAAAAGTCTCGCCAAACAAGAGACAACCTGCCTTCCTATTTTAGGTTAACTCCACCTTCAATTCCGCACACTTCCTTCCTCTCTTCATTCCGTCCAACATTCCCATCCTATTCCTTCTTCTTCTTGGCTAACTTTCTCCCCTTTATCACAGTCTTCAATATCCTATTGCCAAAAAAAAATGCTCTGCGTCCATCTTTCCTGTCTCCTTCTGATTTCTCTCAATTTATGCCTAGCAACATGCTTCAATGAACATGTTTCCCAGCCGTAAAAAACTACCCTCCAAATGACATTTTCAACGCTTTTTTTCTCAGAATTTTTACTCAAACGTCCCTGTCAACAACTCTCTGCGTATTGTGAAATCTTCGTTATCTAACGCAATTCTTCTTCCGATGACCCCAACTAATTGGACCATCTGTGCCATAACACTTCCTGTCCCAATTTCTAAATTGCATGGCTCAAGCAGATGGATTCCAATCAAGTGAAGTTTAGTTTGCAACCCACGTCTCCTTCCGTTGGGCGGATCTCGGCAGCAGCTTCTCTCAACGCCATTCTTTCGTCAACGCGTCGTCTAGGAGTGGACGCGGGGGGCCTTCAGTTGTCGCAAAGGGGTCGGTCGCTTCAAAACCGCACCGACACTGGCAAATCGACGTCCACACCTCGAGGAAGCCACCGCTTGTTCCATCAATCTAGGGTCGATGAATTGGCAGGGGCGTGTTTCCATCGAGAACAGATCGACTGTGTGTGTGGTAAACCGAACCAAAACTATTGAGTGGTTTCGCGCCACAAAACCACGATAATAAACCCAAAGGTTGGATTTCGGCAGGTGATCCCCGCCATGCATTAATCCCTTTCCCTACGGCTTGTGAAATTCACACATTAACAGGATAATGTTGGGGGAAGTGGGAATCAGGTCCTTTCCCCCTGTTCCGCCCTAGAGTTTTCGTAAAGTTTCCCGAACACGTTGGCTTAGGAGTTGCTCACGGGCATCACTCGGATTTAAACGTTGGTCCTTACGGATCAGTGAACGATATTTTTACCCACTAGGCTGCCACTTGCAACCCTCAAGAGAAATGACTACAAACTAGGAAAAAATAAATACGCGTAGCGCGTGCAGCTGTGCTTTGAGAGAAAAAGCGGCAGAGAAATGGCTGGAATTTTATTTTTATCGCAATCACCCGCGGGTGTGCACTCAAGTGCAAGAAATACAAAACGGCGGAAAAAACCAGTCACTTACACCGGCGCTCGAACGCTCATTCCTCTCGATTTTCTATCATGAATACGATTATTTCATGTCATTTTACCGATGAAGTACAGTAATTCATCGTAACATCTACAACGTCTAAAAAAATTTTAACGTGTACTTAAAAAAAAACGTTTTTAAATGTTGCTCTAAAGCCAAAGCTAGGAATTCGCTGCGAGCGAATTTTGTATCTCAAATGGCGAGGGCAATCGGCAGGAAATGGAGAGAATTAGGGTGCGAACCCATCCCGAGGGTCGATGGATATTTCTTTCCCGTGCACACGTTCTCGAGAGCGGCTGCGACTCAACGGCAACTGCCTTTTTTCCAGGAAATGTAATAAAAGAGTACGCCGAGTTTCCGGTTTTGTTAATTACTTATTTGTTAGAATCGGGCGGCGTACAGAGAGATCGAGCGCATTAATTTCTTTGTTTTCTATCCTCAATGGTACACCGATTCTAATTCCCCATCCCTACAGAAAAATATGTGGTTCAAGCTGCATAGGCGACGTTAAACTGCAAAAAAAAAAACCCGCCACCTGTTCCATTTAAGTATACAATTATCGCCAAGAGGGAATGAATGCCACACCAAATTTGGTATCCTCAGCAAGACGGCCGGCTCTTACTCTTCCTAGATCTGTTAGTTACATAACCTAACAGTCTAGTGACCTCAACGCCTTACCCTCGCGCAATTCCTCATGGAAATTCGATGGACAAGATGCAGATGGTGCGAAATGCCTTCGCCTGTCTCACTACCCTTATCCCGCGAGTCAGAGAGGACCGTGCGTGTGTCGGGGGGGAGGGATAAGGCGGTGCATCCCCCATCAGAGAGGCGAGGAGGGGGTGGGCTGGAAAGGGGTGAGGCGACGACTTCCTCAAGGAAGCCCGTGCCCACGCACTTCCGCGTGCGCGCGTCATCTCGATCGTGACAGTGCCCCTCACGAATGCATACATACGCGCATTCCTCCGTAGTACGCGGGAGGTGGGAGGAATGGAGAGAGGGAGGGGGACGGGGGAGAGAGGCGAGGGCGAGGAGGAAGTGGTGGGGGACCAGCAGCGGGAAGAATCATCCTGCGAAGGGGGATAAAGTGGGCTGGGGAATATCCAGGAGGGGTGCAGATGTTCGCCAGGCGTCGACGCCTGGGACGGCTGGAGGATTAGGGGGAGGGGACGAATGCTCGCGGGGGCGGAGGGGGAGGAGACGGAAGCAGCAACAATGGGGACGCGAGGCTCCACTACTGCCGAGTGCGTGTGTTTGTGTGCGTGCGCGTGTAGCAGGAGGGCGATGAGGTGGTTGTAAGCAGAGGGGAGGGTTAGGAGGGGCTGCCATCTGCATCGTCCCAGGAGGGAAGGGGGCGCTGGACGAGTGGAGGGGTGGAGAGTGTTCAATGTTTTTTTTCTTCCTCCCCGGGGGGGGGAGGTTGTGAAAAGGGGGAGGGTTGGCCGCCGCCTTTTCGGAGAGGCTTGTAACCCTCCCACCGCGAGGGTCCGGCGTCGAGGGAGCGGGCGGAAGAAAGGGGCACGCTTGTGCCCTGCCTCTTCCCCCCCTACTCACGGGCTTCCTTGAAAGTCACGTGGCCCAAGCCAGCGGTCTCCGAAGTGATCCCTTTCTCCGACCCATCCCCACCCGCCCGCCGGCCGAGCCTCCAACGTTTGTAGAGTGGAGGGAAGGAACGCGCTGCTAATTGATCGCCTCCTCTCTCTCCTTCCCCCCCGGCCCTAAGGGGGCGCTCGCTGCTGGAGTTGTGTGCGTGTGTACTTAGATGGGTGCGAGACGCACTGTGCATCTCTGAGACACTTTACCCCCTTGGTAACCTACACCCTGCCTCCGTTATACACTGCCTCGTACCTTGGCGGTACCACCTGGGGCATAATAGGCACGGATGGTTCTCCAACTAGGACTGGTAAATTTTTAAGGGCTCTGCCCTTTTCTTCGGGTCTTTGCGCAGAGCAAAAGGCGGAGAAGACGCCGCCTTCAAAATGGCGGAGTTTTCTGACTTGCATTGCCGTAAGCAAGCGGGTGGAATTAAGATGGATTACTTTAATTCACCCTCACTTTTATCTTGCATCATACACTTCACCCGGGAAAAAAAACTCTCCACGGTGATGGTCAACCTTTCAAATAAATGCCCCTTCAGTCCTAAGTATCGAAATAATCCCCACCCCGTCTTTTGTCAAACTAGAATTTCGATACATTTAATTTCGATATTATTATTGGGTAATCTACCGGTAAAGGTAGTTTTTTGGATGGACACAACTATCAAATAAACTTCTTGTGACTCCAAACTAAACCCAATCCAGCAACCTAATCTACATCAGGTCCCTCTTCATCTCCGTGTACTTCTTTCCTCCCTTCATCCCGTCCAACATCCTTACCCTATTCCTGCCCTTTCCTCGCTCTGCCCAACATCCTCCCCTCTTTTACCTTCTTCAACATTCCACTACCGCTCAATACACCTTTCATCCATTTTTCCTGCCTCCATAGGATTTCTCTCAACAAATCCCTCTCCTCACCCACCATCTCCAGCACTTCCTCATTTGTTTTCCTTTTGGTCCATTTCACCTTCTCCATTCTTCTCCACACCCACATTTCAAAAGCCTCCAGTCAACGTCTATCCTTCAGCTTCAGCGACCACGTTTCCGCGTCGTACATAGCTACGCTCCATATCAGAGTTTTTACGAGTCTTGTCTTAACCTCCCTACTCAACGTCCCCGTCATCAACTCCCTCCTCCTTATAATTCGTTGTCTCGGGCGTGACTTCATGGAATCGACTTAACATAATGAAAAGAGAAACTTTATAATTCCACATAGATTTATAAGACGGACGACCTAGGTTTCGACGTGGCACGTCATCATCAGGTACATTCTGCAAAGAAAAATTCTTTGCAAAATGTACCTGATGATGACGTGCCACGTCGAAACCTAGGTCGTCCGTCTTATAAATCTATGTGGAATTATAAAGTTTTTCTTTTCATTATGTCCCTCCTTGAGAAAGCCTCCTTGCCTCCGCGCAATTCTTCTCCTTACGTCCCTACCACTTTCACCGTATTGGTCCAAAACACTTCCGAGATACGTAAACTGATATACCTGCTCTATTTTTTCCCCTTCTATTTTAATGTTTAGCTTAGCCTTTTTCTTTCTGGGAAATCGCATAACCTTTGTTTTATTAATATTGACTCTCATCCCATATTTATCGCACTGAACCTCCAATTCACTCAGCAATGCTTGCAACCCTTTGGCTGACTGAGCAACTAATGCTTGGTCATCAGGAAACCTAACCGATTTTACGAATTCCCCTCCGACTTTCATTCCTACCTCCAGTTCTTCCCATGCCTCTTTAATCATTTCCTCCACATATACGTTGAACAGCACCGGTGACAATGGGCAGCCCTGCCTTACACCTCTTCCAAACACTGCCCATCCGGACTCTCCGTTCCCCACTCGCACCTGAGCAGTCTGAGACATGTACAGGTTGCGGATCAGTCTCCTGTCCCTCCAATCCATTCCTATTTCTGCAATACACGCATTAATTTTTCCCAATTCACTCCATCAAACGGTTTTTCGTAAAATCGAAATTAAATTATCGAACTTTAAGTTCTATGGCATACATATGGCAAGGGAAGCTACTGCATTTAGCTTTAACGATTTATAGGTATATGATTTACGATATACGATAGAGATATAGATTTACGATTTAACTAAATATAGCCTTGGTGGGTCGCGGTGGTCCAGTGGGTAGAGCATTGGACTACTGACCGGAGGGTCCCGGGTTCGATTCCCGGGCGAGGCACTCTGGGCACCTGCAGCTCCACCCAAGCTAGTTGATTTTTCGGGTACCAGATCTTCCCCCTACCCTGATGTGTGAATATTCACACGCCGTCGGGCTTGGTACATGGGTGAGCTGATGGGTGAGGTGACATCACCTACTAAACCGACCTTCGGGTTGATTACTGTGTTTGGATTGGATTTGTTGGATGGTGCCTTGGATTTGTTTTAGTGATTCAAGCCGGAGAGAAAAGCGCGAGGCAACAAGGTTTGCTAACCAGAAGACACACAGATGGTTGACTTCTTACATTAAATGTTTTATTCCCGTTTGCAAGTTATGATAGGGGAAGGGGAATATTTTAATCAAAATGTGGATGCAAGTATTTTTCTCTGTTATTTTATCATACTCCTATCATTGGTTCATGCACAGTCCCATCTCATTAATTAATTCACGTGTCTAAGAACGCTCGAATGCTACGTGACATTAAACTTAAAAGGCCGAGTCTCACGTGCCCTTCTCATTAAATCTACATCTTACCCTGGATTCCGCCTCAAAGGGGTGTGTTTCATTCGAAAACCCGTAGTAATTAGAGTCAATGTTTGTGAATAGCCACGTTTAACTCCTGATAAAAGTCACCGCTACAAAATGGTCATCACTCTCAGGGCCGAAAACAGATGGTTATTATTGGAATTTCGTGCAATTTTATTTTTGAGGCGTTTCTAATTTTCCAATTGCTTCGTTCACGAATGTGTTCAGGGGGAATAAAACAATGCCCGTCCATAGGAAGCGGGCTTTTTTGGAATGGTTACTCTTCGCGAAACGTGCCGCACTTTTCTCTCTCGTGTCCTCTTTACGACTATTTCCGAAATTAAGTTATCCTGCCCAACACAACAAACACTCTCCGCTGAGTGTTCGGGGCGAAGTCTCGCCAACGCGAAATAGCGCCTCTTCCTCACCTATTCGTTTGAACATTTGTTTCCTCACCACTCGTTCGCTGGATGGACCCCAGTTTCCTGCATGCCTCTCCGCACGTGTTCATAAACGTACTTTCCCCATTTTCGTCCGGCCCGATGTTGGTGCCATTCCCAGACTTGGTTCTCGGCGGAGAGATTGACTGGGTAGATTCTCTTGTCCCCCGACGTTAATAACTACAAATGTGTATGGTATGCATTTCTTTTCTGATAAATTTATTACTGCCTATTTTTCTCATATTTAATCAGGGCTCCCACTACTGTCAGGATTTCCGTCCTATTTTTTTCTGTTAACCCAATAACAATTGCTACTTTTTTAACGTTTATTTGAAAGATATAACGATTTTACTTTGAACTTGATCTAATCCGTTGCGGGTCGAAATATCATCTCGTGGATCCAATATTCAGCACGTATTTTTCAACCAACTGTGAATCGAGTGAAATTTCAGTCTCATCTTCCGGATTCTTTCAACGTTTCCATTTACACTCAAGGGAATGAAACTCTCAAAGATTGACGGACGACAAAATTATGCAGCAAAATGTTTTCGCTGCAGAAAAAAAAACATGGCTCAGAAGGAAAAATCGAAAATCATACTCATTTGTTTCGATCGGTCGCGGTTGGCCTATAGGGCCTCGCAGACGGTTGCTGACCGCATCAAAGCCGGGCGGGGTCAGTGGTGCACGTAGCCACGAGAAAGTGGAACAAAGACGTGCAAACAGGCTAACCAAATGCAGTACATCTTTTCCGAGCTAGTAATTTCATACATACTAAGAATCCTACGTTTAGTGGTGTTTTGCATATTAAAAGAAATATTACATTTTAAAAGGCCCTCTAAAATGGCTAAAACATTCTGAAATTTAAAAAAATACTAATGAAATAGCATTTAAAAATATTCTACCATCGGTCAAAAATCGAGGTGGTGTAATAAAATATTTGTTTGGTAAAATCGGCCGAAGTTTTAAAAAATTATCTCACCGATTGTTCAAATGATTACGGCTGTGACATAAAAGTGATTCCTTTCTCTATGAGGTTACGTACCTTACACATTCTGAATTTCAGACGGCACGATACAAAATTCGCCGAATAATTTAAATATACCTATCAGGATAGCTATATTTGGCAAATGTTAAAAAACCCTTTCAGTTAACCGTCAAAAGTAATTATTTCACGCTACTTTTCCACTGGACGTATTGGTTTGCATTGGAGCATTATCAAGATTTAGGAAATGAGGCAAAGTCGTGAGGAATGGCGGTCAAAACTCGAAACGTCATCAATTGTGCTGGCAGTGATCAATCGGTCGCCGTCTCCGAATCAGTCGCCCATCGAGAACTTGGGAGCGGCGTGCGAAGCGGACACTTGAAACAAGAGAAGGCCGGAGTGAGAAAGAAGCCCGGCTCGGTTTAGTTGTCTACGAATGCCGCGACCGAAATGTTTTTTTCGCCGACGAAATTGAGGTCGGCCTCCGGGACAAAAAGTCGCCCACAGCAGAGAAAAGGAGAGGAGAGGAAAAGGGCCATTCTTTGTTCGTTCGAAAGTATTTTATAGCCACTCAGGCGAAATTCGCGGCGTCTTCAACGGAGGGATTTAAATTTCAACGCTCTCGTTTGGGTGCCTAAAATTTGTGCAAAACGTGACACTCAAATTCCCAAAGATAAATCCGGGTGTGTCATTGGCTTGTATCTTTAATTGTTCGATTTACGGATCGATCCATTGCGGACACTCGCGGGAAGATTAGATTATGCAAAGATCAAGCGCATACGTAAATTAGTAAAGATAGCGAAAGAGTGTGCCAGGACACATTAGGAACGAAAAGGGACGAACTGGATAAGTGGATATTCCATACGATTTCCCAGTCAACCAGCAAATGAGATGGACTCAAGCTTAACCATGCAGGCTATAGTTAACAATTTGGTCTTAATGATTGTATAAGGTCATTCGGGAACATATAATTATTTAATGACTTATTAAAACTAAATAGTCCCTTTTTACAGATATATATATATTTTTTTTACATGTATATGGGTCGCGGTAGTCCAGGGGGTAGAGCGTTGGACTACTGACCGGAGGGTCCCGGGTTCGATTCCTGGGCAAGGCTGGGCACCTGCAGCTCCAGCTTGTTGATATTTCGGGTACCGGATCTTCCTGGGAATCGATAACCGGCACAGGGAAAGGAACTGGCCCCCCTACCCTGGCCCTGATATGTGAATTTCACACGCCGTCAGACTTGGTACATGGGTGAGCTCTACCATCACCTACTAAACCGACCTTCGGGTTGAATACTGTGGATATGGTTATATATATGAAAAAATATAATATTTTTATATATTTATTTAGACTTAACAGTCCCTCCTTACAGATAACCCCTAAGCACACAAAGATTAAAGAAAATTACAAACACCCAAGCCTTAGGTGGAGGAAAACATGCGGGAATCGAACCCGTCACCTCTAGGTTGGAGTGCGAGGTAGTTATTCCGCCACCGCCGAGGCCGGCAATTGAGGGAATGTGATTTATATCAGTATTACACTTTAATAATAATAATTCACTTCTGAAAGTTACTAGGGTACTTTGAGGCGATCTATCCAAAGCCACCTAGGACTCTGAACTTTGACTGCAATCCTCAGGCCCATTTAATGGGCTAAAATTTTAAGAAAGCATTCTATTTCTGCGAACAATATTTTGAGGACTGCGATTTGCGATGGAATAAGGCCTATTAGATACTCAAAGATATTCCTGAAACATCAGTTTAGTATTAAAATATTTACGGAGATAGAAAGATGTAAATGGTTTAGTTACAATTCAACGGTGCCCGGAGAAATATAGCGAAATAGTTTCATGATAAAAAGAAAAACACAAAAAGTCACTCGTGATTTCGTCGTCCAGGCTGAGACTTGGAGAAAGTTAACTCGTCTGTACCTGATTATGAAGCTCAGGCATCGAAACGCTTAGCAGGCTTAGCGAAACCTACAATGGGCACGATCATTTTAATTTCATATTGCTATAATTGTTAAAGAAGGTAATAGAGGGGAGAATGTTGGGTAAGTGAGGAAAGGGCAGTAACAGGATAGGGATGTTGGACGGGATGAAGGGAGGAAAGAAGTACACAGAGATGAAGAGGGACCTGCAGTAGATTAGCTTGCTAGATTGGGTTTTGTTTGGAGTTACAAAATGTTTATTTGATAGTTGTGTCCATCCAGAAACCTACCTTAACCGGTAGATTACCTAACAATAATAATTGTTAAATGTAGTCATAAAAATGCTCACTTGAACTGCTTCCTTCCTTCTTAATTTCAGAATAATGTCGCACACGAACAGATGTGCTCAAATGAAGACTATCTCTAACTTTTAACCTTCATTCAACATCCTGGATTTATCAAATATGGAAACTTTAAGTCCTTGTTTAACTTGCATAAATTTCGCAGCATCGCATAAAGCAAACGTTCGTCAGATAAAAATGAGGTGACATAAATTACCCTTCTGAGCGGTATTGAAACGCTGTCCAGGTAGGGACCTGAATAAAATACACTAGTAATAACAGACGACTAACGACTCTCTGAAGAAAATGCAAATAATGTAAGTGCACGGATCTGATGACTTACAACGGTTGATCTTAACTTCGGTTAAAACATTGACCAAAGCTTCATGCAAGACGCAGAAGACGAAGAAGTACCAGGAGTAGACCCTCCACTCGACGTTGCCTACTTATTCATCTCAATGAGCGGATAGAATTGCAATCATTGATTGCTGTACGGATAACAGGATAAGTGTGAGTGGTATGATTTGAGAGTCTAAAGCATTAATACGAAAGTTATTAGACAATAACTAAATAGGACAGCTAAGCAATGTGCAAAGTAGTGGCCGAGACGTAATAAAGTAGGAGGGCGCATGTTAAAGGAGGAGCACTTCACATGAATTTGGGAGGTATTTTAGACGAGATTGGTCGTAGCAGCCCGAGAATTAAGAGATTAAATGCATTAGCTAATGAAGCAGTTGTTATACATATACGTGGGTCGACGGCTTGCGTTTTAAGACGTAACGAAACTTGTGAAAACCTTGACGCGTGGAGTACAGAGCAGAGTTTTCGCATTAACTATGAAAGTTGGTTGTTTGGGTTTGAGGATAAGGGTTAGATGGAGGCTTTTGGGATGTGGAGAGGAATGGAGAAATGAAATGGACGGAAAGGAATACAAATGAACGGGTGCTCTAGAAGGGGAAGAGGGAAGGCAATTTGAAGACATTTGAAGGAGTCATTTATTTTTCGACTATTCACCCTCCTAAGAATTTCTCATCAACGATAATTGTATTGAAATCATCAACTTGAAATTACTTCCATTAGCTATAGGCACTGTCGACCAGAGCGCGGATATTCTTTAAAGCTTAACCTCTATTTTTTTTCATTTTCGGCGCGCATTCCGATGCGTAAAAGGAGGAGAGGGGAAATCGTCGATGGTGCGGGTGGAACGGCATTATTATTGAAATTATGTTCAGGGAAATAAAATCGGGAAAAGAATTCCAAGAAACTCTTTGGACTTCGAAGCCTGGAGGCGTTCTGGCAGACCATAATATAGCAAATCACATCTTTATTTGATTTAGTTCCCGAATTACTTTGTGCGGAAAATATTTTTTTGGAATCTTTCTAATTTTTCCGCCGGTTATGACGACATTTTAAATGGAAATTCTTCATGAAATTTAAATATCTGTTTCGTCCGGACATTAATTCATCCTAAATTCCACTCCTTTGCGCTTCACATTGCGAGACCCTTGAATATTCATTATTATTGAAGAATTGTGCTTTTCCGCGGATTAGTTTATGCTACAGTGCCAATTCATCTTATCAGTCGAAATGCGTTGTGGTATACTAAACTACGAGGCGTTTTCATAAAGTAAGGCCCGTTTGGTCACAGGAAAAAATATACTCATATGAAACACATTTTATTGGCTCTTTTAGTTAGCTACAAACCTACTTCACTTATCTACATAATCGCCGTTCACTTCTAAGCATTCTTCGTACTGCTGCACCAGCTTCTTTAACCCCTCTGCATAGAAACTCGCCGCCTGAGGGTTGAACCAATCGACAACGCCATTCTTGAGTTCCTCTTCGGTTTCGAAACGTTGTCCACCGAACCACTGCTTCAAGTGCAAGAAGAGGAAGTAGTCGCTGGGTGTAAGGTCAGGACTGTACGGTGGGTGGTTTAAAGAGTTCCCAACGACCCAAAAACTCTCGTCCACTGGACATTCTTTGCTCTTTGTGGTGGTCGGTGAGCATTGTCGGTATGCAATGTGGGGTATCCGAGGTTTTCCGTAACAATATTGTAGACAGTAGTGCGTCCAAGTTGAGGAAATTGTTCAGCCAGGCCATTAATTGTCAATCGACGATCACATCGCAGTTTTTGTTCCACTTGCGAAACAATTTCATCGGTCAGAATACTGGGCCTACCACTTCGCTCTTCGTCATGGAAATTTGTTCGTCCATTTTTAAAATCACAGCACCATTGTCTAACCTTTCCTTCACTCATAACAGTAGGTTTATAAACTAGGCATAATTCCCGATGAATTTCAGCAGCCAACAATACTTTTTCACACAAGAATAGTACGACAGAACGCACTTCACAGCTGGCGGGATCAACGATTGTCGCGGACATTGTTGTTTGCATGCACGGACAAGCAAACGACTTCTGAAACAAAACAAATGCTGCTATAGCTTCTCAATGAATCAGTAGATGGCGTTGCAGGAGCAAAACTGTGTTCTGAAGCGCCAATATTTAACTATAAGCAAACGGTACTTATTTTAAGAATACTCCTCGTACATGGAGAAGGACTCTTGTGTATAAAAGTGTAGTTGTTCATTGAAAACTAATATCAACTGAGAATCGGAATGAATCCCTTGATTGTAATTAGGAACGTGCTAAAGAGGAGTTCTTTATAACAAAGACATTCCAATCCGAGTGTCTCTTTGACTTTTACAGTAAAGTATATAAACTAAGTGAAAAAAGTCACAAAAAAATTTCTGAAAAAGTATTGTACATGGAACGGAATGGATCGCCGTCAGTATTATTCTTATTACCGAATGTTTTGTATGAAATTTTAATATGAATATTATCAAATTCTCGCTCATTCATCCTGTTTATGTGGAGCTATGTTACCCCTGCCATAAGTACGAATCTTCAGTTAATTTATGATTCTCTGTTTTCGAAACGAAAAATAGGTTTATCATTAATTATTGGGTAATCTACCGGTTAAGGTAGGTTTTTGGATGGACACAACAACCGACTAAATATTTTGTGAATCCAAACAAAACCCAATCCAGCAACCTAATCTACATCAGGTACCTCTTCATTTCTGTGTAGTTCTTACTTCCTCCCTTCGTCCCATCGAACATCCCTATCCTGTTCCTGCCCTTTCCTCGTCTGCCTAACATTCTCCCCTCTATTACAGTCTTTAACTGTAATATTGCTGATCAATGCACCCTTCATCCATTTTTCCTGCCTCCATAGGATTTCTCTCAACAAACCCTCTCCTCACCCACTATCTCCAGTACTTCCTCATCTGTTTTCCTTTCGGTCCATTTCACCTTCTCCATTCTTCTCCACACCCACATTTCAAAAGCCTCCAATCTACGTCTATCCTCCTGCTTCAATGAACACGTTTCCGCGCCATACATAGCTACATTCCATATCTAAGTGTTGATTTTTTTGACATCCTTACTCAACGTCCCTGTCACCAACTCCTTGCGAAAGCCTTGCGAAGCGCAATTCTTCTCCTTACGTCCCTAATACTTTGACCTTGTTGGTCCAAAACACTTCCGAGATAGGCAAACTGCTCTACCTGCTCTATTTTTCCCCTCCTATTTTAAGGACACTAGCTTATGTGTACTTCTTTCTGTCGGCATCATTGAGGTAACAGGTCAATCTACATCTACAATCTACATCTACACATGTTTAATAGTTAACAAGTGCAAATAGCATACCTTTCATGTCAGCACATTTGTGGAAATGCTATTATTGGTAGTGATACCTTACTAAGAAGTATTATACTTGCACGCAAACATTTGCACCGTTAAAAAAATACGTTTAATGATCGATAGCGCGTGTAACGATGCTCATTATAAGAAAACATTTTTACTAATGATCTTTTTTATCGTTCAAAAAGGATGGACTAACATTGTGCATTAAAAATAACAAAATAGATAAACAATAAAATATGAAATTATTTAATATGGTGAATAATGCATCAGGGTCACAAATGGATAGACTAAGGTGTTATTTAGTTACTGCCCGACAATGGCAAGAAAACAGCCTACATTGAGCGCATCATAATCATTTATTACAACACAATTGTTTTAAAAAATACACCCAATGTCACCGTCATACTAGTTTAGAATTATTGTCGCGACTCATTCTGAATATGGTCAATGGATGCAAAAACAGTTCGAATCACTGTTATTTCTTTCAGATCGGTGATATCGCCCCAGGCCACCGTTCTAACTCATTGCTCAGCAGAAGTTGCTCCGGCCTCAAATCTGGCCCCTGATGTACGCTGAACCCAAACGGATCCCTCCATTAGTGAGGTGTGGGCAGAGGGGGTGGAGAGGGCGCCTCTCACTCGGAGCGATTCGATGCGGGGGGGAGGCGGGGGGGAAGGAGTCTGTGGAGGAGCACGACCACCTCCGCCACACCTGCCGTTTGTCCTCCCTCCCCTCCTTCCCCCGTCCACT
This sequence comes from Hetaerina titia, assembly GCA_037158775.1. NCBI lineage: Eukaryota > Metazoa > Arthropoda > Insecta > Odonata > Calopterygidae > Hetaerina > Hetaerina titia. The sequence goes on from CM073769.1 coordinate 633,833, forward strand.
GCGACTCTTCCCCTCTCCCTCCCCGCCCGCCCAACGCATGTCCGAAGCCTCGAGAGATCTCCGCCGACCTCAGTCCGAGCGGCGTGGCGCAGATGAGAAGAAGAGAGATGAGGTAGACTTCGGAGAAGACTCGTGTGTTCCTTTCCACGTTCCCTGAAATTAAAATCCCGCACGGAAAGACGGGAACGGCGGGATCTCCCGCAGACTCCACCTCTCACCTTTTCCTGGGGTTCCCCAGGGGATTATACGTACGCACCAGCAGGTAAAGGGGCGGTGGTGATGACATTCATGCTGATATCATTTTACAAGACACACCTTTGTTCCCACTGAAAAGCAAGTGTTGCTTTTTTCCCTTTTTCGATATTGAGCGGTGAGAAAACTCGGGCAGGTAGGTGAGCATTTGGCCGGAGATAACGAGAGAATCTTTATTGCTCTTTGATGAGCCATCTTAGCAGACGGAATCGATTACATTTTAAGTGAACCCCTCTTCCTGCAAACAGGAAAATAAAATATGCGATTAAGAAACTAGTGGGACACTTGGCTAATTGGGCTGAATTTGAAAAAAAATAAAATGATGTTTTTATAAAAATACTAGTCTCGCTATCGTTTAGAACATTAACCAAACCTAAATACTTAGCACCTGCACAGAATGTGTTAAATACCTGGGTACAATCCTCGCCCAATACCTTTTGTAGGGAAACAGTGAAAAATACGCGCACTACCTATCGGGAAATTTGAATTTATTAGAAAAGATGTGAAACAAAGTTGATCAGAAGATTAAAGAGTTTATGTAGATGTTTAGTTTAAGAGTTTTTGTTCACTTAAGGCAGAGTGTGCTGCTATGATTTGGTATTCCTGTAAGGACGGATTGACCTCCGGAATAATTATGGCAGAGAGAAGTGCGACACCTATTAAACGATGTTGCGTTTGATGAACAGAAGATTAATAATGAGCCTTTGCTATCATTCGTATTGTGCATGATTTAATACTGTGGTATGTAAACTGATAAATAGGCTTCGATGTAGATCGTGTCATCTTTCAGATTTGCCAAGTGATTTCACGTTGAATCCAGTTATGCATGTCATTCTGTCATTTGTGATAATGGGCTCCCGCACATCAACAAAAATTACTATCATTTATCATACTGCTGGTGGAATTAGGAAAGAATAAAGGATGAATCTCGTGTGTAAATACAAGCCAGTCTCTTTCCTGGATACATCAGGTTTTCATCTGCATAATAGACCACTCGTGATTGGGGGGAGTGGTGTTACGGCGTGAGCCATTTATGAATTAATATGCACTTATCATAAATATACTAATAATTATTTACACATACGATACGTATACACGCACGCATACTCCTATGCAGAAATATACGTACGCTCCAATGTTTGTTTATTTGCAGGCATTGTCTTACCACGGAAGTCACTATTATAAAATAGGATCAGTGAAACATAACAAGAACCCAACTAGCGAAATCGAGTAAACGCTTTATTCTAGATGCGTTGTTTATCTCCTGAGTCACTACATTCGGTCCTTCGCTTTCTAGGATAATCACTCAAAGTTCAGTCAGAGTCAGTCAAGTCCCTTACCCTTCAGCTCACCCCGACAAGCATTGGTATATTGTAAGTTTCTCCTGAAGAGTTTTCTCTTTAAAAACTGAAGTTACCACACACACTCGCATGCTACAAATCAAAGAAACAATGTTAGGTAGTCGAGTATTTTGATAATCAACCTCGACCCCTAAATGGTCTTTAGATAAGGTAGGAGAGAAAGGAAAATAAAGGTTATGGGGTACTATAGTGAGGGAGTTTTAGCCACCGAACTCGTACCCAAAACCCACGTCCCATCAGGAATCTGGAGCTTCCAGAGTTTGATGTCGGGGCGACCAGGAGCTAGTTTTTTTTGGGCTGGAGCTCTAAAATTTTGTAAACGTTTCGTGGTTCCGGCTCCCAGTTTATTATCTCTATGAAGAGCGAAGTGCATTGTTTGCTCGCTTTTTTATTACCCAGTTAATCGCCACGATAGATGAAATACTCCCCAAGTCCTACTTTCTGCCGTTTCCAAAGGGCTGCTTGACAAACAAACTAAACATTTTAACAAATAAATAAGTGGAGAATTGTGGTATTCGGAGACGATGGACGCGTGATAATGAGGATGTGATGCTACGCTAATATGTACGTGAACAGCAAGCCATATTTGATTCAAAGCTACATACATGTTTTTTTTTTATTAGGTAATCTATCGGTTAAGGTAGGTTTTTGGATGGACACAACTATCAAATAAACATTTTGTAACTCCAAACAAAACCCAATCCAGCAAGATAATCTACTGCAGGTCCCTCTTCATCTCTGTGTACTTCTTTCCTCCCTTCATCCCGTACAACATCCCTATCCTGTTCCTGCCCTTTCCTCGTCTGCCTAACATTATCCCCTCTATTACCTTCTTCGACATCCCACTATTGCCGATCAATACGCCTTTCATCCATTTTTCCTGCCTCCATAGGATTTCTCCCAATAAACCCCTCTCCTCACCCACCATCTCCAGCACTTCCTCATTTGTTTTCGGTCCATTTCAGCTTCTCCATTCTTCTCCACACCCACATTTCAAATCCTCCAATCTCTGTCTATCCTCCTGCTTCAGTGACCACGTTTCCGCGCCGTACATAGCTACGCTCCATATCAGAGTTTTTACGAGTCTTGTCTTAACATCCCTACTCAACGTCCCCGTCATCAACTCCCTCCTCCTTGAGAAAGCCTCCTTGCCTAGCGCAATTCTTCTCCTTACGTCCCTACTACTTTGACCGTATTGGTCCAAAACACTTCCGAGATACGTAAACTGTTCTACCTGCTCTATTTTTCCCCTCCTATTTTAATGTTTAGCTTAGCCTTTTTCTTTCTAGGAAATCGCATAACCTTTGTTTTATTAATATTGACTCTCATCCCATATTTATCGCACTGAACCTCCAATTCACTCAGCAATGCTTGCAACCCCTTGGCTGACTGAGCAACTAATGCTTGGTCATCAGGAAACCTAACCGATTTTACTAATTCCCCTCCGACTTTCATTCCTACCTCCAGTTCTTGCCATGCCTCTTTAATCATTTCCTCCACATATACGTTGAACAGCATCGGTGACGATCGGCAACCCTGCCTTACACCTCTTCCTAACACCGCCCATCCGGACTCTCCGTTCCCCACTCGCACCTGAGCAGTCTGAGACATGTACAGGTTGCGGATCAGTCTCCTGTCCCTCCAATCCATTCCTATTTTCTGCAATACACGCATTAATTTTTCCCAATTCACTCTATCAAACGCTTTTTCGAAATCTACAAAACAGGCAAAAACGTCCTGATTGTATTCTATACTCCTCTCGAATAGTGATCTCATTACTGCAATGGAGTCACGCGTACCTCTTCCTTTCCTAAACCCAAACTGATCATCCCCTTAGTAATCATTTGCCTTACTCTCTATCCTTTTGTTGATGATCCTGAGAATAACTTTAGCTGCGTGGGATATGAAACTTATTGTTCTGTAATCCTCACATGATGTAGCCTTTGCTTTTTTTGGAATAGGAACTAACACCGATCTCACAAAAGCTTCCGGCCAGATTCCTTCCTCATAGATACTACGAATCAGTCCATATAGGGCCTTCTTCCCACATTTTCCTAAACATTTCAACAGTTCCACAAGAATGTTGTCTACCCCGACAGCCTTATTTGCTTTCATCTCCTTTAATGCCCTTTCTATTTCATCGTCGAGTATGCCTAGACCTAAGCTATCTTCTTCTACGTCATGTTCGTTTTCTATGTGTCTAACTTTGTCGGCCTAAGTTCTCTACCATGCAGTGTTTCTATATATCCCTTCCATCTCTCTTGGATCTTTCCTGGTTCAACTATTATCTTACCCCACTTATGTTTAACTGTTAGCACAGATCTTGCCTTCTTACTTCCCGATAACAACTTAACCTTGCTGTATAGCGCACCAATTTCACCCTTCTTCTGTAAACTTTCCATATCCTAGCATTGGGTTTTCCACCATTTTTTTATGTACATATATTTGCACGCCATCATACACAAACATACGTAAGATAACACGGAAGTGGGGGGCACTTTACACGGAAAACTGGCACTTCGCATCGTATCTTGTAAAAAAATGTATTTGCGACAAAAAGGAATCACCAATTTAAAAGACTCAATAACAAATATCAGGGAAATGGAAAGAATGGATGAAAAAATTACGGTGGAACAGCAAGCATTGATACACTAATGATGAAGAAGACGATTGTGAAAGAGAAATAGGTGGACGCTGTTTAGATTTCCTAGTATATAACTCTGTATTCAAAGAATAGAATATGTCGCGAAAATATTAAGGTGGAACCTTGGAAGCATTGCGCTGGTTGTTTGCGAAGGAATTAAAATGCACCATAATCGGGTCCATGAGGGAACGAGGGTTAAATCAAATTACAATTTGCCGAGCTCTATGGTTAAACGTCAGAAAATGTTTCAAAGAATCTGGTTGGATTTTAGTGATTGCAGATCGTCATAAGTCGATATATCCTTGCCATTTTTCTCTTTCCACGCATATATTCTGAGTTTACAGTTACTTTGGTGAATATCCTTTGCGAACTTCACTGGAAACAATATTTCTTGAGTGTACTTCAATTAAATAATTTTATCAATTAATTGTTTTAAATCTTAGGGCGGAGTAAATTTCATATTTTGCAGTTTCAGCTAGCATTAGCTCTGGTGACTCAAATTTAAGATGCATACCCTTTCTCTTGTTGCTTCTACAGGATCTTACGGTATTTGTAAACTTAAACGTAGTTTCATACAGCATCAATACATTCGGTGAATACACTTTCTGAATCGTCTCTTAAAAATTTGAGAGGTAGAAAAAACATGAAAGAAAGATGGATTTTTTTGCGTCATAATAAGATTAGTACTGCATATCAGAGCAAATAATCGTTTGTACTCGTGAGGACAGAATCGTTAAATATACCAAATACTTTTTAATTGGGTTCCATATAATTTTAATCCCATTCCTTACCTGATGATATTTAACAAATCTTCGGAGCACGTTTGAATTAAATTACCATGGAATTTAATTTGCAATAGGAATGGTTTGCGTATGATTTGAGACTTACCCGGCGTATTTCTTGATTGAAGAACTGGAAAAACTTCCAGAGAGATGAGGATATCAGACACCGACATTTCGGCTGCTAACTCAAAGACTAATATTCGAGGGCGATCTTGGAAGAACAATTTTACAAACTTGAAGATTCTGCTCGGAGGAATGGCAGATATTTTTTCACGGTAGCTTTCCTCTCATCAGCTGGACTCCTCGATTCTACATATGGTGTCTCCAGGGCGCCACGGGATCGTATGGCAGGAAATCTTTCATGGGGGACACACAGAAGAAGAATATGCGGGTTAGTCTTGAAGAAGTTAGGTTCCATCAGGTGGTTTGTAAGAAAATATAATTAAAAAGTAATATAGAGGTGTTGCTTAAGCAAAATTACATTTAGAATATGCCGCTATGTATCTGGGAGAAAACATCAATTAAGGAGTTGAAAAACGTTCAGAGGAAATCTGCCAGATTTGTTAGCGATTGCCACAGGTGGCGACTAATCCCGACTGGTACTTATGTTCAGCTGGGAGACTATTTATTCTCGTAGAGAGATCAGGAAAGACTTTGAGAAAGGTACCAAGCACCTGAGTTTTCTCGTGACAAAGAGGCAATTTACTACGGCATTAATTTTTCTCGCACTTTTTGTACATGATATATTGAACTCCGGTGAAAGTAATATTCCAGTTGATGCGATATTCCTAGATTTTAAGAAAGCTTTCGATAAAGTCACTCATTGCAAATTACTCGCAAAATTGGAAACTTATGGAATACACGAGAGTATTATTAACTGGATTAAACAATTCTTAAGTGATCGTGCCCAAACAGTCGTCCTGGACGGTGTATCATCCGATACTGTCAAGGTCACGTCGGGTGTACCACAAGGAAGTGTCATAGATCCCCTCCTTTTCCTTATTTACATAAATGACCTCAGTACTGTAGTTAATAGCAAGCTTCGTCTTTTCGCCGATTATGCAGTAATTTATGGGGGCATCCGAAGTCACAAAGACAGAGTCGTGTTAGCCAACGACCTAGATGCAATTCAAAATTGGTGCGATACATGGCAATTGGAATTAAATTTTAAAAAATGCGTAGTAATACATTTTTGGGAAAAGAATAATTCCCTCCCTTATAGTTACAAAGTGAAACAAACCTATATCGCGAGGGTAGATTCCTTTAAATACTTGGGTGTAACAATTACTCACGATCTGTCCTGGGGAAAACACATTCGAGAAATATGCGGTCGTGCTAATAAAAAACTGGGATTTGTGAAAAGAGAGTATACGATGTTTCCTTGCCTTGGTCAGGCCCCACCTAGAGTATGCTGCCAGTATATGGGATCCTCAAAATATATATTTGATTTCGGAATTAGACCGAGTTCAGCGGAGGGGGGCTAGATTTGTAAAACATTGTTATGACCAACTCAGCAGCGTATCCACTTTGCTAGACAATTTAGGTTGGGATTCTCTTACACAGCGGCGTTTCCAATATAGATTAAACTTATTAAAAACATTTAAAGATGGTCCCTTTTCCGATGACATCAAGGATATAATATGAACCCCAACGTATTACGGTCGAAGGGATCACAAATATAAGACCAGAGAGATAGACTGCAAGACTGACAGGTTTAAAATGTCATTTTTTCCAAGAACGATAAGGACCAGAATGCTTGTAGCCGAAAATCCCCAGGACTTAGTTCATTACAGTAAGAATTAACGTAAAGGTTAGGGACTGCTCGAGGATATGTATACATGTGTGTACGTATGTATGTATATATATGTATACATGTGTATATATATATTTTTTTCTTACAGGTACACTCCCCCTTTCCTCATCTAACCCCTAACCCCCTCAACCCATACCCCATGGTGCTACGCCCCCTGCCACACACCCTTTTGGTGGCTCGCAGGGTATTTATGTAGAAGTAGATGTAAATGATATTCGCAGATTCGTCCAGCGGGATAAAATAAGAGAGATATACACCATCACAGACAGAGATTCTAGTAAGCACTCGTTCTTCCTTTGAACGATACGCTAACATAGCAAAATCGAATCCAAACACCCGAAAAAAAATAACTTGCATCCTAGAATTTGATGAATTGGTCAAGCACAACAATGTATTTCATGTTGTACACAGGCATGGATTTAGATTTGCTGATGACCAAGCTTCAGTTTGCCAGTCAGCCAAGGGGTTCCAAAGCATTGCTGAGTGAATTGGAAATTCAGCGCAATAGATATGGGATGAAAATCAATATTAATAAAACAAAGGTTATGCGATTTCCCAGAAAGAAACGGCTAAGCTAAACATAAAAATAGGAGGGGAAAAAATAGAGCAGTTTACGTATCTCGGTAGTGTTTTGGACCAACACGGTCAAAGTAGTAGGGACGTAAGGAGAAAAATTGTGCTAGGCAAGGAGGCTTTCACAAGTTGATGACAGTGATGTTGAGGAAGGATGTCAAGAAAAGACTCGTCAAAACTTTGATATGGAGCGTAGACTCCGGGCGTTTGGTACGGCGCGGAAACGTGGTCATTGGAGCGGGAGGATAGACATAGATTGGAGGCTTTTGAAATGTGGGTGTGGAGAAGAATAGAGAAGGTGAAACAGACCGAAAGGAAAACAAAAGAGGAAGTAGAAAGAAATCAAGAGCTCTACGGCCTCAGGTTAAAATAATAAGGGGGGGGGGAACTCCAAACGGCCGTAAACAACATTCGCAACTCTCGTCAGACTAATTGCTGTGTTGGTTTTTCGCGGGAACCACGAAAGAGACTAAAACACAACCTCTCAACCAAGAATACCCTCTGTGGTGGTTTGCGGGAAATTAATCCACGCCAGCGACCACACACAGCCACAAACACACTATCTTGTCTGGAATACTTCACGAGGCTGTGGGACCCCGTTAAAGATTCTAGGTGGAAAGGTAATCCTTCACGAGGCTGTAGGGAAGACCCCGTTAAAGGTACCAGGATGTTCTACAAGTACACACTCTGAGCCTATCCACGAAGGTCGAGCAGAGACCATTCACACACACTAGCACTCGATAAACACACACATACACACACTCAAAAGGGCCCAACTTCTGGGAGAACCTGAAAACAATGAGCGCAGACGAAGATATGCGTCGAACACGCGTGTTTCGGCCACAAAGTGGCCCTCTTCAGCGAACTGAAGGGAAAAAAGCAACTCCAACACTATGTTGAAAGTGACGAGAGTTGACTGACTCTGACGAGAGTTGCGACTGTTGATTACGGCCATTTGGAGTTATCCCCCCCCCCCTTATTATTTTAAAAGAGGAAGTGATAGGTATGTGGGCGAGTAGAGGGGTTTGTTGGGAGGGGTTTGTTGGGAGGGGTTTGTTGGGAGAAATCCCATGGAAATGGGAAGAAAAAATGGATGAAGGGAATGGATGATCGGGAGTGGGATGTTGAAGACGGTAATAGAGGGGAGGATGTTGGGCAAACGAGGAAAGGGCAGGAACAGGACAAGGATGTTGGGTGGGATGAAGGGAGGAGGAAGTACACAGAGATGAAGGACTTGATGTAGAGTGGACTGCTGGATTGTGTTTTGTCACAAATTGTTTATTTGATCGTTGTGTCCATCCAAAAACTTACCTTAAGCGGTAGATTACCTTATAATAATAGGCATGAATGTGTATGCACGAGAAGTTTCGTATTTGGGCTAGAATTTATTTATGTGCATGGATATGGATGCTCATAATGTTGAATGCATGATTGGAGCCTTAAAATCCCTGCCACACGCACATGCTGCGACTCGTGGGTACTTTTTAGATTTAGATGGCTATGAGGTTACCAGCCATTGAGAAATCGGAGAATATTAGCGTGGGGCATGATGTATTTTCAGGTCGTTTCGCACGTGATGTATCCTACTGTTATGGTCACGAATCGTGCACGAATGAAATATGATTATCATTCCTCATGCATCGCTCTCATCGGCAGGTCGATTATCCTTATCAATTCTCATCTCAGTCTCGTCCATCGATGCGAATTGGGGAGCTATAAATAATTATTCCTTTAATATCAGCGTTCAAATCACGTCGGATTTGCATTAAATCGAGTGATTTAAGTCTTTACATGCAATCGCAATTCCACTGGACTCCAATCTAGTATTTCCAGTAACGGCGTGGCACTACTCCGTCGGTTCGTCACGAAGGGGACGGCTTTTCTCCGTATCCTGCTTAATTCCTCGTACATTGGGTCCATCTGCGCCGGACCCCGAATGATCGACGAGGATTCCGGGCTAGGTGCAACCAACGGTAAGTTTGACTCATCTCGTTACATTTTTCAATCAAACGTTTCCCAATTATACCTTTGATTAAGTCAAGCTTGCTAAACCCAGCCCCGCCGATGTCCCCAACGTGTTTTCCGCATGCTGGGTCCGACGTAAGTGTCACTCCTAGTTTAATACTTGGTCCGATAGCTCTATGCCCACCCCTTCAAGTCTATAGGCGCTGGAGTAAACGGATTAATTTTTCCAAAAACGCATTACTGCGCTCTTTTGTTTCAGATCAAATGTTTCGAGTTTTCATGCTTTCGTTGGTTTTAGGTTACGCCGTCAAGAACGAAAACGATATCGTTTGGCAGGTGCTGACGAAAAGGCGATCGAACTTTCACCTGCTGTCGTAATTTATATTGAGTCAAGCGCGATTCCTCGTTCGTTAAGCCACTAAGAATGGCTCCCTAAAGCTCAGCGAGAAATTTCCTCCCCGAAAATCATCCTTCGGTGGTGTGCATGAACCGCCGATTGCAAACGGTGGTGTTGCATACTTCAGCCTTCCTTTTTCCGCTAGATGTCTCGAGTGAGCAAAGGGTGTGCCGACAGCAGGTGAGAATACGCGGATGGCGCCGAGAACTTCGTTCCAGCAAAATACTCCATCATTTGAAAACGTACCCGTTTCAATCTCGCTCCGACACCCTGACCAAGAACAATTAGAATTTATTTGAAGAGTGTTGGGGAAGTGTGATGAAAAGGTTAAAGAGAAATGTTATCTTTCTAGGCCTCGTTTAGAATGTTGCTAGTACGTATATGGGATCCTCATGAAGTTGGGCAGAGTAGAAGAGGGGAACGTTTGTGAAACGTTCCCACGACAAACTGAATAGCGTATCAAATTTATTAGAGCAGCTAGGCTGGGGGCCACTCAAGGAGCGAAGGTTAAATTGCAGATTAAATATCTTGCATATATTCGAAGGGTCTCTTTAGTGATTATGTTGAAAATGCATTATTAGCGGAAGGGGAGATCATGGGTATAAAAGTAGAGAGAGATTAAGTGTGGATCAGATAGATTTAAAATGTGATTTTTCCCACGAATGATAAGGGATCAGAATAACGTTGCCCGACTGTGCAACGGAGGGAAAACATACTCGGGTCAAAATTAGTCTGGTGTATAACACCCCCTGCTACACACCATAGCGGTGGCTAATCAGGGTCCTATGTAAGAAAATAAATGAAATGTTTCTTCAACGGTGAAATTGTTCTACGATTATTCTACAGCGATACATTCCTTCTGGTATGAAAACGATCTTCATTCGTAGATGTGTATTTATTTCTGGCGGACGATGAAGCGAGCACTGAAGCCGAAGTGCATGACAACGACCCCAAGTGGGCGGGCTGCAACAGCGCGGCACTAAGAGAGCATTTCCGCTGATCTATCTATAATCTAATCTAACCATCAAATATATCGTTTGTACGACCCATTGCAAGTATTAAGAGTGGGCTTACTTTCCTCTAGTTTTGCCTTCCTTCTTTATTTCTTCGTGGTTTCTACCTTTCATCGTGCCGCTCTTCTATCCCTTATCCTCCTATACCCCGCTTCGCTCTCCCATCCATCACGGCCCGTCAGCATCCCACTATCTGTTAGCAGCTCCTCTCCTTCCCCTTATTGTTTTAGAATTTCGCCCAGCGACCATCTCTCTTTCCTCTTACCATATTTAAAACTTTGACCTTTGTCCCTCTCTCCCTTTCCAACTTTTGCTCTTATCCTTTCCACCTCCCCCATCTTCCATATACAAATCCTCCTTCCACGAAGATCAGGTTTCGGCTCTTTTTTAAAGTCTTTACTAATCTTGTTTTTGCAAATACTAAGCGTATCTGACATTAGCTCGCTCCCTCCGACAAATGCCTCTTTTGACAAAGCAATTTCAATTCTGACATCCATTTTCTTCCAAAATACTTCCCAAATACTGCTCCTACTCCCATTCTTTTTTCATTCCATCATATTTTAATATTTAACTCCTTCGCCTCCCATCTTCCGGAGAAGTAAGTAGGGATGCTAATACTTCTCTCCTAAAACTTATCCCCGATGATCTCTATCGCACGTTGGAAGAGAAACTTCGGATACCAGGCGCCGAGGATGAGCACGCCATCGCGCGCTCCATTTCTCCGACGGGGTCGTAAGTTGAACTCCCCAGCATTGCGGGGTGGACGATCGGACTTCAATCGCATGGTTGGGGACCAAAACGCCTCAACAATGATCATCATAACCATGGTGATTGTCAATCCTTAGCTGTTTTCAATCTCACTTGATATCTCGATAGGGATAGGGGCCTTCGTGTATTGCTTGACCTGAAAATAAGAGTAGGGGGGTGAGGGTAGGTCGCCCCGATCCCCCGGTTGTGCCATTGCTCTCCAGCCTTTCCTCCCGGAACCTCTATGGCAATCTCCGACTCCGGGGGAGGGCCACACTTGCGGCGCTCTCTTGTCGTGGAGAAATGACGAGGACTCCAGCAGCGCGCACGCCTGTGTTTGTGCGGGCGCGTGGGTCTAGGAAGAGGCTACGAAGCCACCCTTTCATCCATCCATCCACCCTTTCACCCACCCCCTCCCGGAGTGCCAGTTCGAATGGGCGGTTGGTTACATCCCTCCCCTCGCCGCCCCCTCCTCCTCCAGGGCCCCTTCCGCTCACACAAGCCGCCCGGCACTCCTGGAGGGCGCACGCGGTCGCCACCTGCCCCCCACACCACAGCGCATGCGACGTGCCAAGTGAAGGGGGATGGAGGGGGGGCGGGAGTAGGAGGGGGAGAGGGGGAGGGTTGTGTCCCCTGGGAGGTAGATTTGGCGGGGTGAGGGAAAAGGGGTGGTAGGATTTTTGGGCGCAGGCGGGGACGCGTGCCTCGACTCGAGGGGTGGGATGTAGGTGCCAGGGTGGGGGTGAGGTGGTTAAGGGGTACGACGTTGAGATCCTACTAAGCAGGGCCCGCGCGCGCTCCGACATCCATTCGGCGACCGCACTTGGTGGAAGAAGGTGGTCCCTGAGATACGGTGATCAAGCGAGAGAGAGGGAGAATTACATTCGCCCGACGCGGTCGACTCCTCGAGCACAGTCTCCCCTCGCCTCCGTGTGTGCTAGTGTGCCGTGAATATTCCGTGTGTGTTCCGTGGTGGGTTCTCACTTTTCCCTCGAGGGTGTTCCTCCGGCTGCCCCCGAGGCCATGGCGGGACCCCTCCGCCGCAGTCTCCCCCGTAACTTGCACCCGCTCTTGTTGGTACTATGCTGCTCGGTGGCGTGTTTCTGTACCGGCGGAGAGGCGGGCTGGGCCCCGTCCCCCCAGGGCGAGGACCTCGGGTCTTCCGTGAGGACCGAACTGGATGAACTCAGGTGAGAGCAGCAAATAGACTTCTTAATAATTGTAAGTCCATGGTGCCGATTCCCCAATCTCCATCTCCCCTGACTGTGGAGCCATGCCACCGCGTTTAGTCGGTTCGGTTCACCGATTCCAATGGTACCCTTGCATGCTGTACCCTCGGTGCCGGTCATTTCGGAGGGAGGGGGGGATCATCATTGGTTATCCACCTGACAAAGTCTGAACTTGGTGGACTTTCCCCGAAAACTATTGCGTATGGTTAGACAGGTGAACTTCCTTTTGTTTTCCATTCTATTATTTCCATCGTTCCACCGTGGCTTCTAGCTGCCTGCCTTCGTGGCTCCTAAAAAGCCCCCTTTCAATTCCTTCCTTTCCTGGGCTACCTTACCATTCTCATCCCTCAACCACGAATTTACCAACATCCCAATCTTGATATCTCATCTAAATTTCTATCCCATGTCTTCTTTCAGTTTAGAATATTACCTTCATCAATTCTCCCGCAAGATTTAAAACGATCGATATACTCATTACACTCTGATCAGCTTCTCCTTCTCTCTCCACTTACACAAATCTCAAAAAGCTTCCATCCAATCTACGCTCATCTTCTCGACTCGAGAGATCAAATTTCGAATAGCGCAACGTTCCACATTTGTGTTCACTAAGTTTGGAGTAGGAAAAGGAAAAAAAACTCAATCATTTTAAGACACTTCAGGTACGTTTCCTTATTCTCGTCCATACCACTTGCATTCTTGGGCTACTTATTTCGCCTCCATCACCTTCATTTTTCAATAAGAATTGAAGAATAACACAGTGTCTGTGTTATTCTTATACCTCATATTGTAAATTTTAAATTTTTTTCGAATCACACTTCGTTTCGTTACGAAAATAAAATTTGCATATTTTCGTCACGCCGATTTCTTTGTGTAAAAATCCCCTTGTTAAGTCCAATTGACGAGGACAGTGTTTAATATCGTGGAGTTTTATGGAACAATTAATAAACTGGAAAGATTGACGGGAGTCGGGGAAATTGTGTCTTTATAATCTTCACACCCTTAGAAACGCGAGAGAAAGTTTACGACCTTTACCGATTGTCGAATCAAATTATTAACTGTTGTATAAATGACCACCGACATTTTCAGTATTTTGTGGTGGCATTAAGTTTTTCTTAAGTGAAGCACACGTGTATCTGTAAATCGCCGGTTATTCAAAGATCACGAAACTCAAACGACTTCTGCCAACGGTCGATCCTTAAGTTGAAGATAACCTTCACTCCAGGTCACTCTGGACAGTTGAAGTTACATTTGAAGACACAAACACACGTATACATTTTATGTGTCGACTCGAGCATATATCTTCTCAATAAATACCTGTTAACTTAATTAAGTGGGAACTTGGATGAAGGCGACCTCTCTTCCATAAAAATCGTACCAATTGGAAACACACAACACGGAAAATTAGAATAAATTTAAAAATACGCCAGAAGGTCAAAACAGAGATTTGATATTCTAGACTTCACTAGAAATGCAATACATAGGATCCCGAATAGATTTGATTTCAGAATTAGAGGGAATATAACGAAGAGAAATTAAATTTCCAAAGAACGAACATGACGATAAACAAATAGTGCGGGGATACTGGGGTAGAAATCACTAAGCATAATGTTATATATACTAAATCTTAATATTTTCGTGCATGTAAATCTTTTTGCTTGAAAAATATTTGGCTATTAATTATCTGTTAACTTTTAATAATCAAACCTCTTTACTTTTCCACATAAACTTTACAAATTAAGTTTATGTGGAAAATTAAAGTGGTTTGATTATTAAAAGTCAATATGAAGATTTTCCACCAAGTTACGCCAGAAACTGTTTTATTTTTAATTATCTGTTAATAATTTTGTTCGATGTTAGCGATTAAAGGGTAAACCTAATATGAAATATATTAAATTCTACCATTATACAAAGATACATGTTATTGTATGACTTCTCTGTAAATTCATAGCCATTTAGTAGCGTGAAATTGTAAGCAGTGCTTTGTTGTTGTTGAATGTGCCCAGCCACACACACACTCACTTTGGCTAGAGGTACCACGTGATTGTTACCCCCTAGGGCATTCATTCGCTCGAGGCACTCACGCCTTCTGGGGTCTCGGAAGTGTTTTTGGCACGGTCGTGCGTGTACCTACTACGCGCTAACGCGCCACCTATTCTTGGGACGTCGTTTCAGAAGAGCGTTAAATTTGAGACACCTGTCTCGGAAAGTGGGAGTCCCGGAGGAGGAAACCTTAATAGGACGATACCTTCGGCCAGTGCCTGTATTTCTTAAAAGTTCATCGTCTGGCTCTGGGTGGTCGATCGCATAGTTTTCCTGAAATATAAGATTGTCTCCAACAGAGCAGACCTCCCATTGAGAAAGTAAAAATACATAACTTGAAATCAGTTTGGCTTGTATAGGGTTCTTTCTCATTTTACGTAATAAAAATACCCGGTTGTCAAAATATAATAATCAGAATAATCAGCAAGAGTACATAGTTATGGCCGTTGCTTCATAATACCCTTATTGTCGGTTCTTTGCAGCTTTGTCGACTAATTTCCCATGTGAAAAATGTTGGCGGGGATATCAATTTTCAGAACGCCCAGCTTCATAGGATTTTTTGATGTAAAAAAATATGAGCACGTCAAAAGAGTATTTTATTTAAAGATGCACACCCCAATAGGTAATTCCGATTTTTTATAAATTTCTGTACGAAAATACTGCACCAGCTTATGTTTAACAATCGAGGATGTTTTGTTAGTAGCGATGATTTCGCAAGTAACTGTTTGAGGAAACCGTTCGTCTATTACGTAATATTTCCCAATTTTCAAATTTTTCCTCACGTTATTGAGAAATGTGACATAATGAAGATCAATATTTAGTTCCACTTGATGGAAATGCTTAGGTGAATAATTAGTTTTTTTATTAATGCAGCTTAGTCACTCACACTGGAATACCGACCTGGAAAGTGATGGGAGTTCCATGGTCCATGAAAAGCCATGCTCCGCTTAGGATTTTCTATTAGATGTTTTCGTCCTTGAATTGGGAGTAGCAGGCGAACCGCGAAGGCAGAATCCCTAGATTTTCATACACTGCTGAACGGCCTAATAGGTGTGACGACTGTCTCCAAGACTAATCGACGAGGGATATATGATTCATAGAAGCAGTACTGCTGCGACTACTCTTTTAAATTTTCTTACCAACATGAAGTTCGTTTTCGTTTGTATATTTATTTGCCTTTTCAAATTGTTTTAATTTTATTATTTAAACTAATAAATTTTTAACGGAGTTTTCAAAGTAGGTGTTGGGGGGGGTTCCCCGTTACCGTTCAGCGAAATCGCAATCTAAAATATATAAAACAGCGCTATTTTCCCCAAGGTTATCGCATTGTTTTAATTAAAATTTACTTCAATTTGACAGTATTACAAAATAAATTCCGAATTAACTGAATCTTGTCGACTTAATTAAAGATGCTATCAAGAGCAGGGTCGAAAATAAGGTTTAGTGGATGGGGATGGATTAATTTAAATAGGGCTTGTAATAATTTTAGTACTCATACCCTTTTCTGTAGCCATAATCTTTCTCTATGAAAATAACTAAATTTTAAAAGGCAGAGTTCTCTCCGTTAAGCATTACTTTTTTTTGTTATTCTATTAATTATTTTTTTAAGAATCTGCTATTTTGAAATAATATTTATATAAATAAATATTTTTATCCCCCATTCATCATGTCTCGATCAACTTAACGACAATAAACAAATAGTGAAAATTCGTAACCCTGATTTATTCATAGCAATCTCTTGCACAATCTGTGAGGAAGTACTTTAAAAACGCTTAATTTCTTTCATGACTTCTCTGGCCGTCACGTTTTTTAACTCAGTTTATTTTTTCACCATTTCAATTGTTTTATATTATTACTTATAAGTCCTCGCGCATTCTCAGAAGGAGTACAATAGTTTATTCTGGCCAGTGATCAATAATCGCCGAATCGATAAACGAATTTCAAATGGTCGAAGGACACTCTGGTCCAAGTCGATGCCCGCACAGAAATTTTCGATCTGCTCATCGGACATGTATATCATTACTTTCATCGACGAAAATCTGTCGATTTATGGGAACTTCCCATTAATTACTCGGTCACAAATTGATGGTTACATCGCTTTCAGTCTTTTTTCTCGTCATGAGGGTTTCCGATTTGCAAATGACGAACAGAAGAAGAGATGTTCACGAAATCACCAGCAGAAATCAGATGCGAATTAATAAAGAGGGTTTTGAGGGGTCAAATTAAATTTGACAGACCTCCGAAAATATTTCCGTCCGCCCCTTGTAAATGCTATCGCATATTAAAATTGTTGTGCACTCGTAGTCATCAGTCGCTGATTGAGACCCGGACTGAAGCGGACACGGGAGTAGACGTCTTTCTTTTGTCAGCCTACCGACATCGAGTGAAACCATTGTTTCCTGTTGTACCTTCTTTCTGTTCTCCTCCCCTACCCCAACATGTGGATTCCTCCGTGTGTATGTCTGCTTTGGAGCGAGCAAGGAGCAATCACGGATAAACGCCGATAATTTCGGATGTTCTAATCGCGCGACGGTACGAACTCCTTTTTTTATATGCATATAAACTTTAGCCCCTGCGAGCCCGGGGCGCCATATTTTCCCCGGGCCGGTTCCTGGCAAATTACTCGATCCGAGAGAGCGGTCGACGACTCCTCCCTTGAAGGCGCCGCGGTCCCGAATTCCTACCGGCGGACCCCCCTCCCTCGACGGCGCTCGGGAAGGGGGAGAGAGAGAGATCTCTGGTTAAGGAAGAGGAGGAGGGGGTGGGGGGAAAGAGAGTTTGTTTGCGTCCGGGCGTGGCGTGCAGCTGCCTCCTCTCTCTGCCGTCTCACCCGGCCGCTGCCGCCACCCCTTCCCTCCCAGTTCCCCCCTCCCCTCCCCCTGACAGTCAACATCCCCCAGACGGCCCCCTCGCCTTCCCGAGAGCTCTAAGTCGCACAGCCCTTAAAACCCCCACCTCTCTTCTCTTTTCCACCCCGCCCCGAAATAGGAGGCAGGTGGAAACTCTGAGGAACCTCCAGCGGGAGGAGCGGCAGCAGGTGTCGGCGACGGACCCTCCCACTGCCCGCCCCGCGACCTCCGAGGGCGGCGGCGGCAACCGGGCGCGCAACGACCGACTGACGGCGCAGTGGATGCGGGCCGCGGTGCGGGAGTTGAGGGCTGAGGCGGAGGAATCGGCAGCCTCGCAGCGCCGCTCGGCCGCGGAGGCGCGGCTGCAGCACGCCGAGATGTCATCGGCACTCTCGCTACTGCGCTCCGACGCTGCCAGCCTCCGCCGCGACCTGGAGGAGTCGAGGGCAGAGTCGCAGCGGCTGTCGGCCACGGTGTCGCAGCTCAAGACGGAGTTGGTGGAGGCACGGGAGGAGCGCCGCGCGGCGTCGGCCGTCTGCGCGCAAACGGAGGCAGAGGTGAGTGAACAGCGCCTCCTTTTATGGGTCAGGGTCCTCCCAGAACATCACACCTCGAGAAATGTGAAAATAATTTGTCGTAGACGTGTTCGACAGGAATCCAACTGTTAGAACACTGGAGTACAAACCGACCTCCGGGTTCATTTGTTTTGGTTTTTAAATACTTCGTCTAATTATAGCTTTTAAATATCTCAACTAGTCCTTCATTGGTCCATTATGACGAGTGAAGAAGTTTTGCCCATCCAATCATCAAAGTAAGTCACTAAAGACCTTGACCTTCTTCATGACCACCGACTGGGCTTGCCGAGCATTGACATGATATTTCATTTGAAAAAGAAATGCGAGAATCCTAAGCTTTCCCTCGCCTTATCACTCATCTCAAATCACCTTGAAGCAATGTAATTCACTATACCTCTAATGCATGAAAGTCACGTATTATTGGCTCAAATTTATGAAATTTTCGTTTTAAATTCAAGGTTCGCACGATGATGCTTCTCGTCCTCATGAATACGAAAATGATATTCCTCGTTTATGATGGTCCGTCCTCTGCTCAGGGAACAACCACCCTATGAAGAACTTTATTAAGATTAACCTTCAGCAATCGCCTTTACGGTCATTGGGAGAAATTAGGACAGTCATTTGGGTGGTAATTATCCAGTATTGGGTAATTGGTCATATGGTAAAGGTATGAATGATGGAAAACACAAAGAGGTGGAAAGTGGTCATAGAGGATTATTTAAATCCGCAAGGGCGGGGAGGGTGCAGAAGTAATTGGGCTAATCTGTAAGGAGGATCTATACAAGTTGGAGGTGAGACAGATATGCCATTAACGGCTGCTTCCTCCTTCTGGGGTTTCCCCATTGGGTGTACATTGGTTGGAATTTGAGGAGTGTGGGGAAGGGGGGTGGGTCGGGGAGTCAGGAGAATGGGGGCTTGAGATTAAGGAGGATGATGTAGTTCCCTCCGGATAATATCCTTTGAACTCCCGTCTGTTGCATTGCGCACTTTCGGAGCGATCCGAATTTAGGAGCGAAGGAAGGTTAGTTCCAACTTCCCAAATCATTCCTTCGAGATACCATTGGCCTCCAATTGGGTAAAAAGAAGTGCAGCTGCCCTTATAATCGCAGAACCTGCATCATTTCGGAGCCCTGAAAAAGGGATATCAACAGAATTTCTCAAGGAATGCGGATTAGCTAATTGGGCGTTAATGGAATGAATATATAGTTCCCGAAATGAAAACGTGCCCAATATCAGACCTTCTTCAGATAAATTACCCTATTACCGGCTCACTAATCGTTGATATCTAGGTTGAAAAATAAAATAATGTACGATCTAAAGATAGCGACCATCTAATTATGGATGTAACGTTTTAAACGGCGAGACTGAATCCGGACACAATTCTCCATCGGTTCACCAAAGAGGTAATCCGCCCATCTGATAATCCCAAGGTCGTGGGCTGGAATCCCATCTCCGGCTTCAACGTTTGGTTAGCCTCTAGACGGTTCAGCTTTCGGAAAAAAACCGGACAACAAGCCAAACGTCGCCTAGTTGGCGATCAAGGAGACAAACGGGCTACTACTAAACGCGTCCCGAAGGACGAAAATGAACGTTGACGGCGTCTGAAAAATTGAAATCCTGATCGGAAGTATTTGTGTTGAGTTTTGAGTTGAGTTTTAAAAATTTGGAAGTATCTCTTTTTATATTCGAAACTTAAAGCGGACGTAGAATTTAATGAAAAAAGAGTCTCCAGCAAGGGGAGAGAGAAAAGGAAGGACGATTATCGAGGGCCGAGAATAAACGGAGGGAAATAATGCGTGGAAGGCTCGAGTTCGTGTGAAAGTGGGAGGGGGAAGTCCCACGGGAACCGGTTGTTGCAATATCGGTGAATGCAAGGCTCTCCTCGTTCATGCGCTCCTTCAATTGGTGGAGTCCCCGCAAACACACACATACAGGTGCACCTGGAAAGGGGTCGGAGTCCTTGCCACCGTCGCTATCGAGGAGGTGGAAGCGCGGCATAAGAGGAGGAAGGAGGCATCTTCCGCCCTGAGAACCTGGGCTCGCTTCTCGCGAAGAGAAATCGATAAACATTCCAATCTCGATTGAGTTTACTCAGGTTATCCGAAATCCGCGTCGCGCCAAAGATTCCGCAACCTAGCCGAAAGCCTCTTGTCGGCGAGCCATTGACTCACCTGTAGGACATTCTAAAGAAATGCTATCCCCGTCTTCGAATAGCTCGTTCGATCGCACATTTAGGCGACTGCATCAATTAGATGATAATTAATTTGGTCCTTTGGGAAGCGAATCAGCAGGTGGTGAAGGTCAGTGTGCACAATCAACAAACCCCATGAACTTCCGTCCCTCAGAACAAGACCTCCGCGCATCGAAAACGATTGTCTTTGCTCTTGGATTAATGTACTTAGAAATACGGGATGATAATAATGCTAATCAACGTTCAATAAAAAGTACATCACAATGGTAAACTTCAACCTGAACTGAGAAGTGGCGACATTTTAATTTTCTCACTGATATAAAATTTTGGAAGATATCTATGCTACAGAGAACGACACACATTAAGCTCGTGAGATTGTCTCATGCGAACGTTACTACGAAGGAATTTTAATGGAAACAGCAATTTGCGAGAATCACCTCGAGCAGCCACTTTTCACAATTGACGACATTGAAAAATAACAGACTGAATTCGGTTATTCCAGACTTTCGCTTTTAACAGGGAGCAAGTAATAACCACTCGTCCAGGAAGGCCTCGGTTTGAAATACCATCCCCTCCTTCGTCTTGCGCGATAACGCCACAGCCTACGCGGTCTTCCGTTGCAGGACGACAGTTATTCACCCCCTCGGCCGGTTTAAAAGAAGCGGGACGCCAAGGAGATCCGGGGGTCCTTTTCTCACGGTCCCTCGCGGCGGCAAGGGGGTGCCGCGCCGACACTCCTTTAGAATGTTTTAGCCGTTACCGCATAAGAATGCGGCGTTTTGATGGTCCCGGTGACGCAATACCATCCGACCCCGAACGCGACAGGTCCCTTTGAGAAAAATTGCTGCAGTGCAAACTGGATGGGGGGATGTGCATTCCTGGCTGGTATTTCGTGGGAGTGCTGGGACACGGCGGTGACTTTGGGGGGGGAGGGGAAGGACAATGCACGCGTGAGTGAGTGTGTGTGTGCGTGCGTGGGGGGGGGTTGCAGGGCGAAATTCCTGGTGTGCCGTGAGGAGCGGACGAGAGGGACAGGGGTACAATGGGGACCTGCGGTCGCTCACCCATTCACCGTTCGCCCGTCCCTCAGCGATGGCGCGCTCGCATTGTTATCGAGAGTAGGGGAAGCCTTTCTGGAGATTTGAACGCGCGACATCTGCCGCCCGAAGGGGAAATCGGCGCTGCCCCTTCCTCCCTCTTGTTCTCCTCCCCATCGTAGTATCTGCGTCTTCGCACCCCTTACCTCCTCAGGGCCGCTCTCCCCCATCCCCCTCCCTCTCGCCGCTCCCGAAACCATCCTGAAGGATCCCACCTCCCTCGCCTTCAGTTCAGATTTCCTGGAATGCCCAATTCTCCTCCCCTCTGGCAGCTGCCGCCTCACTCTACTCCTCCTCATCGCTCCCCTCGACAGCCAATAGCCCCCTCCCACTATCTCTCGCCTTCTACATCGACCGAAAAATTTACCGTCCAATGTTGCCGAGTTCGGTGTCCTTAACACG
This sequence comes from Hetaerina titia, assembly GCA_037158775.1. NCBI lineage: Eukaryota > Metazoa > Arthropoda > Insecta > Odonata > Calopterygidae > Hetaerina > Hetaerina titia. Next base: position 655,763 of record CM073769.1, read on the forward strand.
AAATGCATGTTTATGTTTGCCAAAGAATTTACTCCATCGCATTTCTTCAGGGGTATGTGCTCGTATGTATCAAATGTCCTGCTACAAACAGGAGAGGATTGGGAATAAAGTGTCTCCGGAGGCAATAATCAGAGGAGCCACTTACTCGCCCCAAGATCTCCAAGAAAGGTCGCAAAATTAATGTAAACCTCTAGATGTTGTTAGCAGACGAGTTGGTGAGTCGGGAAACTTTTTTCACGTACAATTCGAGGGAAAAGTCTTATTTCTGCCATGAACGTGACCCTATTGTTTTACATACACAATGGATATTAATAGGACATGATAGTGTCTTATCTCCATCATAAGGTCATCGAGAGGTGTATCTAAAAGGGCTTTGATATCTATTCTGTTTCGATATGCATTAATCGCTAATTATGATCTTTTACTCGTACATACATTTTTTATCGTCTAAAATACTTTTTTCTGCTTTACAAAGTATTTCATGTTAAGCGCTTGTTTCATTGTCCCAAGCGTCCAGTTTGAATGTTGTTCTCTCCTAATTGTATTTAATTTACCGACACTCGAGAAGAATTAGACTTCTGTTTAGTTTTTTGTGCATTGGCTATTTTCACTGTACCCTAAACGGCAATACGTAACTATTTATTAATTTATTTTATCATAAAAATAATTAAACATTTGCATTTCATTGCATTTTTTCATTCGCTGTACTGTTTAGGAAGTCGTTGGTATGCTTGAAGCTTTCATGTGTGAGTCAAACCACCTCAAAACGTTTTCAGAATCAGGTGGCCAGAATGAAAATAAGAAAAGCGACACTAACTGGCCACACCCCAGCCGTTGGAACTTAACAAAAAACAGATACTATAGAATAAATTCGCCCGTCGATAATTATGAATGAGGATTGACGGCATCACAACATCCCCTTCTTTTAAAATACGCTAGGCGAATTCTTCCCGTGATTCCGACAGTTTGGGGATAACAACCGGTTGATGAATTTTCGTTAACATTCAACTTGGCAACCTCGGGTTAATGAGCCGCCCCCAACGTGGAAGGCCGGAAGGTTTCAGGAGCAAAAAAAGGCTGTCCGGCTATCGAATGAATGGATAGAGGGATACAAGCCATGCTTCATCCTCCTCCTCATCACAATTCATTTCCCGCAAATATAAAATTTCAACTAGCTATCACCAAGATGTACACACCGACACGTAAAGAGGACGTAAATCTCATAGTACGAGGGCGGTCCGATAAGTACTTAGCCTACAAAAGAAAACACGAAAATTTAGGAAAAGTGGCGATTTATTTCTCAACATAGTCTCCATTTAGCTCGATACACTTGACCCAGCAATGCTCCAACTATTTTAACCCGTCTGAAAAATACGTTTTCTGGAGGTCAGCAAAATAGGCCTACGTGGCGGCGATAACCTCCTCATTCGACTCAAATTTCTGCCCAGCGAGTGCCTTTTTCAAGTTTGGAAACAAAAAGAAGTCGCACGGTGCTAAATCTGGAGAATACGGTGCGTGGGGCAGCAATTCGTTGCCCAATTCGACCAATCTGGCCGTGGCGACGGTGGAGGTGTGAGCCGGTGCGTTGTCATGGTGGAAGAGCACTTTTTCTTCGCCAAATGGGGCCGTTTTTTCTGCAATTCGGCGTCGAATAGGCCCAATAATGCGGCATAGTAGAGCCCTGGGATCGTTTTGCCATTCTCTAGGTAGTCGATGAAGATCACACCTTGTGAATTCCAGAAAACGGTGGCCATCACCTTTCCGGCCGATAGGACAGTCTTCGCCTTCTTCGGAGCACGTTCGCCGGGTGAAGTCCACTGTTTCGACTGTTCCTTGGTCTCTGGTGTTGTACCAGTGGATCCATGTTTTGTCGACGGTCACGAAACGACGCAGAAACTCCTTTGGATTGCGCTTAAACAGCGTCAAACACTGCTTTGAAGTGGTCTCACGGTTGCGCTTGTTGTCCGGAGTGAGCAAACGCGGCACCCATCGCGCCGACAGCTTTCTCATGCCCAAAATTTCATGCAGGATATGACCCACACCGTCTTTTGAGATGCCTACTGTCTCAGCCATCTCACGCATCTTCAATCGGAGGTCTGCCAATAAGAGATCGTGGATTTTTTTCACGTTATCCTCCGTGGTAACCGTTTTCGGGGCACATGGGCGTGGCTCATCAAAAACCGACGTCCGACCACGTTCAGACTCGTTAAACCAATTTTTGACGGTCGCTATCGAAGGAGAAGAGTCACTGTACAGAGCATCCAAGCGCTCTTTGATTTCGCTGCGCGATTTCACTTCCAAAAACAAGAATCGAATTACCGACCAACATTGCCCTTTTTCCATTTTCCTAGAATCCGCGGACACACCTGCTTCCACACGTGGTCAAAACAAAACTACCAGTCCGATTCGGCTGAAATTTCAACAATAGCCGTTTATAACAATGTCCTACACGATAGTAAATTGTTCTTGCGATAGTGGTGCCATCGGGCTGTGTGGTGAAGTACTTATCGGACTGCCCTCGTAATTGATAGTGTCGTAGCTTTTGTGAGTGGATCCGGACTTTCAAGGGTTCCTGGTTTAAATCTGAGTGGTGCTTCTGGACACCCATACCCACCCCAAAGACGAGATTTTTCTGGATGCATGAGCTCTACGGGAAGCAGTAATTGGCATAGAAAAATAAGACTTCCCCCCTCTCCCGAGCTAGACTTTTAAATTTCATTTGTCATTTGAGCTAATTAGATTTAATGAGTAAGATAAATTCACCTAACAACCCTAACTACTTCACCTAACAACCCTAACTACAGCACCTAACAATGTTTAGCGATGAAGATTCTGGATGCATTGGTTTAGGGAAAATATGAAACAAAACATTCTAAAGATTTAGCGACCAGTGGTTTATACTTTCGTTCTATGAATTGAAGTGCTACAATTTTTTTCTGCGTACCATGTGCGCATCTCGAATTATTCAAGTACCCATGTGACCACTCAAATCTTAGTTTAATCTTCTAAACACGGCGAATTCAAATCATCATTCCATTGCTCGAGTAAAATTTAAAAAAGATCTGTCGTAAAGGATTTTTATGCCAATTGATTTATTTAACAGAGCCAGAAACCGGACAGTTAAAATCATTTCCCACGGTGCATAATCAGAGGGCAGATTTGAGAATAATTGGCAAACTCGAAGACATGGGACATTGACCACATGGAATTATTGACCACTACCCGTAGGTTTGAAAGTGAACCCGAATATGTTTCGATGGAGAAGTTTCCCACCCATACGAAGCAAATTCTTTAAGGACCTCAGGTAACAGGATACTGACGCCAGTTTTTTTATTTTAAAATCAGGTATAGACTAATGAATTCTTCTCGGGATTTCATCCGGGTAATCTCCTCCATCTCCATCGCTGCCGACGTTTCGATGAAATCCTTTTTCATCGTCATCAGGGCCGATGATGCCAGTCTGTAGGTGCCGGTTTATCCTCGCGGATATATAAACCCATCGAAGATATATAAACTGGCATCATCGGCCCTAATGACGATGAAAAAGGATTTCATCGAAACGTCGGCAGCGATGGAGATGGAGGAGATTACCAGGATGAAATCCCGAGAAGAATTCACTGCCATCATCCGCCGGGAGAAATAGAAGTCAGGTATAGACTAAGTTTGTATTACGCTACGTAGTGCAGTGTATGGAACGAAAAACACCGAATTTATGCCTTTTTAAGCTAACTACTCGGGATTCAACCTACTGACGACGTCCATTGATTGCATTATTCTGACGACGTTGAAGTTGGCGCTCACGAGGGTTATTTCCGGAAACTCGAAGGCATCTTGTGGTGAAACCGCTCTTCAAGTCAATTGTTGACCGCATTCCAACCTTTTCCAGCAAAGAACTCGCGCGTGTTGGAGCCAGTAACCCGGAAAGGGGGACGGGGGGGGGGGGGGGGGGCGCAACAAAGGGACGAAAGGGACGAAAGGGAGCCGAAGGAAGCAGTGTGATGCAACAATGGGAGCGGGCCCATATTCCCATCATCCATTCTCCACCGCCATTCCTTCGTCACCCCCACCCAATGGGCTCACCCCTCTTGATGGGACAGGCGAAGGTATACGTGTTACCCGGGCGGACGTTTCGGGCTACAAAAGAGTTGGGGAATGGGCGCTAGTTTTAAACCCGTCAGCCATCCCGAGTGCCGTCTTGCGCGGACGTGGGGGCATTTCTTGCTACCCTTTGGTTCACTTCGCTTTCTGTCCTCCTTTCCCCAACCACCGCCGCTAAGATTGCGAGACATAAGTAGTCTTAAGAGAGTTTTGGGGGGTCTGATTTCTCACAGGGTGACCGGGTAGTTCAAAGCAAACGAGTTGCAGCCTGGGCTTATTTCACGATAGGAACTGGGCGAAACATCGCATTTGGACGTTTGGTAGCACAAGTGCTATACTTATTTTAGAATGGAAAACTTTCTCAAGATTTGCCTCTGGATTAAACGACACAATCCATCCCATAAATAACCATGGATTTTGGTTCAAGTAACTCAATAAGGTTACCCATCATGAGGGATGGTACATTTAGAAGTTGTAATGTTCCCAATGAGTAATGGAATTGGATCATGTTCATAATGTAGAAAAAATATTCTTTTTTCATTTTTTACAAATTTCCTACAAGAATTACTCTAGAAAGTAACATTTATTTAGATAACTGTTTATGTGCTATTGGAAGACATGGGACATCAAGTAGTCCCTATTGTTATGATTCAATATAAACTGAACAAGCACAGACATACATTTGATTAGCTTCCACCTTAAAACCAGAACTACTATCAGTTGCAGTGAATCTAACTTAATGCAATGCTAATCAATCCAAATTTATTATCATGATAACCTTGGTTCTTTGATGAATTCCAAGAAACTGCAGGAGATGCCGCAACAGTAGCTTTTAACAGAGTCATCCGCTATGTGTGCATTTCAATGCAACAATTTCTGAGTGAAAAATTCATTTGCCTTTTCTGGGATCCCAGTCAAGGTGAATTGTTTTTACCTTCTGAAATTGTTGCATTTTGTTCTTTAATGGTTTTTGTAACACAGAACTCATTCTCACAAGGAATGTAATGCTGACTTACCAATTTATATTTTCAGATGAAGGCCTTGCAGTCTGAGTGGGTTGATGTTTCGAAGTCGTTGCAGTCTTCTGCAACCGAGAAAAACCTTATGGTAAGCATCATTAGTAATAACAGTCTTTAAGTAAACAAATTGGAAAAAAAGCTCTGGCAATAATAGGATAAAAGGAAATTAATACATGAAAGTTTAAAAGTAATAGTACATGCAGTACATGCATAAAGCTCAAAAATGTTTAATGCGATTAATATGCAATGCTCCCTACAACGCACCTTGTCTTTCCTTCTTTAAGAGGTTAAATATTCTGACTGTTCCATGTATTTACATTTATGTCCTAAGCATTTTTGCTAAAAGTAATATATCCAATTATATGACAAATGACAATGTTCATTGTCACCAAACCAGAGCCTGCAGAGATCTGCATCAAACTTATTGCAGGACTTTAAATACATCTCTGGGGCCTAAATCAATGGGCCTTCTTGTACTAAACAGGCTCCCTCACGATTTTAAGTACGTAAAGGATCCTGTCCTGTTCAAAAAGAAATTAATAACATTTTTAAGGAAAGAACAGTTTTACTCTGTAATGGAATTTATGGAGAAAAAATAACCATATTGAATTTGGAATATATTACATGCACTTTTTGGTTAACACTATTGTATCGTGCTTCTCTGAATTTTATCATTGTCTAACTTCTATATGAATATGACGTGTCCTATACACTTAACTGATGTATCTATTACACTGTGTCAGTGTCTTCTGGGCAAATAAAGATTTATTATTATTATTATTATAGTGTACTAGTCACATGTAAAGCTAATTTACTTGATTGCATTAAGTAACTCAACTTAGCAGCTACCTTCCTCCTAATGATGACTTAGGCATTTAGTTCCATAAATCACTTATGCCCCTACATCTTCAAGTATAAATTAGTTTACGTCACCGAAAGTGATACATATTTCCAATGAACTTCTGATTTTTTTTCATATTTCAGATGGAGAAAGTCTTGGATGCCGGGAATGATCAGAAAGCTGAAGTCCAAGGTGAGAATATTCATAAAATTCTTAACTTCTATCGTGCGATGAATGTACTTGTTATTCCAAAGAAAAATAGTTAATATTCAGTATAAATCTTAGAGATCTGTATCTGTGCATGCACCCAAATTATTGCAACCTTGTGTCACTTTCATTAGCCTTGAAAGCCTTTTCTCAATAACATCTTCTCAATTTGACCAAAGCATTTGTTTGGTAATTTTTCGATTGTCTCAATAATATTCCCATTATTACCCATAACATTTCTGAAATAAAACGTTATTTAAATTTAAATATCACATTGGCCATGTGACACTGGTCCAAAGTGTAGGAAATCGTTTGAGAAATGCTCCTCAAAATATAGGGATACTACTTCGCATTGCTAGCATAGCCTTAATGGATCACGCCATAATCAAATCTACTTCTCTCCTCAACAGGATCAGATGGCCACAGAGTAAGACACCTGGGACATATTAATAAACAATTCTATAATTTGCGGAAGACAGACAAGCAGATATTCACTGCCCAAGTGCACCTTGAGAAACGAGTCAGAAAATTGGAGAAGGCTGCAAAAGTTGTCTCCGATCGTGCGGTAAAGAAACTGGAAAGTTCTGAGCACCTATGCAGAGAAGGAAACCGCGAGATTGCACTCGGCACGTGTGCCCTGCAGTCGCTCATCCGGCAGCTTGAAGACAAAGTGGCCGGCATGGAGGAAGTGCAAAGAGTATCGGCAAAGTCAATAGCCTTCAACAGCAGTCGTCAGACAGCAGCATTGGACAAGCTACACCTGTCAACATTGCAGTTGCTGGAATCAGTGCAGGCAGTGGAGGACAAGGTGGACCAAAGCTTGCCTGAGCTGCAGAGGGAAATCTCCAAGCTGGAGTTTGGGATGGCGCAGGCGCTGGCATCGGCTCGGGCGGCCAAGGAGGAGCAGGAGGGAGGGCAGGAGACTATCAAGGCCATGCGGGAGACATTGGAGGTGCTCCAAGAGAAGGAGAGGGGGGAAGTGGGTGCGCTGGGTGTGGTTCAGGCCCAGCTGATGAACATGACCAGCCGTATGGAAGCTGGCGAACAGGCACTGGCTTCACAGATCAGGCTGCTGGAGGATTCCCTGGCTAATGGTTTCCCTGAGAGAATCCATAAGGTAATGGACTACATACGACATACATTTTAAATTTGTAGACCAATAGCCCACAAGTAAAGAGAGATCCCCAAGAGTAATGTGGGAGATGGGGGTGGTTGGTGATGTCACGAGATAATAAGGAATGTTTTATGTTGGGAAACACTAACAAAAGAACTGGATGGTTTAAAATTTTTGGATACTAAATATTATTATAACGCGGATGTAGTCTACTGTGTAGAGGCATATTTTTGGACAGCCACCGAAAAGTATACACTAATTTTCTCCTTGACTTCAGAAATGATTTCAATGTAAACCATACAGTTCTTCCTCCTTGGGGGCTCCTAATACTCCCTAGCCTCATGATTACTCGTTCTCTTATCATTCAAAGACCATTCCTGCATAATTTTTTTTAGGTAATCTACCGGTTAAGGTAGGTTTTTTTGGATGGACACAACTATCCAATAAACATTTTGTGACTCCCCACCTAGCAAACTAATCTATATCAGGTCCCTCTTCATCTCGGTGTACTTCTTTCCTCCCTTCATCCCGTCCAACATCCCTATCCTGTTCCTACCCTTACCTCACTTGCCCAACATTCTTCCCTCTATTACCCTCTTCAACATTCCACTACCACTCAATACGCCCTTCATCCATTTTTCCTGCCTCCATAGGATTTCTCTCAACAAACCCCTCTCCTCCCCCACCATTTCTAGTACTTCCTCATTTGTTTTCCTTTCGGTCCATTTCACCTTTTCCATTCTTCTCCACACCCACATTTCAAAAGCCTCCAATCTACGTCTATCCTCCTGCTTCAGCGACCACGTTTCCGCGCCGTACATAGCTACGCTCCATATCAGAGTTTTTACGAGTCTTGTCTTAACATCCCTACTCAACGTCCCCGTCATCAACTCCCTCCTCCTTGAGAAAGCCTCCTTGCCTAGCGCAATTCTTCTCCTTACGTCCCTACCACTTTGATCGTGTTGGTCCAAAACACTTCCGAGATATGTAAACTGTTCTACCTGCTCTATTTTTTCCCCGCCTATTTTAATATTTAGCTTAGCCTTTTTCTTTCTGGAAAATCGCATAACCTTTGTTTTATTAATATTTATTCTCATCCCATATTTATCGCACTGAACCTCCAATTCACTCAACAATGCTTGCAACCCCTTGGCTGACTGAGCAACTAATGCTTGGTCATCAGCAAACCTAACCGATTTTAGGAATTCCCCTCCGACTTTCATTCCTACCTCCAGTTCTTCCCATGCCTCTTTAATCATTTCCTCTACATATACGTTGAACAGTACCGGTGACAATGGGCAACCCTGCCTTACACCTCTTCCTAACACTGCCCATCCGGACTCTCCGTTCCCCACTCGCACCTGAGCAGTCTGAGACATGTACAGGTTGCGGATCAGTCTCCTGTCCCTCCAATCCATTCCTATTTTCTGCAATACACGCATTAATTTTTCCCAATTCACTCTATCAAACGCTTTTTCGAAATCTACAAAACAGGCAAAAACGTCCTGATTGTATTCTATATTCCTCTCGACTAGTGATCTCATTACTGCAATGGCATCACGCGTACCTCTTCCTTTCCTGAACCCAAACTGATCATCCCCTAAGTAATCATTTGCCTTACTCTCTATCCTTTTGTTGATGATCCTGAGAATAACTTTAGCTGCGTGGGATATCAAACTTATTGTTCTGTAATCCTCACATGACAAAGCCTTTGCCTTTTTTGGAATAGGAACTAACACCGATCTCACAAAATCTTCCGGCCAGATTCCTTCCTCATAGATACTACGAATCAGTCCATATATGGCCTTCTTCCCACCTTTCCCTAACCATTTCAACATTTCTACAGGAATATTGTCCACCCCCACAGCCTTATTTGCTTTCATCTCCTTTAATGCCCTTTCTATTTCATCGTCGAGTATGCCTGGACCTAAGCTATCTTCTTCTACGTCATGTTCCTTTTCTATGTCTAACCTTGTCGGCCTAAGTTCTTTACCATACAGTGTTTCTATATATTCCTTCCATCTCTCTTGGATTTTTCCTGGTTCAACTATTATCTTACCCCATTTATCTTTAACTGTTAGCACACATCTTGCCTTCTTACTTCCCAATAATAACTTAACCTTGCTGTATAGAGCACCAATTTCACCCTTCTTCTGTAAACTTTCCATATCCTCGCATTGCATTTTCCACCATTCTTCTTTTGCTTTATTTGTGGCCCTTCTCAATTTATTGTTTAACTCTTTGTACTTCATTTTGCCTAACTCTGTGTTTACATTTTTCCATCTTCTTCTCTCATCCATCTTTGCAATCATATCATCCGTTACCCATGGTTTCCTTATCCTTTTCCCATTAACGGTTCCTATAGTGTCTTTAGCGGCTTCCAATATCCCTTTCTTGATACATTCCCATTTTTCTTCGATAGTACTCAGTTCTTTACCGTCATCCATCATTTTCTCTACAGCCTCCTGATACTCCTTCCTCGTTAATTCATTTACTGCTTCTAAATTCCATTTTTTAGCCCGCCGCCCTTGCCTTATCTTCTTGAAACGAACATTACATTTCATAACAACTAAATTGTGGTCAGAGTCCGCATCCGCTCCTGGGAAACTGTGCGAATTTATCACACTGTTCCTAAACCTGTGCCTAACCATAATATAATCTAACTGATACCTTTCTGAGTCACCTGGCATTTTCCATGTATACCTACGCCTTTTGTGGTGTCTAAACCATGTGTTAGTGATGACTAACCCCTGTCTCCTGCAGAATTCAATTGCTTTCTCCCCGCGTTCATTCCTCGTGCCTAACCCATAGTCCCCCACCTCACCACCATCTCTTCCTTCGCCTACCGTCGCATTCCAATCCCCCATCACTATCAAATGTTTCCCTGCAGGAACACTCGCGATGATATCCTCTAACTCATCATACATCCTATCGACTTCTTCCTCCTTGTGGTTGCTTGGTGGCATGTATACCTGAATAATGACCAAGTTCGTCGGCTCTGCTTTAATCTCTACGAGTAAAATTCTATCTGTCGCTTGCTCTATGTTGACTACGCTTCTTCCTACCCCTTTATTTAAAATTACGGCAACCCCTCGTTGGCTCTCGTCCCCGCCGCTGTATATTACTCTATAATTGTCACTCCAGTAATCCCCGCTATCCTTCCATCTCACCTCGCAGAGGCCTAAAACATCGTATGTTACCTCTTTCCATCTCTCGCTTAATATTTTCTAATTTGCCTCTCCTCAACATTGTCCTGACGTTCCAGGTTCCTATTCTAACTACTTTCGTCTTCTTCTGCATCTTCTGTCCTGCTGCTGTTATTTCTCCCCCGCAAGGATTTCGTGGGATGACGACCGCGGAAGCCTTGCCTCCCCCGCTGCCGGGCACGACACACGGCCCCTTGGGCCGAGTCCCGCAGTTGCCAGGACTCAATTTCTGTTTTGCGTCCATCATATTTTCTTGGGAATGATAATTGAGATGGTTTCCCGTTGCCTTCCTCGATAGTGTTTTTAACGTGACACCATCACTTAATGGCCGCCCCACTGGGGTCAGACGCCATTGCAGCCGCCTCACTGAGGAACAGACGCTGCGTGGACTACCTTTCGTCTGGCTCCTAACCTTCGACCTATCTGGCATGGGTGACCCTTCCAGGAGTAATTATTATTACTTCCGCCAGCACAGCTCTAGGGGTCATCGGAACACACAAGCCCTTCCACCACGACAAGGTTGTAGTCCATGGGAGGGTCCTGCATAATACCCCACAAAATTAACTCCGCCAATAATAGTTAACAGTAAGATACTGTGAGCAGTAATTAATATTTAGTGCTAATTGGATGATTTTAAATACTCCGCTCTTGAATACAATGCTCATCATTCCACTTGTATTTCATATATCACTCAAAGAGAAGATAACATGGTTGCATTTTGTTGAATTTTCATTGTCACCAATGAAAATTTAAGAATCACTTGGTTAAATTATCAGAAGTATAATTCATTGATCTTTTTCTTGACAGTTGAAGTATGGTGAGGTGGACGACGATCACAACCGTGGAGATCATCACAATGCTACACCTTTCAATACTAGTGATCTACAAGACTTGTTCCAGAGGCTCACAAGCATACAGAAGGACTACTTGCATGTGGTGAAACAACTTCCTAAAGGTAAATGTTAATGCAGTAGTGACCACAGGGAGCTCTGGCTCATCAGAAACATCATGGCTCATGAACTTCTCTCATTGCATTTCTCTTAAGTTTTTGCCAAAGTGTTGACCGACGTATAATTTATTTTCACACTTACTGTATGACCATTCATTTCCAAAATTATCTTCATGCCTTTTATGTTTTACAAAACCTTACTGTTTTCTGCACATGCATTTTGTAATAATTGCCTTATCAATGAAGTAGTTATGCTTACATTAAACATATCATTTGATTAAATATTCCCAGAAAAACTACAAATGACCTATACCAACCATAATGGTCACATGTAGGAGAGGGTCATATTTGAGCACTTAAACAGCCTTGGGAATGTTATAATTCAAAATAGATTCCAAAGAACGACTGTTTTTAATTTAGTTTTCTGGTGTTTTCAATATTAGGTATTTCCTGTGTCCCACATCCCTGGAAATGTGGGAGTTTTATATGGCATTGGATTTCCACTTCTAAACAGAACTAGCAGTTTATTTGTATTCCCAGTTTTGTCCCTTTCAGTCGTAACACATATGTGCATTTAATAATCTGAATCTTACTAAAAAGAAACTACCGACATTCAGAAAGACAAAAATATCATAACTATAGAGAGATAAATTCAAATTTCATGGCACCGACATAGTGGGCTTATTTTGTAAGGAATATTGTATGTTGATAAAATGGACGAAGGAAAGGTAGTTGATATTCAAAGATGCCTCCAGGAAAATGAATCCAAGGGAGACCAACAAGAAAGTATTGCTTGATCTCTCTGGTATGAACAAGAACCCACAATAATAGAAGTCCATGATGACATGGCCCAGGAAGAGCTTATTTGGTTTTTATTTTTGCTGGTCCAATGTCATTCTCACTTGCAAACCATTTTCCCTTTACTCCTTCTTCCCTAGTCCCCTACACATTTTAATGCCATCAGATTGGATTTTATGTGTCTGTTTACTTTTCCTTAAACAGTTTGGAGGGTGTCGTATAGAAGAGGCACATTGTACCTTACTCTAATCTTCTTAAATATTTGCCACCACATTCTACTGCCAACCATGCATGGAACTCAATCCAGTTGCGTGATCCTTGAGTTAATTTTTTTAGGCTAATGAATAGCAAGTAGTCTGTTGATATCATTTTTGTGTGAATTTTATTTTGTCATTCCCTTTCAGAGTGCTCCCAAGTGACTGGCCCCAGCGGGCTCTACTTGCTCCATCCCCTGGCAACCATTAATGTGGAGGACCATTCTGGACCACCAGAGGATGGGTCTTCATCCAAGGAGATCCTTCCTTCGCCTCTCTTGGCTTATTGTGACCAAGACACCCATGGTGGAGGCTGGACTGTGATACAGAGGAGGATTAACGGACATAAAGATTTTAATCGAAGTTGGAAGGAATATCAAGAAGGCTTTGGATCTCCAGCTGGTATGTTTCCATTGGTTTTTTTGCTTGTAGCCAAGTATATTGACTACACATTTCAGTAATTATATTTACAATCATTCATTCTATTATTAGGTTCCTCCTTAATTTACTGGGATGTATTACCATTAATCATAATGAATTTGGTGGAAATCACCAAATTCATTGCAATGAATGGCAAGTTGATGGCTCCTCATTCCATTTGACTTGAAACTCAAGAGTAAAATGATGTTTATGTGACAAGTTGATTTAGAAATTAATTTCTTCAGACAAATAAACATACAATAAATATACAATGTTCTTATAATACTGCCTTCATAAAAACACAGTGAGGAAATCCATAGTTTATTTGATAAAGTTACTGATGAACATGATATGTGCTGATAAAAATATCATTGAGAGTGCATCATCTCTCTCACATCTAGGGAAAATTTATGTGCATGTTTGCATTCTACCTCCTTAACCTTTGCTCAGCCAAATAGATAAGATGTGAAGAGGAAACCATTTCACTTCCCTGTACGCTTGCACACCAGTTACTTACGAAGAGAAATAGATACATTTTAATCAAGGTCTTAATGGTACAGCATCTATATGCTGGCTATTTATCTTACATGTATGCGAATGAGTTTCCTAAGCTGAAATGATTCCCAATCATAAATATCTCAATAACTTCTCTTGAAACCTTTCTCTCCTCTTTTGTCTCCAGTAAGATATTTTATCTTTCTTCCACCAAAATTTAATGGAGCATGTTTCACTTCAATTTAATAATGTTAGTAACAAATTCTTTCACTTTGCTACAAATTATCATGACTTTTAATAATCAAACCACTTTACTTTTCCACATAAACTTTTTAATTTTTACAACCCAGGTTTCGTTATAGCATAACATCGATGATGTTATGCTATAATGAAACCTGGGTTGTAAAAATTAAAAAGTATATGTGGAAAAGTAAAGTGGTTTGATTATTAAAAGTCAGTATGAAGATTTTCCGCCAAGTTACGCCAGAAACTGTTTTATTTACAAATTATCAATTAATTCAAGAATATTAAATATTGTTTAACAATCAATGCATTATTAGACATATAAATATGTAAATTCCTACTTAATAATAAGATGAATTTGTAGAACATGCAAAAATAATTGTGCAACTACATACTATGCATATGAGTATATGCCCTGATGATAAATTCTGGTATTAATTAGATTTCACTTACATTTTTAGGCGAGTTTTGGATTGGAAATGAAGCCTTACACCGCATCACTCAGGGAGACAACTGCACATCACTTCGAGTTGACATGATTGACATCTATGGGCGAGCATGGTATGCAGAGTACTCCACCTTCCTGGTGTCAAATGAGAGTGATGGATACAGGCTCTCTGCTGGTGGATACCATGGTGATGCTGGCGATGCCCTGGATTATCAGAATGGAATGCAATTTAGTGCCAAGGACTCAGACCGTGACTCCAGTTCCACAGATTGTGCCGCAAGTTATGAGGGTGGTTGGTGGTTCTCCCACTGTCAGCATGCCAACCTCAATGGTCGGTATGGACTTGGACTGACATGGTTCGATGGGACGAGAAATGAGTGGATAGCCGTGGCTCATTCAGTCATGAAAGTCCATCGGGGAGGGATGAGCGGGAAGTGCCCTCAGGATTCCAAAGTGCACGCCATGGACCATGAAAGAGGCACACCAAAGATGATGTCTCACAGTCAAGGAAGTGTTGCCACCAAGGGAAGCAGTGGGGCGTGAGGTGGGATCTAGAGAAATTTCACGAAAGGAGAATCTGTTTAATGTCAGAATGAGAATATATTTAAGATGATTGGCAGGGGGTGCAGAGAGAGGATGGAGGAAGAATGGAAAGAGAGAAATGGGAATGGCAGTTTCAGAGCTATATTTATTTACCCAGAGCAATCCATAGACTGTTTCCCAGTTATTCTGTGAGTTAAAATTTCTCGGACATTCCTTTCCCATGAGAATGTGTTCATTTCGATGATTTGTCAGAGAGTTGCCTTTTCATTGCAACGGCATAAGTTGTGAGCATAAAACATACTTACATAGTGCAAAGATTTTTTGGAAAGTTTCAAAAGGGCATATTCTGTGCTAAAATTATGCGTCCTTGGATACCCTTTCCCATTGAGACTATTCTGGTGCATGAAATTAACAGTCTAAGAATGACTCTTTATCATAAGAGGAGCACAATTACTGTCAAGTCAGGAATATTTTTCATGAGACCTATTCTAATGTCACTTACATGCATGCTGATCAAGGACACAGCATATGCAGCAAAAATATGCCAAATGCAGATGTCTCGAGCATGATTTACATGTTTGGAATTTCATGGGCCCCCAATTGCTGTCACATTTTAATACCTTGGCTAGGTATTGGACTACATCCATGTCTCTTTTAAATAGTTGCCTAGTTCCGGAGTAGCCAAAACACATTGGAGAAGTTTTTCACTCTCTTCCCTAGTTACAACCACTCTCTAAAACATGCAGAGTATTCAAAATGTGTCAGTTCATTGAACCTTGTTTCTGCTTGTGTGAGAGAGATAGAGAGAATTATTCCTGAAGAGGTACTCAAGGAGGTCAGAAGCAAAGGTATACTAATAGACACAAAACTCTCAAAGCAAAATGATAGGTACTCCATGATATCCCATTATTAAGAAAATAATATTATCTCAAGTTTTTCTTAAGAAATGACCTCTAAACAAATACGGGTAAAGTATGTCAAGGTAGGATATCAATTTAAAGATCATTCTTTGCCATGCATCATTATGGCTACTATGTCACAATCAAAAATGGTCAATATTCCTTTTTTTCAAACAGCTCAGTTATTCAATTGATTTTGCAGTTCATCAGGTATGTAATCATATTTTTTGTGCAAAATTTGGTAGGTGCTTTGAGACATAACTTTATATTTTACAGAAAATGTCGTCAATTTTCTACAATCATCAAAATGATTGGTACTTGGAATACGACTTCTAGATTACCTTCCATGATTTTCCCTTTAGTTTTTCATTAGAAAAAAGCTGCCTCTGGTTTGGGTGAGTGTGTGGAAAGAAGGGGGCTCAGATCAAACTGCATCAGCCATACTTCATCAATGCTTGGTTGTTGACCTGTTCATATTTCGTTGAGGTTTGGAAGTGTGGAATGAATAATGTTCATTTTTAGGTACCTTGTGTTTAGGAGCATGCGACTATTCAAGACTTAACAGTGGGGAATGTTGAGTCATTGGTGTCATGTGTCCATGTTTTAGACTGCCATGCAGCTAACTCACATGCTGGGAAAGTGATGTGCCCTATTGCAAGAATCGTCAATCTAGTCATAATTGCATTGAGGTGGCAATGTTATATGTGGCCTAAAAGTCAAAAAAGTGTGACTGGGGGCTTCCCCCTACCAAAGACTGCCAATTGAAGGAAATTCAAGATATTACGTTGTCACTTGTTTTAGTCAATTCCTCAGGATTTGGTATGAAGATGCCAGTTCGTTATGAAGGAATGGAAGTGGAGCGAAATGCACCGAATAAATCAGTCATTAATTATAGTTGTGATATTTATTGTATATTTTGTAAATACAAGAGACAATAATTAAATTTCATTATGTGCCTACGTGTTTGTCTTTTTCATTTGAACACTTTTCAAATCATCATTAGTAGGTAACCAATCGGACATTAAATCATCATATATGTTCACGTTTGTAATTTATCCTCAAAGAAAACATACTAATAGCAAAAATTAAAACAAGATATCATATTTACAAAGAGAAAAAGCATGATGGGGATGTTGAACAAGATGAAAAAATTTCCAAACTTTTCAGATCTATACATTAAAAGTTCCAGGTCCTTTTACTTTTAAGTTTCCCACCAATACTGATGATTGTTTTGAATGTCTCCAAGTAACATACAAACTTTAAACCTCCATAATACCGGATGTTAATTACAGGAATATGTTTTATCATTATTCACTATATCCATCTCCAAACATACATTGATTTTTGGAGGCCAGATCAGTCAGGTTAGATCACCATACTGTAAAACCATGACCTAATGGGTGGGAGCTGATTTGTTTTCTATTATTCATCTTGATGCTGGTTTTAAATTAGCTTTGCTGACACTTCATGCAAAGGAAGTTACCAGAAAAAGATAGATCAGACTATCATTTTTTGAGTAAAAATATTTTACAAATATTCAAATTGGCTTAAGAATTTATTTTGTAACATTGACCATCAACACTTACTTTATTTTGCCAGTAAGTTTAAGTACTTATATAACCATGTAACATCAAATAGAAAAATGACAGAGACAAAAGTGATTGGAAACTAGTGTTGATATTGATTTCTACAAAATTATAACCAGAAATGAAACATCTTAAGCATTTGACTTTACCTTAAAGCAGAGAATGAACCTTCAATCATGTATCAACAAAGGAAAATCTGCCATCAAGTGATCACTCATAAATCCCTCCAAATTAGTAAAAAATTTCCTTAAGTTCAACACACAAAGAATAGCACCATTTAATGCATAATGCAATTGAATATTTAGAGCTATTTTTGCGTAGCCTTTCCAATGAATATTTGTTGGGCCATCTGTAATATTAGGATTGACGTTGAGCTAATCTGAAATAAAATATTGGCAATCTAACATTATCATTTTGGGATTCAATTAGTAAATGAAATATTGTTCAACATACCTACATCATGTCCAACGTTCGAGATGCTAGTTGTTCTACAAAGATAAGGTAAATCAGTCAACTCAAATTGATTAACACATACCCTTGCCATTACAAAAAAATATCAAACTTGAACTTTTCCATATGCCTTCCTTAAGTGTTTTTAATGTGACACCATCACTCAAATGGCTGCCCACTGGCATCAGATGCCTTTGTGGCCACCTCATTGGAGAGGAGACCCTGTGCAGATCTTGTCTGGCTTCTACCTTTCAAACTATATGGCATGAATGACCTTACCAGGAGCAAATATCATTTTCTCACCAGCACAGCTCTAGAGCACATCAGAAGTCCTAAGACCTTCCACCATGTCAAGGTTGCAAGTCCATTGGGAGGACTATTACTATGGACTCCCATAATATGGGAACCAGGTAACTACAATTATCATTAATTGGATGAACCAATGCCTGGAGTGTTTTTAATGCCTGAACATTGCTAAATTCCTAACAAATGCATGCGTTGTTTGCATTAATTATTAGTAATAGACACCATAAATATATTTTCCCATGAATGTAAATTTTTTTATGGATTTCTGCAATCATTTATACACTGTTGGTCAATTTGGAAGCACAGACTAAACCTACTGCGCTAGTACATATGACATGATGTGATTTTGCTTTGACTCTAACTAAATATTGATGATAAATGCCATTTAGAGAAAATGTGATATGTAGAAAATGAGAGAAATAAGAGGAATGTCTGCATTGGCCCTTTTCTGAAGACCCAAAAATATTTGTGACATACCTTCACCACTCTGAATTAAATGTTGCCTCATTAGACTTTCTCCTAGAACCTCTGCGTAGAACTACCATGTGCGTGAAAACTGGGATGTGGGTGATACATATGGATTTAGACCTAACTTTAGTTAAGTCAACCCTAAAATGAGTGACCCTGATGAATGGAATACCCTGGTTGTTGACAATAAGTGGTAACACTGGTGTTGGTTTACCCTTACAATGGGAAGAAATACAATCAGAAAAAAGGATTAACGGCTGGAAGAAAGCACCTTTTTAAAAAAAAGTGTATATCTGATGTGTATTATTTACTAGTAATACATGGACAATAACGGCAGAAAAAAAGAAAGGATTGGAAGCATTGCATGTGTCATAATACATGGGAATGACAAAGATAAAATGGATGGATTAAATTTCTGCCCAGGAATTTCTACTAACAGTAAGAGGAGAAAGAAATTATGGACTTTCTGATTACTACGGATATACTTACAGAACATCTTCTGAGACAATTGTAAAACACATTATCCGGGAACAGCCTTATGAAGACAGCAGTGGGGGATCGGGATGGGGCGGTAGCTAGTAGTAGGCTAATGCCGACGCCGGTTTTCTCTCCACCCTTCATCATTTCCTGTCCATCCCTAAGGGCGCAAATTACCTCAGCTGTCGGTTGCCTCCCCTAAAACTACTACTAGACCGAATGCGATTTACGAAGCAAAGACTTAACACTTTGAAAAAGAAGGTTAACGTATGGTGCTTCAGCTTCGAGCCAAAACACTACGACTGATGATGTGCTTTCTTGTATTACCAGAGACTTTTGTTTAGACACCATAACAAAATTCTCCAACTAACAAGTACAGTTGCAAGCCCGCGCTGGCCTGAGGAAACGACAAACGATAAAGAAAATCGTTAGTCACGTTTTTATTTGATTAGGCTGACGAAGAAGCAGCAGTCAAAATACGAGTGTTCATTTGAGTAATTCTACATAAATCAATGAAGTCGTGTCTTCTTCAAGAAGAAAACGGAACTACTCAAAGAAAAAGAAAGAATTTTCAAAGAATGTTGACATTAATGATTCCGATTTTCTTGTGAAATTGACTACATTCAATACCAAGAGTCAACTTCCATGTTCTAATAAACAACAATCAAGAGATATCGCGAAGTGTGGTCTTACTCAAGAGGTGAGTTGACATACGTTATCGATTATTTTGTTCATTATATCTCAGTTTTGTACGTAATTTCATGGTTTTTAGTGAGTACTATTTGTATAAACGAAGGTAATAATGGGATATCATTAATGTTTCTTGTTACATAGGTATGCACCCCAAGAAGTTCAATGGTTGATTCTCCTGAAAATTCTCCGTCTACGTCGGGGACTGTTTCTAAAGTAGGCCAAAATAAGTTTGGTTCTCCTCTAAATAACGCACAAAAACTGAGCTTCGTTATAAAAACAAGATCATCTTTACTTGAGACCAATGCATTACACAAGAGCCCAAAGAAGAGAGAGGATGGTATGCCCACTATGGTGCATAAAGGCAATAAGAAAAAAAGTAGACAGCCGAAAAATAATGCTGTAAATACACAACAAACCTTCGCAGACTCACCATCTCGTGAATCTGAATCGGTAGACATACAGAAAATCATCAACGCCTCTCAAGCTATTTCTTCATCCTTCAATTCGCGACTTAATAATATCTCATCGGGAAAAAACTCTGCTACTCAAAAGTTTGGAAACAAATGTAATCCATTATCCCCGTGTAAACTTGTAACTCCATCAGAAATTAGTAAGTTTAATCTGGACCGAAATGCAACAAATCCCAAAAGAAATATCTCTGTCCCATTACCTTCAACGTCCAGAAGTGGCAATGACATGTCTTATGAAGGTAAAATATTACAGTCTGGAAAGAGGAGACCAAATATTAGCCGAAAGATAAGTGTGTCTGCTAACATCCAATCTACAAATTTAAAAAAAGATCTCTCCCAAGCAGCTCTAATAAGTCGTTATAACAGAGCACATCCTAAAAAAGTGCGTGATCTAAAGGAGGAGCCCAAAAATGATACCTGGGGACGAGTCAATCAAAATCATTTGAAGGGAGGCAGCACCAGCCCCCAGTCATGCATCCTTGGTAGAAAAGGAAGTAAGTTAGAATCTAGTCTGGTGGATCATAATAGTAAACCAACCCATCGTAGAGTGCCAACAGTGCCTCTCTCATCTTCAAGATTCTACCCGCCTCCAATTATCAACTTTAAATCTTCCAGTTCTTCTCAAGGGTCCACTATTACCGCCTGCACTAAGGAGCACAGTGAATGTTGTCACCCTCAGTATGACTGTAACGAAGATGACGTTAACATGGAGTGGGAGGACATTGAAGATGAGAAAGTTTTGCAAAATGTGAGAATGTGGGGATTCTAAACAAAAATAATCTATTCTACCGGTTTCAGGATGTGTCTTTCTTTATAATATTTCTTGTGCCAATGACTTTTTCAGATAAAAGTGCATAGGGAATGCTACCATGACTTTGGAAATCTCAGTGACCCCATTGAGGATATGGATACAAATTGCCTAGATGTCTCCGAAGATAATACTGAGGATTGCTTAATTGTTTTGGACACAAACATACTGATTTCACATCTGAAATATGTGATGGAACTAAGTACACGAGAGTACAAAGGTGATCACTTTCAAGCTTTTCAAATATGCATTAACAAAAAATAATAATGTTAATTTTTTATTCATCATAGGTATAGTAGTTATATGTGATTTCTGTTGTCAGTGCCGGAGGTCAATGCAAATATCACGTATGTCAAAATTTGCCCTCGCTATTTATGAACTACAACACACACAATCTAGTTTATATTATTCTTCTGCAGAGGCTGGTGGACACCCAGCTCTCAAGTGCCACTCAAAATTTATTGCTAGCAATTATAGGAGAATTCCATGACTTATTATCAATTCAAATACTTAGATATACAGTTTGCATGATTTGGTCAAAATGTAGTGAGTGAGCATCCATACAATACTAAGTTCCTGTGCTGTAACCATGTATGTATGTATGCTCTTGTTGGATAGCCACTTATATTTTCTTCAACATATGGCATATTATTCAGTGTATTCAGTCGTAATGTTAAGTTTTCCAGAGTTGCCTGTGGTGTTCAAGGGAGCCCGAGTTAGTTAGCAGTCTCACCACCTTTTTCTGGAGTAGAACGACTTTATTTACTTCAAAGGCATTTCACCCTAGCCTCAAACGTTAAATATGATGCAATTGAGACAGTGTAATAAGCTGAAACAAGCTGCATCCAGTTACACACAATTTGATTTTCCTCCGCAAAAGTAGAGCACCAGAGAGCTTTATTTGAATGTCATTTATGTCCCTGGAACTATTAAATTTTGAGTCCAAATAAAACCAAGTAATTTTACAGTCTCATCAACTGTGGGTTTAAGACTGCAAAGAAGATGGTGCATCTTATGAAATCCATTAGTAAACTCTAGGCTGCATATCATATCTTACATCCAGGCAGCTTGTGCCGTGATGACCGGAGACATGCTTGTTACCTCATTGGTATCACTACAGTTATCCAAAAACATCATCAGCACATTGAATGAAGTCTGAAGGTATATTTACAAATGGGTCATTTATTAATGCAAGGAACAAGTGGCTCAAGTACCTAACTCTGATAAACACCTAAAAGTTAAAAAGTCAGGATTTTTGCCATTGACATAAAGACTGTTAGTGAGTTGCCATTTTAGAAGGCGTGAATTTTAGTTCTAAGTAATGAAAGCTGTATAATGTGGTAGTTTTTGGAGAATCTCATAGTCTACACAAATATTGGGGAAAGGCTTATGAAGCTGATTGACAAACAGAGCTTGTCTTCAAATATTTTGATCACTTTTTTTTATTACATAGTCAACAACCTGTGTTGTAGACTCTCCAGCACAAAAGTCATGCTGGGCATGAGTGTTCCAGAATTTGTGAGTTTGCTAAAGTTTCATTTTTTTCAAATAACTGAGAAGCTACTGATTCAGTAATAGCTATTAAGAAGGATTACAATGACAATAAAAAGTACCACGGAGAGGATGAGTAATTAAGTGATAATATATTTCTTGAGGTCAATGGAAAGATCAAGATATCCTTGCTTTTTGTGTTCTCGAACGTTCTGGCTATTCCAATTATATATGCATATCACCTGGAGAGACCATGTTCAAATGAAATGACATATTAGGTTGGGGAAAAAGAAATCCATTATCTTTGCGTGAAATTCAAAACTTTATTTAAGTTGTTTTGGATTGTCCGATTTGGGTCAAATATGCACCAGTTTTTTGCATAATTTGTTGCCATTTTAAAGGTAGCTTTATAATGCCTCTCTTATAGAAGTCTTGGTCCTTATTGGCAAAAAACTATAGTAATCTATTTTCACAATCTTCTCTTGATTGCAATTTCTTATCACTCAGGAAATTTTGCAATGCGAGAAAAAGGTGATAATCGCTTGGTGCCAGGTCCACACTATATGGTGGATGCATTAAAACCTCCCAACCAAGCTCCCGGAGTTTCTGGCGAGTTGCTACAGACGAGTTTGGCCCTGCGTTGTCCTGATGAAACAGTCCGAGAAAATGATGGATTTCTTTTTCCCCAACCTAATATAATTAATGTGAAAATGGAGTATTATCTAAACAGTTAATGAAGCATGTATTCAAATTGTGGAAATCAATGGGAATATCATAATGTTAACTTGTTCTGTTTCCCCCTTAATGACAGACCAGCCTTTTAAATTTATTTGGATCATATTCAACGATTTACATAGTTATTTTTCAAATTCTTATTCCGTACTGATTTTTGGTGACCATGTGTAATTATTTTTGAAAGTCTATGATAAGTGTACCAGTATGACCTTCTAAGATTTCTTTTCCAATGAATAATGCTCCAAGCAATATCAGCATGAAGTTCAAAAAATATAGAGAAAACCATCTTACCATCAACACAAGTGAGAATATTATTTCAATAAATCTTAGTTAATAGGAAATTGAAGTTATCAGTTGTAACATGAGGCAATGTTCTGACCAGGATGTTTTGGAAGTCTCTTTGGTGAAACTTTTTGCATCAGTGTGTGAATCATAAGACATACGCTATGATCAGATAGCAGTGGATCAAAGGCATGTAAAAACAGGCTTATCATAGTGGGTTAATTATTAGCAAGATATACCAACCTTCTAGTAAGTTTCCAAATGATGTAGTACTGACTAAAGTGCCAGAGAGAAACACCTTTTTGTTGATAACTATTACAATGGGAGTGAAGTTGGCTTTTATTCCTGGGGAGTTGAAGTTTGCTTTTATGCCTGGACCAAGAATAGTGTGTACTTTGAAAGAAACCAGGATCTTGAGCAGTGGTATATTATAATTGCTGCTATGTTAAATGAAAACAGATATTCTTTTTTTTCTCTATTCTTTTTATGGCTAACAAAAATACATTGCAACATTCAAATCATCTATTCAGGTACAATACAATGTAGAGGTTATATTGGTGGAGTATTTTTAGGAATCCCCAAAGTGATAGTAATGTGAGGTGGGTATCAATGGTATTTTCAACATCACCTCAAATCCCTTTACTTTATGTACTGACTTAACCAAGTGGTGTAAATTACATTTTATGGGAACTATCTTTTATTCAGTCGCTAACCTTTTTTCCCTATGATAAATTTTATATTGCATTTTATACTCGGATAAACTTATCCAAATTACTATGTGACATGAGAGACAACATTTATTTAATGCTTTAAAGAGAAGTGCTCAGAGTAAAGTGAGATTTTTGTGATAAGGAATATATTGGACAAACTGGGAGAAGTTGCTAAACTAACCTATGGAGCATAGACGTTAGAATCTAAAGATCCTTGATAGTGAGCCATCTGAGAAGCACTCACACAGCTCCTCAACAATTTTAACCCTTACCTTTGACGACTTCCTCCTAGAAAATGCCTAATACCATTGATGATGGTTATTGTCCTCCCTTGAAAAAACCAATACTTTTCGTCTTCCCTATTCCCACCATTGCCTCCTCCCCCTTCCATATATCACTCTGGTTTTCATATAAATTCTCAGTCAACGTAACCTTGAGTTGCTTTGTGCTTGAAGATTTTGAATTGTGAAATTCTTTGCACATGGACAAGAAAAAGAATAGTAGAAGCAATATCTATTTTCATTTAGTATGAATTTTGCAAAAATTAGAGCCTGCCACAGCGTTTAATAGGAGCTACCAGCCATTCATTCACTTGGTGGATGGTGGTGGTGCAGTGGCTAATGGCACTGGCTTCCCACCCTGATGGCTTGGATTCAAATCCTGGAGGCGGCCAGTTTTTTCAGTGGTATCCCAATCCCTAGTTGGAGTGCAATGTGGAGAGAGTATTCCAAGTGATTATGCCATCCTTGGAATGGGATGTTTAACTGTATGACCCCTTGGTACCTTTCGATAAGAGTAGGTCAATGCTGATGCTAGGATTCTCTCCACCCATCATCCCTCATTCCCTGATCGCCCAAACTCCACCAAATTATCCCCACCTATTCCTAATGGTGCAAATGATCTCAGCTATTGGTTGCCTCCCCTAATAACCAGTACTACTCACTTGGTGGTGGTAGTTGTATGCTTCAAAAGTTGCATTCACAAGTTATGATTCAAACCTTCCCCATGACGACTCATCTGTGTGTGTGTAAAACTACAATTTTTTATTTATCGAATATACATAGTATGAGGATGTAGACATTGGATATCATCAAGACATACATGCACACTTGAAATTCTAAAGGAAACAGGACATGAACTTGTTACTGTTTAATATGCACCACTTTTCTCTTGGATTTGTAGTTGAAAATTGTTGTTCATTTTTTATAACAATAGCCTGCAGAAGTAGTTCTCGGGCTGGACTGCGTGAGAGACATTTTTGGCTCAACGTTTCTCTCCCGTTGCAGGGAGCGTCTTCAGGAGCGAAGTAATTTTTATTAAAATTTTATTAAAATAAACACCCCCACCCTTACCAAACCAACCAAGGGCCGTTAGACCCCTAACGGTCAAAAAGTGAAAGGACCAAACGGGGGGTATATATATGGAGGATCAGCTAGCCAAAAATTACTTCGCTCCTGAAGACGCTCCCTGCAACGGGAGAGAAACGTTGAGCCAAAAATGTCTCTCACGCAGTCCAGCCCGAGAACTACTTCTGCATCTCTCAACAGCTGCGAAAGCCTACGATCTACGATAACAATAGCCTATGTCTCTATGTACACGCATACATACATTCAGTCAGACATTGGTCATTTCAGTGTCACCGACATGACCAACGGAAAATACAGTAGCATGCTACAATAGTATGATTATGAATCATGCCAATTGAATTAAGCATAAACATTTCCTTTTAATGGATAGTTCAGAATTGAATATTTAAACGCAATACATTAAAGAAATACAGCCTCATGGAAAGTAATTTAAAATGAGTCCTTTAGAATAATTGCATGATGAATGAATTATTATTCTGTCATGCCCCAAAGTAATTTCATATCGGCGTGGTCTCCATGGTGCAAAACTCTTCTAGCTTTAGAGTAAGTCAAAGTATTTGTGCGTGCATAACTTAAATCCTGAGAGAGTGTGCTTGTAGATATACGTTGCACTTTCAGGCTTCACTTGGTGGAATTATTTGGTGTCCAAATTAAATGAGTTTGTAATTTTCCACAAACTTTATTTTGAGGTACAACACGTTTCACTGACTTGTGGCATCATCAGGTACAGGTTACCCATCCAGCTGTTGAATATTAATCCTTAGGACAGAGGAGAGAGAGGGAAGTTGAAGGTGGGGGGTTGGGTTTTTTGAGGCTGAAAAGTCGGTGGTCATTGTTTTTTCGGTTAAGGGAAGGAAAGGCAGTGGTGCCTTAATTATGACTAAGCAGTAGATATTGCATGTTAGTAGGTAAGGTATGTTAGTAGGTAATGTATGAATTGATGATAGTGTAATACTATTGAACACCACACATGAGGTATGTATAAGTTTTATGAAAAATAATTTCTAACTTTGGATGGTTTTATTTCATTATGGTTAGCTACATGCTATCATAGAAATTGTCACATTTAAGAATGTAATATGCCAAGCATTACATAATATATTAGTAGTAGAAGGCACAGTAACAATAATACAATATCATTGACAGCTTTTAATGAAATTAATCAGCTCTCAAGGTATTCTTCAGTTGAATAGAAGGCTCAATTTTTTTTTAAATAATTATTTCTTAGTGTGTTTTATATTCCTTTAAGTTATTCAACACATTGGTATGCACTATTAACTCATAAATATCAGGTAAATATTTCCATTTTCTAATTAAATGTTTTTTTATGTATTGTAATGCATTAAGTGAAGATAATTTAAAGAATCCATTAGATGTATTTAATTATTTAAATTATTATTATTGTAAATAATTATTGATTTTCCTGGATTATTATGGTGCACTGCTTATTGCCATTGTCCATTGGAATATATTCAATAGAATCAATTAATATGACTTTCTTCTCATTATGCCATGATTAGATGCCCTTGTAGATAGTTTTCAATACATAAACGGTGCTAACCCCTTGTTATATGCTGATGACACCAATATTATCCTTATATATCGCCTACTTTTGAAGAATTGACAGTTAAGTGTAAACAGGTTAGTCACACCTTACTTTCCTGGTGTCATAATAATTTCCTAGATTTGAGTATAGAAAAGTCTCGCCTAATATGCTTTACAAGAATCTTGTGTATGTGAAAAATTGCAATATCCATAGATATTCTACAATGCAGAATGAGTAGCTGCATGGTTTATATGTACACACAAAAAATGCAGGTGCTAGTTCAAATTTTATGGGCCTTCAACCTTATAATAAACTCCTAGCTGAGATTAAGACCCAAAAAAAAGTGTGGCTGCATTAAAAGTCAATCTGCTTAGTTTCTTAAAATTAAAAATGTTTTATTCAACTTCTGAATTTCTTAGTAATGCCTGATATGTGTCTTTTATCCATTGTATGTATTTTGTTACTTTATCCTGACGTGTCCTATACCAAATGTAACAGTTGTAATAACTTGATCGCTGGACAAATGAAATGTATTATTATTATTATTAATAATGTTACCTGTTTGCCTTGGAAACAATGATGAATGCATTATTAATTTTCCATTGCAGTATCATTATAATGGAAAAGTACAAATCACTTGTTATAAATATAGCGTTGTGTGTATACATGCCCACAATACATTTTTCACTAATAACATTAAATGCACAGGCTCATAATTATTTGCCTTGAAGGCCTTTGTTCTTCTTTACCAGTTTTGACTGTGGGTACCACGTTGCTTTAGGGCACTATCCAATCAATTAGCTGGGCCTTTGAAGCTTGGCACATCTCTTATCACAGTGACCATTTTTTCATTTTCAACTCTCTATGCACGTCAGCTCTGAGGTCTCCAATACTCGTGATTCCTTGGATGGTGTTGAGGGAGCTGGATGCTTTCAAGAAAGGTCGCAAACAGTCCGTAGTTCATCCTGCATTGGAGACCAAAGCCAGGTCAGCAGTCCACTTCATCAATGGTTGCTTCAGTTCCCATCATCCTCGGGTCAAAGGTAAGGAATGAATGCTAAATGTGTCTAAAGAATATGATGAACCCATCCCTTTCAAGGAATGAGAGTTGCCTCAAGAGTGCACTTTTTTGTTGGGATGTAAAATGATCACTCACTGGGCTTTGAATATAAACAAATGAATGTGGCATGAGCACACCATTTGTGTGCCAATGATCATGGTTCCTGAGCTTGAACCTCCAATCGTAATTGTTTTTTTAATGTGATATACAAAGAATTACAGGCAGTCAATACAACATTCAATTACATACAATCTTTATCAATGATAACATAGTGATATGATCTTCATAATACACAATAGCAGTATAAATTAAAAATTTATAAATGGAAATGTTAAGCCAATCAGTTCTGACTTGACAGCAGGTGCCACATACAAAAATGATAGCTTAAAGTGCTGCAATTATAAAGCGACATATTTGTTCCAAGCCCTAAACCATTCTGCATAAAAGCCAGTCTTTTATTCTCACTTTCACAGCATTTACTGACTGCAATATTCTTAAATCTTTTGGTATTTCATTAAAAAATATAGGCTCAGTAACCTCCAATTTTCTTCTATCCACATTTGAATAAATTTTTTTATTAATAAACGAGGGTTGCTATTTATATTTTCAGCCAAATAATGAAAAGCCAGTAATTTATTGTTGAAAATGGCTTTCTTGTTTTTTGAATTATCCTCCATGATAATCAATACACTTTTGCATGCGCTCAAACCAATTTTCGTAATACTTTGTCCACTCCAACTGAGGTACCTCCAAAACATGGTTTTTGAATGCATCAATGGCTTCTTCAGGTGCGGAAAAACGTTGACAATGCAATTTTTTCTTGATAAGCAGGAATAAAAAGAAGTCATTTGGTGCTAAATCAGGGCTGTACGGAGGATGACCCATCAATTCGATGTTTTGGCCAGTCAAATAGTTGGTTGTTTCAGCCGATCTGTGAGAGCTTGCATTGTCATGATGAAGAATGATCCTTTGTTACTGCTTTTTTTTCCATATTTCACCAAGCAATTCTGTCATGCAAATGCTTGTGTACCATTCGGAATTCACGCTTCTACTTTGCTCTAATGTTATGGTTACCTCATGTCCAGTATTTCGATGTGCTTCATTCATGTATCACTTTTGTCAGATTTGGCTCGTCTTGGAAGACCCATACAGTGGGTTGCTGTTTTGTTTCGGGCTCATATGCATAGATCCAAAATTTGTCACCTGTGTAGATGTTATACACAGCTTTCGACGCACCGCAATTGTATTTCTTGAGCATTTCATTGTTCCAATTGACACGAGTATCTTATTAAGCCTTTGTTAAAATATGCTGGATCCAACGTGAACAAATTTTTTTCACAGCGAAATGCTCATGCAATATCTTATTGATGCTCCTCATACTAATCCCCGAGGGTGCCTCAATCTCACGATAATTCACCTGAGGATCTTCCTTTACTAGTTCTTGCACAGCATCAGTGTTTTCTGGCACAGCATAGTTCGTCAAATTTTTTTATTTACAGAAAGATAAGACTCTTAGGGATATCACTTACGGTTTTAGCAAGGGAATCAAATTATTGACATATTTTGTGATACCCTTATGTATCTCCATTGCCCATGTCCCATTCTTCCTGTTCCATATTGGCCAGACCAAGCTTCGTTCGTTGATCACTTGTTGTTCTCATTTTCTGAGTAGTAGTAGCTTCATCATCACATGTTGACCGAGATCGCCGGCAGTCAGTCCATCTCCACTCCTGTTTCCTCTTCTTAGACATGTTCCTCCAAGTACTTTCAGAGAGTTCAGGACAGGAGAAATGTGTATTTTTATCACACACAGTGCTAATAACATAGGAACAGTCTTTCAGAAGTGGTTTACTCCATTTTTCACAGAACATGATACTCAATTGTTTTCGGAGCAAATGTAAACACAAAGTATTTTTGCCAATATTAGTTATATTAGCATGTATATGCGCTGATGAAAACCATCACCAATTCCAGGAATATTTAAATGGCAAATGACATTGAAAAATCCATTTAACACTGCACCTGCATTTACATTCTCATGAAATACCATAACACACCAAAAAGTAGCCAACTCATGCAAATATTAAATTAATAGCAAATAATAATAAATAATTTTGGAAGGTATGTGAAATGTTAGCAGCTGAGGACTTCTAATCCTTGCAATCAAGTAAAAATTTCCCTGTGCATGGTAAGAGGTATTGATCTACTTCCAACTGAAGGATAAATGTAATCATCAAATTCTTTGCGTACGCTCACATTGCATTCCTTTGTAGCAACAGGAACAGACTACTTGTATTGCCCATGAACTCAATTCGAGAAGATGTAATGTTCTCGTAAACTTGACTAGCCTCTCAAGCTCCTGATCAACATAGTGTCTTAGAACAAATCCCAATGCCCCAGGTGCTCAATAAAAAGACTGTTTACTTCTTTAAATGTATTGTTGCATCTGTAGTGTCAGAAACCATAACAGTTTTTAAACTTATGTAGCCAATTTTCTCCTGCCGAATTTATTTCCATCTTTTAACATAATGTCAATTTCTGCAGCATTTACCTCATAATCGACCCATTTTGAGGAAGCTTATGGATATGCTTGCTGATAAAATTCAGCTAGGACCAATTCCACAACCTCATTTTAATTTTTTGTTTTTTTTTAGCACAAATCATTCCAATTACCTAAAATTTGCAGTTGTTACAAGATGGGCAAAATCAAATGAATTTATTGTGAAATAGTCCATTGTATGGTATGTGGTGGTGATGTAGGCAAGCTATTTTAATCTGTTTTCCGTTTGATCCCATCTGCCCACAGAGGTGAGTGGACATTCATCTAGATAGGGTTATAGATGCAGAAGGGATGGAAATAAAAGAGTGTTATAAGCAGCCACTGGTGGATCTTAAGCTGTAGATTTTACTATTGAATGTACAGAACAGTTCTGGGAACCCAGAAACAATGCAACTTAGTTGGAATGGTATTTTAGCAAACAGGTATGAATGGGCTCTGCTGTGTATGGACTTTATATGCTGTTAGAGAGTGTTTCAATTGATGTTACTTGGAAATATTTAGTTTTGTAAAACTTCGTGAGGCATGTGAGGCCCAAAGATTTTAACGAAATAAATTTATAAATAAACCAAATGGACTAATTATGTTTATTTTGATATCCATGACTTATAAAAATATATTTCATGGCTGTTTTCTTCCCTACAACTTGAAGGTCAATCAGCTTTGGATGATAAGAAGCACCACATTGAAATATATGTTCCAGATGATAGCATCCTAAACTGTTGCTTGCAGCTGCAGGAAAAAGGAAAGAGAGTGGTGAGTGTTTAGTTATCAAATGTTGTGGATCCCCATTCAAAGTGACTTACCATAATTGTTGACTCAGTTGGTTCTGCAAGATAGATGTGGGGATCAATTGATATCAAGCAATGCCCGAGTCCAGTTTGAACACCTAGGGATTGCAATTTCTCGAGGAGCATATACCAAATGATTCATTCTCAGCTTTTTATTTTTAGAGTTAATGTGGAGTTATATTATTCACCTTAAATGGGCTCCTTTTTTCATACACAGTAAGGTATCAATTATGATGAGATAGTTGGCTTTGAATCTGTTTTATTTCTGAGAACTTGTGTTTTGATAGAGTTGCAGATCATTATCTTCCCTTCATACTCAAGACTTGTATGTTAGTAATTCTGGATCATATTTTTTTTTTAAATATTGTGTGTGAGGTGATCAGTGATTCCATGTCTTAATCAGTTTACCTGCCATTACACCTTTGAAAACAGTTGAAGAACTTTGTCTTTTATTTCTTCTCTTCCAGATCCTCCTTTCAAATGATGTAAACTTTTGCAACAAGGCAATGGCAACTGGGATTCTATCATATGGAAGGGACCAGATGGATAAAGCTCTCATTCATGGTAATCTTAATTTTGCTTCCTTTGAATGCAGGGATTTATTTCATAGTATTGTATTATTTTTGTGTTATTTGGGTACGTACAGTTTAAAAAAATAACTTCATGTTTTGCCTTGATTTTGTTACTTGTTTTATATTATCTCACTGTTGCTTCCTGGGACTTCACTATGAACATAACCAGAGAAGGAAAACACATAATATTTTCTTTAACTGTGTTTGTTCATATTTTTTCAATACATACTGACTGTAATGTGCATGGTAATATTTTGTGTAATTTGGGTATCATGTATGTTATGCTCCTGACGAGGGGAGGGCCAGGCTCAAGAGTGGTGGATCTCATGAAACTCGGCTTGAATATTTTACAATTTTCTCATTATATAAATACGATTCTCTTTCCCACTATACAAATACGATTTTCTCATGTGCTATCAGTTATGTATACACATATGCCTATAATGCCTAATTCCGCCTTTGGAATCAAATCTATTATAGTGCTGAGCAAATGGATCAAATGGTGATCCATAAAAAAATATTTCATGCTTCACCGTTGATTTATGTTTATGTGGAAAAGCAAAGTGGCTTGTTTTTTTAAAAAAACGTCAATTGAAGATTTTCCACCAAGTTACGCCAGAAGCTGTTTTATTTATTATTGAAATTAAAATCATTTAATAAATGGAAATTGATAACTAAAAATGTAATCATGATCTCAAATGGAAGTCCATTCATCTGAATGAGAATTAAAGGTGTCTCTCTTAAAATGAGAAATTGCATTCCTCAACAAGATAAATTATTTAACGTTTCTGTCTTATGGTATTTATTAAATTTCTCTGTTTCTGAATCTCATTTGTGAGATCGCAAAAAACTTTATCCTTTAATTGCTCTGTGATTACACTTTTCTTGATTTCCTTAGGAGTAAGCTCTTCACGAACAGAGGTCGAAAAGCAGTGTGATAAAACGTTCTTGAAATTTAAAAGCCTGCTTCAAGATTTTTTATCCAAGGTGAGTGCCCATTTTTTCCATTGCTGTGGCTACTTTGGTGAATGAATTGAGGTTCTTCTGTGATTTGCATTCTTATGGCTGAGTAGTTTCTGTAACTATTAGGGTATTGTCCCAAATTTTTAATACAAAATTTCAAGTCTCCATTATTAAATTTGTTTTATTATGCAGATATTCCCAGTCTTGGTGGGTGCATAGTGGAAAGCCATCATTTAAATAAGAATATGTTGTATCTTCAAGGTTTTTGGGAAAAGTAGAGGGGAAATGTGGAATATACCAAATACCAGTAATTATTTAGTCTTAAAATTTTGCAATGAGATTGATGTCTATCAGATGGAGTGCAGGGAATGCCAGCAAAGGGTCAAGGTATGGTGGGCCAGAATTTGATCTGCTATACTCCCAATTTGCCTCATGTATTGTGAAGTAAATACTGGGTGGTAGATCTTGCCTGTTCACCAATCCAGGAAGATGAATTTTTCAAGGCAGTTTATGTACTTACCTGCAAGGAAAGGCCAGGGCTTATCAGGGCTCACATTATTATGTGAGCATGGGTGATCAGGAAAAAGTGTGGAATTGTTCAGATTCTTAAACGAAATTCTGGAAAAAATCAGCAAAATCACATGTTTTATGTCAATTTTGAGAATTTAATGTGCATATAAATCTTGATATAACCATTTTAAGTTATTCATAGCCTCAATAGTTTTTTTTGTGTACTTCTGCCTATAACTGTCCCCTTAAGTGTTCCCTTATGATTCACAATATTATGTTTTAGGTCAAATGATCCTGTCATATTTCCATATACTTTCAACCAACTATGTTAGTTGTAAGATCCTTTTTTCACATGGTGTTCAATAATCTTCAAAATGATATCAGAACTTCAACCTGGTATTTTGACAGCAAATATTTTCCTATACTGTGTTCATTCCATCCCAGTTAGTACCCGGACACACTTAACTCAGTGGCCCCTGTGGTTCTTTCTTTTTCCTTGTTTTGTCTCATCAGTTTCCGTTACTAAGTATTAGGATTTCAGTGAAACAATTCTTTAGAAGGGCCCAGGCAAACCACAGTGAAGAAATGGAATAAAAACATCAGTTAAATTAGCAGCTACTATATATCCCAATGAGTTGACTCCTTGGTTTCCATTCATTTTCTTCATGAGGCGGGGGGGAAGGATTCCAGGTGAAGCCTCCCTTTTAATCCAACCTGGCACCACAGCATAAAAATGTCCAATATATCAGCCTCTCTTTATTTTTCATTGTTAAAGGATTGTTAGTGTAAAACTAATCTTCTCTGTGCAGCTGTCGACTTTTGGTTGGGTCCTGCAGTGAGCTAATGTCATTAGAAGGGATTTTTTTTACATTAAAACATGTGTCCGTAGAATTGGGCAGTATCTTATGTAACCACAGGAATATAATGATGCCATATTTTCTGTCACATACTTGTAAGACTTGTTTGAGAAACTGGAAACTCTTCTTGTTTTAATGACAATAAAAGCATAGAGTAGAGATCACCTTTTGAATGCTTAACATGTACAACCTAATTAAGCATAATGTGTGTAAGTTGGCTGATTACTCAAAAATCAACTGATAAACTAAGGCTGATAAATCAGAAATCTGTGATCAGCTAGTTTGTTTATCGATATGTAAATATGTATGCTGTTTAATCTTTCATCAGCTCCATATGTTAATATGGGAAGGGTGCCGCAGTCATTGTTGATACCTTAGATGTGCTCAGATCTACCGGTATCTGGAGTTTGTCTTATCTAGAAACAGACTATGCTATCAAAAGTGATTTGTCTGTTAACGCTGCTTGAACTTTTTATTTTTTAATGTGCCTAGGGTTATGTTTTCGTCTTGATGTTGCTTTAGTTCATTGGTCTTTTTCATTTAGTTCATTGAGACTGAAATGAAGAGGGTTTTCAAGGACGTTTGGCTCAAAATCATTCTGATTAAACCACCCTGGACTCTGCAAGATTCTTTAAAAAACATATCCAAGCATTGGCAAGCAGTATTTGGCTTTGTAATGAAGAAATCTGGTCAGAAAGCCATTGCGGATTTAATGGTTGCATTTAAAACTGAAGGATCAAGTACAGGTATGTTGTTTCCTTGTTTGTACTCAATTGTTCACCAATAATTTTAATGAATCTTTAAGAAAAAGTGTAAGCTCATCTTAAGGAAATATTTAGAAGATGTTTTCGGTGAGTGTTTTATTCTCCTTTATATATTTTGCATATTTTGAAATTTTTGATGTCATGTCTTTTCCTAGTGTTCATACTCTTATTGTGAAACTAAAACATTGATATTGGCAAAAAAAATTTCAAAATCAAGGGATTTTATATTGGATATCTTGCTCCCTTTTCAAGATGGCGTCCATTGTTGTTGATCTGTCGTGTGACTCTTGTAAAAATTCTATTGATTATACTGATAAATCTATCTGTTGTGACTGTTGTCCGCGATTTTTTCATATTAAATGTACAGGACTCAAGGATCTTCCACAAAAAGCACTATTAGAATGCCGTGACATATATTGGAAGTTTTCCTACTGCTGAGCGTCTGTCTATAAAATTTCCAAAATGGCATCGGACATTGAATTTTTAAAGGAAGAATTAACTAAGTTAAAATCTGAAAGCGAACTTACTACTGATGAGCCCAAATGTGCAACTACTTTTGTAGACTGCTTAAAATCTGTTAATGTTCCAAAGTTTAATGCTCAAGTTCAACCCCCAATGCTTGCAGAGAAAAAGGCTACCGTTGGTGCTCCGGAACGTCCGCAAACTCGTGCCTTCACACGGTATGCACTTACAGTGCCTGTTACGTGCCGTGTTCAACCTCAATCTACTTCTGTGTCTTCTGCATCTACCACTGAAATCCTCGTCACTCAACCGAGTGAATACACTGCTGAGAATGCTTCTGTTCGCCAACCTTCTAATATTTCTAATGACGGCTTCAATGTTGTGCAACATAAGCGGCGACGCTGTACACCCATCATGGGTTCTTCTAATAAAAAGTGCTCTAATTCTGGCGTTAATCGGCGTTCTCACGTGCATGTTTGGCATTTTCATCCTGACACCACGACAGAAGCAATTATGTCCTATCTGAAGGACCACCTGCTCAAGCTCCCCAGTAGATATCAAGCAGCTTAAGGTATCCAGAGGTAATTATGCCTCTTTTCATATCTCGATTGATGAAGATCTCCGTGAAAAGCTCCTTTCCTCAGAGTTTTGGCCAAAAAATATTTTCCTCTGCAATTATTTTTTTCCCGAGAATCCACCGGAATACTCCGGAAGGTTAGTGCACCAATTGAAAACTTCCAAAACCTCAGGTAGTTCTAGTTCTTTTTCTGTCAACTTCCTTGTGCTAAATGTTCAGTGCCTAAGAAACAAGATTTGTGACCTGGAAATTTACTTGAACTTGGCAAATTATGATATTCTGTGTCTTTCAGAACACTGGCTACATGAGCAAGAAAGTGATCTACTACCTTGTTCAAAAAGTTCCCGGAATTTATTCAGAAAATTAAAAATACAAGTTTATTCATCTAAACCTATATTGTCCCCTTCAAAGTAATCCCCATCGACTGCAACACACTTATGCCAGCGCTTGATCCAATCCTCGAAACATTTTTTATATTCGGTTTTCGGTATGTCCATCAGTGCTTCCTCCGATTTTTCCATTACTTCCTCTCGGCTGCTAAAACGCGTTCCCCGTAATGGTTTTTTAACTCGATTGAACAGAAAGAAGTCACAGGGAGCCAAATCAGGTGAATTCGGTGGCTGTTGGATGGTATTTGTTGCATTTTTCGTAAAAAAATTACGAATAATGATAGCACTGTGCGACGGTCTCTGGTCTCTTTCGGCGAATTGCTTCACGCAAACGTCTCATAACGCCCAAATAATACTCTTTGTTTACTGCCTGGCCTTCTGGCAAAAATTCATGATGCACTACACCGTTGTAATCCATGAAAACCGTCAGCATTGCCTTCTTTTTTGACTGAAAACGACGTGGTTTTTTTGGTCTCGGCTCATTTGGTGAACGCCATTCACTTGCCTGATGTCTGGATTGCGTGTCGTACTCATAAACCCACGTCTCGTCTCCAGTAATGATCCTTTTGATGAATGTGGGATCGGATTCAGCCTCGCAAATCATGTCTTTTGCGACGTCAACACGGTCTCTTTTTTGCATGAAATTGAGGTCTTTTGGCACCAACTTTGCTGCTACACGGCGGAAACCCAAATCATTAACCACAATGTCTTGGGCGGATCCATAGGCAATGTTCAAGTCCTCCGCTATTTCTCTGATGGTTAATTTGCGGTTATTGACCAACATTTCTTTTACTTTATCAATTTTTTCACCGACTTTCGATGTCGATGGTCTGCCACTGCGTTCATCATCTTCGATTGACTCACGACCACTTCTGAACCGCTCGTGCCACTGGTAAACGACCGTTTTTTTAGAGAATCGTTGCCGAAACACTTTTCCAACATTTCTAACGTCCGTGCGCCACTAAATCCGTTTTTTACGCAAAATTTAATACAAGTTCGTTGTTGCAAATTTAAATCCATTTCTGCAATTGTAAAAAATCGCCAACACACACAGAGATAGATGTACTCTTGACTACGTAACTTTTGCAAATGTCAAGTTATGACACTAAGATTTAAAGGGAATATCAACAACAGATGTACCAATTTAACAAAAAAAACAGAACTCAAATCGGAATGATGGGAGCGGCACACAGTGGTTATTCCGGGAACTTTTTGATCAAGGTAGTATATCAATTAACGGGATATACTCTTGGCTCAATCTACTGTAGAAAATCTTTTAAAAATGGTGGTGTATGCATCCATTTAAAAAACGATCTCCCCTCTAAACAGTTGGATTTACATCGTTTTTGTATGGATCTACATTTTGAAATTGTTGCAGTGTACCTTAAAGGATTGAGATTAATTGTGGCATCTATTTATCGTTCTCCTAATGGAGACTTTGATGTGTTCTGTGAACAGCTTGAGAAGGTTTTAACTTACCTTCAAAACTTTCACGCACATATCGTCATAGGAATCGATTTAAATGTTGACATGGGTTGCCATTCAAGGAATCATACTCAGCTAGACATTCTTCTCAGGGGCTTTGATTTATATTGTGCCAACTCGGAACCGACTAGGTTGAATGCCTGTCTTGATAATGTAATAACTAATACTGATATATCCGACTATATTGTCAAAGTCTTTGACCCCATCCTCTCTGATCATTCTGCAATCTCCTTTTCATGGTACCCTAAGCTGTGTGTTAATAGCTATAACAAAACTTCCAATGCTGTGTATGTTAGACAGATGACTGTACGCCATGTCTATGAGTTCATAACTCTACTTAATAATACTGACTGGGATGCCCTGCTGACTCATACTGATTGTGAAAGAAAGTTTGCAACTTTTTTTAGTCATTTCTTGTTATTGTTTGAATGTGCATTCCCAAAGAAATTAATTCAGCTGAAACATAAGTCACAAGTCTTGTAAATAAGTTGAAATATTATGGTTTTAAGGATGCTGAACTAAAATTTATTTCTTCCCACTTATCTGATCGTAAGCAGTCTGTTTATGTAAATGGTAAACAGTCAAAACCATTAAATATTAAAGATGGTGTACCTCAGGACTCTGTGCTAGGACCTCTTTTATTTCTGGTCATGATTAATGACTTGTGCCCCAATATGATTACTGACTGTGTCCTCTATGCGGATGATACTACTTTTCAACATAGTTCCCCCCATCATTCTGATGCTATGAGTAGAGTTCCTATTATACTTAAAAAGGCAGTTGATTGGTTCTCTGCCAACAATCTCCTTATGAATCCCAATAAAACTCAGCATCTTCTCTGTACACTAAAATCTACTAACCGGATACTGCCCCTGTTAAACTGCTTGGATTTTATTTAGACTCCAAGTTAACATGGAGTGCTCATATTCTACATGTTAGGAAGAAACTTGCACGAGCCTTATTTCTGCTCAGGAAATAGAAATTATATGTGAGTAAGGACTACTTAATTAATGCCTACTATGCATTCTTTCACTCGCATATCACTTATGGCATTAGACTTTGGGGGCATGCATCTGATAATTAAATTAAAATATATAAATAAATTAAAAAATTATGACTCTACAATTTATATGTATTCTAGTTCATTAGTTCATGTAAAAGAAAATACGAGCATGTACTCCACTAGGCTGACGTTCACAGCCATAACACGAGAGCAAAGTCGAATATGGATTTACCACACTGTAGGCTAGACAAGACCTACAAAGTTGATGGTCTGCCAATCAAATTGTTCAACATGATTCCAAATGCTGTAAAGTCAGTCAGCCCACAATGTGGTGTTCCGAAGGGTGCTGCTTAATTGGCTTACCTCCAATCCTCTATACTCAATAGAGAAGTATTATGAGCTAAACTTTACTAGCCTAAAATTATAAGGTTTAGTGTCTATGTGGTGTGGTTAGTGTCAGTTAAGGCATAGTGTTTAGTGTCATATCTATGTATACGTATTTTATGTGATTGTATATTGTGCTCTGTAGTGTGTTATTATGTTCCTGTAAAAATGACGACATCCACCATATGTAAATATGATTGAGATGAATAAAGTTTATTATTATTATCTAATTTAAAAGTGAAAGCATTAAATTAAATGATACCAAGGACTCTTTGAAGTCCTATTCCAGCTGATGGCTGGTAAATGCTTCTTAAAATATCTTGATGTGTGCATTTACAAAGAACTGCAGGAGATGCCACAATAGTGACTTCTATGGAGCCAGGTGTGGAGTGTACCAGAATGAATGCAAAAATTTCAGTGTACAAATCAATTGGGAATAAGCAAAAAAAGTTACACTTATTTACAATGGGAAGTTCATGTCTCTACTGTGTGCTCAAGTGATTCTGTAGCTGATATTAAACTGTTACTGATCCATTCATAAATCATGAAAAATGTGTATGAAAATCCATATCAGTGTGTAGCTATTTTCAAGGAATGATTGTCATTTTATCATCTGACTAAATATTGCATGACGACCCATTTAACAAATATAAACTTAATGATATGTTTTTCAGGAATCAAATCCTGTTGCTAAACAAGGTATGCCCGTGCTAATCAATCTTTGAATTGTGCTCATTCTCATTAATAATGACTCATTCTATATCCACATTATTGTAGGATATTTGTGAGCATGAAATCTTCAAGAAAATCAGTTCTTGAGTCTATGATGATTTTTTTAAAATAAAGAGCACTCTCTAGAGAGAATGAAGCAGTGAGGGAAATGGTTGAAGACAACTAACTCTTAAACACCTACATAATTAGAAGAGAATTGTTTTAAAAACTTTTCTGGGAGGGTTTTTCTCCCAGAATATTTGCATTGCTCTGAATTTTATTTGTTTGAAATTCCAATCAATTTTTGTTTTCAGGGATATCTCCTATGGAGGCAGAAAAGGTGGTACAGTTAGCTGTTGGGCTGTGTGATACAATAATTTCGGATAACTATCAAGCTATGGCTGTGGAATACAGAAATTCTTTCATGGTATGTCAGTTTTAATCACATAAAGGGAATAATATTCAGTATTCAATAATATAAAATATTATTCAGGTTGTTGTCAATTTATTATGTTTGCCATGATCAATTTATGAACATTAATCAGCATATGTTGCTGGTTTTGATAAAATGTCTTTGGAAAAAATTCCTCCTTGAAACACTGGAATGGTTGAGAGCAAAAAAATATATTTGTCATAATAATCACCATTTATGAAATGTTAGCCAAGTGTATAATATGAATGGATGAAATATTTACAAATTGAGAGAGTTCAACACTTAAATGAACTCCCTGGGAAAAAGATATAAAACGAGGGTTGCTATTTATATCATTAGCCTAATAATGAAAAGCCAGTAATTTATTGTTGAAAATGGCTTTCTTGTTTTTCGAATTATCCTCCATGATAATCAATACACTTTTGCATGCGCTCAAACCAATTTTCGTAACACTTTGTCCACTCCAACTGAGGTACCTCCAAAACATGGTTTTTGAATGCATCAATGGCTTCTTCAGGTGCGGAAAAACGTTGACAATGCAATTTTTTCTTGATAAGCAAGAATAAAAAGAAGTCATTTGGTGCTAAATTAGGGCTGTACGGAGGATGACCCATCAATTCGATGTTTTGGCCAGTCAAATAGGTGATTGTTTCAGCTGATCTGAGAGAGCTTGCATTGTCATGATGAAGAAAGATCCTTTGTTACTGCTTTTTTTTCCATATTTCACCAAGCAATTCTGTCATGCAAATGCTTGTGTACCATTCGGAATTCACGCTTCTACTTTGCTCTAATGTTATGGTTGCCTCATGTCCAGTTATTCCAAAGAAACAGGCGACCATTTATTTCGATGTGCTTCATTCATGTATCACTTTTGTCAGATTTGGCTCGTCTTGGAAGACCCATAGTGTGGGTTGCTGTTTTGTTTCGGGCTCATATGCATAGATCCAAAATTTGTCACCTGTGTAGATGTTATACACAGCTTTCGACGCACTGCAATTGTATTTCTTGAGCATTTCATTGTTCCAATTGACACGAGTATGCTGGATCCAACATGAACAAATTTTTTTCACAGCGAAATGCTCATGCAATATCTTATTGATGCTCCTCATACTAATCCCCGAGGGTCCCTCAATCTCACGATAATTCACCTGAGGATCTTCCTTTACTAGTTCTTGCACAGCATCAATGTTTTCTGGCACAGCAACTGATTTTGGATGACTTTCACAACTTTGGTCGCTGAGCAAACAGCACCCATGATGAAATTTGGTATACCAGCATTTCTTGGGGACAAAGGATGGGGCTTCATCGTCAAAAGTGGAAGTAAGTTGATCGATGCACTTCTGTCCTAATAATTCACGTTGAAAGTCATAAAAAATCATCGTATGAAAGTGTTCACGAGTTAACTCCATTTTTTTCACTGAGACAAAAATTTTGAGTCACTGTATGCAACACAAGTCAATCAAAAAATCAAATCAACAAATCAAACAGCAAAAGGTTCTGAAGAAAGTTAGCGTTAAAAGGGTCAAACTTTTAGATGGAAATGTCAGATGGCACCTAAAGCACTTAGTGTTGTCAAGGCTCAAAATATAAATTGCAACCCTCGTATGACAGAATTAAATAAAATCATCTTAAAACCCTGAACAGGTTCAGAACAAACTTAACATTATCAATAATGGCTAGTAGATTGCTGCATGGGCAACTATAAATTGTAAAAATAATGAGATTGTCTATAATAAATTATTCAAGTATATGTACATGAATAAAATGGCTCAATGGGAATGAAAAGTGGCACATGGTGAAATAAAAATGCTGCTGCCTTATTTAGTAGGCTGTCCTGTTGTTGTTTAGTCATGGGCAGTCTGAATAACTCACCTCACACAAACATCTCGTAGGGTTCTTTCTGCTTATGCAATATTTGTGATAGTGCTGTCTTGGTGTTGTTTGATGAACTTCTCTCACGAGGACAGCAGTGGCATTAACGTTTTCTGCTGTATGGGCAATGACAGGAGCTCTACTTCCCCTTCCTTTTTGTCATTGATTGTCTCCCTTCTTTAAACACTTAAAAATCATCTTTTAGCTGCCTTAATGGTAAGAGCAGACTCCATAAGCCCTCTGTTGCACTACAAAGGCCTCAGCTGGTAAATTGTCCAGGCAGAGGCAAAGCATTTCACCTCCATTAATTCAGTAAACAAACTGAAAGATGGTTCAACTTGCAATGGCTGCTGCTGATGCATTACTGGTGAAAATAAATGAAACTGGTACCACATAAATTTGCAATACAACCTACAATATACATTGTATTTCACATTATAAAATAGCACAAAATAAATGAGAGAAATTAAATTATTATTATTGGTATTCAGCTGTTTAAGATAGGTTGTTGATGGACATAGACTATGCAATGGTAAACCAATATATTTGCATGTCTCCCCTAACATAGCACAGCCTGACGTCCGTCCAGCATTACAATCTGTCCTAATTCACTCTGCATACTTCTATACCTTCTTCATTCCTTACAACATCCATACCCCTTCAAACCTTTTCCATGCTTACCTAGTGTACACTGCACCTTAAGCTAACAAGTAAACATAAAATTAATTTTATGCACGATAAATTATGCGAATAAAAATTTTTAAACACTTCATCGAACAACCCTCGTAATAAGTACTTCTACAGATTGAATAAAATTAATTGCCAGGATGTATGCACAGAAATTAAACTTGTAAAATAGAGCAAGAGGAATAAGTATTACTTGTACTTACTCCTAGTATTAATATTTTTGATGTCTTATTTTTTACCATAAATTTAATCTTTAATTTTTCTGACAATATTTTTGGCCAAAAGCAAGAGAGGGGGGATGAGAAGTAAGAAAATTTGTTGTGATCAATAAATTTTCTGTGTTCTTACTTATTCATTCAGTTTCAGAATCATTTTCGTTCGGTGATTGCCTGAGGGCTTTTTTCTGGCAAAGGGCCAAGAGGAAGGGCATCCATTGATATTTGAGATCTATTGGTATGACATTTTTCTTCCAGTCTCTCTCTAAAACTTTGAAAGAATGCAAGAAAGGTGATTCTGGAGCTGCGTCAGGAAGCCAGTCTCCTCCTGAACTTTCCACTCAAGTTCCTCAGGTTCCTGTCACGCAACCAGATCATTGCAAAGTTTATGAAATCTTCCAATTCATTTGGTCTCAGGTCAA
The DNA here is from genome assembly GCA_037158775.1 of Hetaerina titia. NCBI lineage: Eukaryota > Metazoa > Arthropoda > Insecta > Odonata > Calopterygidae > Hetaerina > Hetaerina titia. The sequence continues at coordinate 699,400 of CM073769.1, forward strand.
TTCCTTTTGGTGAGTGTTTCAGGTATTTATTTTAGGGAATGCATTGTTGATAGCATGATTGGGCAGAGCTGATGAATGGCAGACATGATATTCAATGATAGGGTGCCTTAAGTGCCTTCAGGAATGGAATTGTAAATGATTGACTTTTGTTGAATCAAATGCCATGTCAACTTTACTTGCGATATGGGTAGTTCCAAGCCTTCAAAGCTAGTTACTGATCGCATTTAGCAGCAATTTTTTAAATGCTACTGTGGGCCAAATTGAAACCAGCTCAAAGAATGTTTAAACATTCTATCAATTGTTAATACTTGCCACAAGCATTAATAATTACATGAAGTAATAATGTATTTAATGATTGAAGCTTACAAGAAATGAAAGGTTTGCCATTTACTCTGTTCACTATTCAAATCAGAAATATTTTCTTGCAATAGTGGATGCAAAAGAGATGGAGGCTACTCCTTCACAGTAATCAAACTTGTCCATGGACGATGGTGAATAAACTGGAGTTCAAAATGGTATATACAGGGCCTCTACCAACCTGGAAAACTTCAGGAATTTTACTCTTCTGGAAAGCACTGGAATTTGGGTAAATGTTCTGGAAAATTTTGTACATATTTTTCACATTTCATGTACAAAATTTCCCAGCCTATCATTTTAAGGGACTGCTAATCCATGCCTAGGTGCTAGGTGCGTCTGTTCTTCTTCGTAGACCTTGCCTTACTTGACTCTCCATTGAGAGACACTGCTTTGAAGTTGCATAAATTGAAAGTATTGGTTCATGCTCTATGTGAAATAAATTTCTTCTCAAAATATTTTTAAGTTTAAATAGTCCAAAGGTTCATTTTTACCGTAGTGCATCCATATTTTTGATTTTTTAAATTACTTCAAGGAAATGTTTTGTTTTGTTCCTCCATAATCAAGTTCAGCACAAGGAATGTTTGATTTTCTTGTGCTCACGATTGAGTTTCAGGTTTCCTTTTGATTAATGCAAGTGATGGATTTTTGAATCCAGCTGACATGATCCTGACCTCATCACTGTTGACACCCTGGCTGCTGGAGTGTGTCATTTTTGTGAAACAATGCATCACTATTGGTTAAAATTTTTTTTTCACACTTCTGGAAATCCACATTCCCCTAAGGGAGGAGAGTTCACTGTTAATAACTTAAAAACATTAAGTTATTGAGAGTGACAGTAAAAAACTTAAGATTATTTCTGATCAGATTGATGCCAAACAAGCAAACTTGTACCAGATATTAAATCACACATTGAGCTAGTAATGTAAAATAAAATTTTTGCACAGTAAATTGTGTGAATAAAAATTAATATTATACAGTGATCGTCGATAGTGCATGATGTGGTGTATGATATAGCAGTAGTATTATATGATATACTAGCGAACTCCTCAGATAGAAGTGGGTGCATGATGCACATAAATATATAGCCTTTTTTTTCAAGTGGATTCTTACTTGTGTCAATTCCTTTAAAACTCAAGTATTGTTTTACAAGAAATGGAAATTGGGTTCCAGTATCAATGCTGCATGGGAAAGCAATCAAATTATTTGATGAATCATTTTGATCCAAATGTGAAATGGATTTTGTAACTAGGGGAGTTTGGCGGTCAGTGGGGTAGGGCCTTCAGCTACTGAGTGAAGGTTCGTGGGTTTAAATGCTTGCTGTGGTACTCTCAACCGAACTCAAGAAGTGTAATTTTGTGGGAAACCATTGTTGATCCAGGAACTGGACCCAAAGTCATTATCAACTGTGGTTGATAATGACTTTGATTTTAATGGTGCACGTTACCATGTTGGGTATCGTAATCACCATTTACTTTTACGAATTATACAATAATTGTCATGCCTCCATTGCATATTTTCTTTTGTTTCATTCACAGTGGGGTCGTTTGTGATACTTTTGGCATTGAACGTGATGTTCATTACGAGAAGCCAGACAATTTTCCAGCCATGGAAGAAGTAAAAGGAAGACTGCCTGAGGCATTTCATTACGTCCGCACAATTGTCAACTGTCTGTCCAAGTGAGTTACCCTTGTAGACTTTGTGGTAAAGTAATTTCCAGTTTTTTCATCCTGGCAATTTTTTCTTGGCTTCTTCTTTACAAATCGTTCTATACTTGGGTGACTGTGGCACCGCAGTAAGGGCTTTGGTCTCCAGCCAATCAGGTATCCGCTTCATTGCTTGGGGCACATTCAGGGGGAAGAGTGTTTAGTGAGCAGTTGACCCATTTCCTCAACTGTAAAGTTGGAAGAATGTCTTTTATCCTCTCTTTAGCCTGTTCTCAATGCTATTATTATTATAATGCAACAATTTCAGAGAGTAAAAATCATTCGCCTTGACCGGGATTCGAACCCAGATCCCTCGATATCCGGCCGAGTGCTTTAAATCCCGGTCAAGGCGAATGATTTTTACTCTCTAAAATTGTTGCATTATAATGCACACATAGCGGATGACTCCGTTAAAAGTTACTGTTGCGGCATCTCCCGTAGTTTCTTGAAATGAACTGCTATTATTATTATTATGCTAAGTCAAATGGATCTGTGAAGCTTTCAAAATCCTTTGAAGCAATTAGCCGATGGCAAAGAAGCATCAAAATGTCAATTTGTGTTAATGTGTAATACTGGTCATTTAACGAATTTCTTCAGGACATGCTTTCATAAAAATATAAAAATACTCAAATGTTATTTTGAGTGAAGGAAGAGAATGAGTTTAATTATTGATCAATAATGGCCAAAGCCAAAACTAACATACTCCATTTCCTAACATTTTCATTACCATAAGACCTCTTTCAACTTTAAAGTTAGTTATATAGAGGATTCTATTACTATTAATTTGCAATGGCATGATGATCCCATCCATCCATTTCAGAACTGTTTATTATCCCAAGTTCGAAAGTGAAAGTGTGTTTCAAAAACAGCATACTTAGTTTTGAGATACACATAACAATGAAAAATTAACTTTATTCTGTGTGAAATGAGTGTAAGAAAAGCTTTTTGAAATAAATTACAAAGTTGTTTTGAAGTTTGAATAAAAAATGGACCACCTTTTGAATGTGCAGCAGGAAAGATTGAATATGAACTTTATAATAACAAAATAAAGAAAGCAGGTGTTTGAAAAGTGATGCCAAGAGAGACTGTAATGGCATTGAAATGTATACCATTCTGAAACTCTTCTCAAAATTTATAATTTTTTGTGGGGTTATTTTACTGCAAGAGAAACTTAACACCAAATATGATTTATTTCCAGTGTTTTGGAAATGGCTGAAACTCAACTGTCGGTAGAGCATCCAGCTATCTTAAGTCTTCATTCGTTTATTCAGTGTATGGTGTCATCCGAGTTTCTTGCTGACAAAGCCTTAACCTGTGAGAAAGTCTTCATATTTTGTACTGATTACAATTCAAGGTACTGAATGCTTTCATTTTTAATAACAATTAGTTTAATCAATTTATATAGCTTGTTGAAATGACATGGCAAATTCTCTTGGCCTCCAGGTGAGAACATATATTTAGTCCATGGACAACTGTGAAAAAAGGGCCAAAATAGATGTGTGACTAATGAACTATAAATGCATGTTTATGGGTCGGGGCAAGGTGTTGTGTAATCAGTTGAATCCTTGAGTTCAAGTGATTCATGGATATAATTGAGACTTGATCAGATACTGTGATGAAATCATTGTTTATGAGAGTGTTGTTTGTGGGGTGGGATTATCACTTCTGAGAACTTATTTGGCGGCATGTCTTTTTAAACATTAAATTGCCAATGAAATTCTAAGCCCTTTGCTGAAATGCTTCTGAGACTTACCGAGCAAATTAATTATCAAAATTGAGTGTTAAACCCATTCCTTTATTAAAATGAGCTGCCATTATTAAACTGGAACTTGGTGGTTTTCCGAGTATTTGTGCATAAATATTGCTTAACTGCCTTGGGTGCTGTCTGATTGGTTCATGATTCCTTTGCAGAATGGTGCTTTCAAATGGGTTGAGGCAGTTTCAAGAAGTTCAGATGATACTCATGAAGGTATTGAATGCAATTAAATAAAAAGAGAGGTTTCCAAATAAGTTATCTGTGATTATTAAGTTACCTTCTTAATGCAGCCTGCATTTGCTCAATCTGGTGCCTTTTTTTCTATTTATTGTTGTATTTTGTAATTACCCTGTAAATAAAAGTGTGATGACGTTTTGTTAATAAAACATTTATTCTCTCATATAAAGTGATTTATTAACTATGTTAACATCATAGGTGCCATAATGGGTTAAAAAAAAACAATGGCAATAAAATGTACATAAATAATTTGGTTATTTGGCTGTGAATTATACAACTCTGGCCATACTGGCTCATATTCAAATAAGCAGCATTGAGACCACTTATTTCAATGTTATAATGTGAACTCGCATAAGATGACCAGGAGTGAATAAAATATTTGAGAGTATAAACTAATTGCTTAAAACTGATATGGTAGAGATAATGAATGGTTTACATTGAATATAAGCATTGCTAAAAGTAACTCTTTGGTTGATTAAATGACTAAGATGGAAGTTAACAAGAAACGGGTAAATTCTGCTTGTTGCCATACAAAGACATAAAGGATTCGCCCTCAGGAAGTTGCAGCCAATTCTCGGGAGAGTACTTGCTTCCCTGCTGATCGAGCACGTGGAAAGTGAATGCGTGGCGTGGATCGCTTGATGTGTTTGCCTCACTCCTGTGCACCACCAACCCATGAATCACTATGCAGGTGCCTGGTGGAGAGATGAAAAGAGAAAAAAAAAAGAATTATCAGTGTGATGTCAAAATGCACTTCCAAATTTGGAAGTAGTGAACACTTGGTTGCAGTGAATGAGATTAGATTACAGAGTTGTACTTGAGCTTACAAAAAAATCAATGAATATTGGAAATATTAAGACTTCATCCTTTGATTGGACAGCCAGATCTTCTGAATTGAATTTACCATTGTAAACTTCGATATGACAATTTGAATCAATACTAGCATCCAATCATTGTATCTACAAACCAGGCATGTCAACTGGTAATGCAGCTGAAACCACAATATTTCAGTCAAGCCTTTGAGAGCAATCGGTGTGCTGTTATGATTGTTTTATCCAACTAAAGTATGGTGTAACATGCAATTATACAAAAATACACAAATATGGACTATGAGATCGGTTTTTTAAGTTACGGTCCAGGTACCTATCCAACTGGGAATGTAATGAAGTATTGAGAATGAGAAATGAGATGTTAAATCTGATAACACACAGATTTTGGAATAATGAGATTTTTGGAATGATACAATAAGTTTTCATTTGGATTGAGTAAACTTTACATGGAGACCACATCTGTAAACTTGCTAGGGTTCCATCTTGCCTGAAAATTATCTTGGGAATACCTCATCAACAGTATTTGCATTAAGCTGTGCAGAGTTATCTATCCAATCATTATAACTGAAACTTCAAGTCTCTTTTTGTGTTAATGATTGCAAATTGTGGTTATTTCCAAAGCTGTATTGTGTACAGGTATTTTTGTGAGGACACGCGATAAGTACAAAAATATACTGCTTCACTCATGGGAGCTCTTTTGGTGCTAAGTGGAATAAAAACTAAAAGCCATACTTTGTAAGGACTGAAATCATGACTATTGTTTATACCTTCTTGAATTACTTACGTATGTAGAAGATGACCAGCCATCCTAGTCAAAAAGGGAATGCATTCAGGCAGATAACACAAGAGTTTTAGCGGACCCTTTCTATGTGATTAATAAAACAAAACTTGGTAGCTTCCAAAAAACTGCAGTAGATGGCGCAATGGTAACTTTTAACAGAGTCATCTGCTAAGTGTACATTACAATGCAACAATTTCAGAGAGTAAAAATAATTCACCTTGACCGGGATTCGAACCCAGATCCCTTAATGTCTAACAGAGTGCTTTAGCCAGTTAAGCAATCGAGGCTTTTATCTAAAATTTCAGAGTTTAAGAGGACACCTCAATAGCTTAACTGCTTAAAGCACGTAGTCGGACATTGAGGGATTCGGGTTTGAGGCCTCATCAAGGCAAATGATTTTTACACTCTGAAATTCTTTCATTGTTAAACTTGGAAGGTTCTTACTCAAAAGTTTTCATTCAACTACCAGAAAATACATAATAAAACCAATGAGGTTAACTTTAAGAAGATCTCTGGTTAAAGCACTCGGCCGGATATCGAGGGATCCGGGTTCGAATCCCGGTCAAGGCGAATGATTTTTACTCTCTGAAATGGTTGCATTATTTAGCTAATTGTTTATCCTAATGACTTCTTCCTCCTTATGATTGCTCGGTGGCATTCATACCTAAAAAATGACCAAGTTTTGTCACTTCTGCTTTTATTTCTACTAGTAATCTGTTAAATAAAACAGTTTCTGGCGTAACTTGGTGGAAAATCTTCATACTGACTTTTAATAATCGATGATGTTATGCTATAACGAAACCTGGGTTGTAAAAATTAAAAAGTATACGTGGAAAAGTAAAGTGGTTTGATTATTAAAAGTTAGTAATCTGTTGTTTTTTCTATGTTGACTACTCTTATTCCTACCTTTTTATTCAATATTATTTTTGGAAGAGTATTTCCAACATGTCTTTATCAGTTCATTGATATTTTGAAAAATGTTACCTTTTAAATGTTAAATTAAGATGGATATATGTCTGAGCAACTGTAAACTTTGTTTGTTTGTATTTCCATGTATTTTAGAAACTGGGGAGATGTGGTAGTCTTGGGGTAGTGTGTTGGATAACTGACCAGAGAGCCCAGGTTTGATTTCAGGGCATGCCTCTCTGGGCACCTCCAGTTTCGCTGTGTGATTTTATGGGTACCAGTTATTCCTGGGAAACCATAGCCAGTACAGGAAAAGCATATTGCCCCCCTACCCTGATGTGTGAATATCACATAGTCAAACTTGGTACCGGGTGATCTCCACCATTACCTACCAAACTGACTGGTTGATTACTGTGTTTATGGTTTTTATGCCATTTTTTATTCCACTGGCTTTGTACTTTACATAATTTTTTATATGTATACATATTTTACAATATGTATGTATATTTTATAACAATGTGTGATGAGATCTATTCTACATAATGTTGGCTGAATGATCAATAAACTATAAAAAACAGGACAGTGACTAAAATAATTGATTATCTCCATTCACTTAACTGTTACAGGCTCATGAAAATTGATAAAAAAAACAACCTATGCTTCTAATGAAGTACAGGTAAGTAAAATTCTGTGACTAATTGTGATACTGTTAGAGTGTGCACATTCAGCCAATTATGCTACGGCCCACATCAGAGTTATAATCCTCTGGTGAATTTCCTTACTATGATCATTTGCATGATGCATTAATTTTTTATTGTATGTTTATATATTATTATTTATTATAATGCATTTGTCTGCTATCAGCTACTTGTGGTAGAAAGACACTTATCCTAAATTTGAGTTCAAACAAAAACTATGGGGTGAAGCAATTAAGGGTAACTGTTTTTTAATTTATAATTTTTTGAACCTGTAATAACAGCCTTTTCTTGAAAATTAAGTGGCTATAATATGGTACATGTCAAAAATTTTGCAATGAAGATTGTATTTGCAAAATGCCATGTTTTTCAAGGGATTTCCTTTTGGTTTTATATTTTCAATTGTCTGAAACTAAAATCATAATAGCTACAATCAGAATTTACAATTTTCTAATACTTATACTGTAGATCAAATTAAATCTTCAAAATTGATACTTTGGCAATTGATTTTTAATGTTGTGAAGACCCTGATATAGTTCACAGTGCATCCTTAACTGCTCTTAAATTATTACAAAATGGTACTGGTATGTAGATTATTGTCAATTCTATGCTCATTTATTTTTTTTTCAGAGAGTAGTATTATAGGTAACCCAAGGGTTGGAAAATTCAACTCTGAAGTCAGGAAGCTGAAGGCTCACATTTAAAAATGCATTCATTGGTCCTAAAATGAATCGGAGATGTAAAGAAAAATCATGGTTTCATTTTCTGTCAATGTGAGGATGACAACTACAACCCAAGGGCATATGTACTTGGAATAATTTGTGAAGGGCAGCTGTTACACAAGAATATATGTACATTGTGACAGCACAATTCAAGGACCATGGTTATCAAGTCAAAGGTAGGTTTGATAAGTGAGGGTAGAGCTCCTCTAGTACTAAGCCCAACGGTATGTGGAACTCACACCACTAGGATAGTATGGAGGGGCTAATTATTTTTCTGCCCCATCTGCAATGATACTGGATACAGGAAGATCTGGTACCCAAAAATCCATGCCGCTCGGTTGAAGCTAAGAGTGCCCCAAGGCATCACCTGGAATTGAACCCGGGCTCTCCAGTCAGTAGTCCAGGGCTCTACCCATTGGACTACCATGTTCCTAGAAATTAAGATCATCTGCAACAACTGATAGCAAGTTCACACAGACACAAGAAGTGTAATTTTGTGGGAAACCATTGTTGATCCAGGAACTGGACCCAAAGTCATTATCAACTGTGGTTGATAATGACTTTGATTTTAATGGTGCACGTTACCATGTTGGGTATCGTAATCACCATTTACTTTTACGAATTATACAATAATTGTCATGCCTCCATTGCATATTTTCTTTTGTTTCATTCACAGTGGGGTCGTTTGTGATACTTTTGGCATTGAACGTGATGTTCATTACGAGAAGCCAGACAATTTTCCAGCCATGGAAGAAGTAAAAGGAAGACTGCCTGAGGCATTTCATTACGTCCGCACAATTGTCAACTGTCTGTCCAAGTGAGTTACCCTTGTAGACTTTGTGGTAAAGTAATTTCCAGTTTTTTCATCCTGGCAATTTTTTCTTGGCTTCTTCTTTACAAATCGTTCTATACTTGGGTGACTGTGGCACCGCAGTAAGGGCTTTGGTCTCCAGCCAATCAGGTATCCGCTTCATTGCTTGGGGCACATTCAGGGGGAAGAGTGTTTAGTGAGCAGTTGACCCATTTCCTCAACTGTAAAGTTGGAAGAATGTCTTTTATCCTCTCTTTAGCCTGTTCTCAATGCTATTATTATTATAATGCAACAATTTCAGAGAGTAAAAATCATTCGCCTTGACCGGGATTCGAACCCAGATCCCTCGATATCCGGCCGAGTGCTTTAAATCCCGGTCAAGGCGAATGATTTTTACTCTCTAAAATTGTTGCATTATAATGCACACATAGCGGATGACTCCGTTAAAAGTTACTGTTGCGGCATCTCCCGTAGTTTCTTGAAATGAACTGCTATTATTATTATTATGCTAAGTCAAATGGATCTGTGAAGCTTTCAAAATCCTTTGAAGCAATTAGCCGATGGCAAAGAAGCATCAAAATGTCAATTTGTGTTAATGTGTAATACTGGTCATTTAACGAATTTCTTCAGGACATGCTTTCATAAAAATATAAAAATACTCAAATGTTATTTTGAGTGAAGGAAGAGAATGAGTTTAATTATTGATCAATAATGGCCAAAGCCAAAACTAACATACTCCATTTCCTAACATTTTCATTACCATAAGACCTCTTTCAACTTTAAAGTTAGTTATATAGAGGATTCTATTACTATTAATTTGCAATGGCATGATGATCCCATCCATCCATTTCAGAACTGTTTATTATCCCAAGTTCGAAAGTGAAAGTGTGTTTCAAAAACAGCATACTTAGTTTTGAGATACACATAACAATGAAAAATTAACTTTATTCTGTGTGAAATGAGTGTAAGAAAAGCTTTTTGAAATAAATTACAAAGTTGTTTTGAAGTTTGAATAAAAAATGGACCACCTTTTGAATGTGCAGCAGGAAAGATTGAATATGAACTTTATAATAACAAAATAAAGAAAGCAGGTGTTTGAAAAGTGATGCCAAGAGAGACTGTAATGGCATTGAAATGTATACCATTCTGAAACTCTTCTCAAAATTTATAATTTTTTGTGGGGTTATTTTACTGCAAGAGAAACTTAACACCAAATATGATTTATTTCCAGTGTTTTGGAAATGGCTGAAACTCAACTGTCGGTAGAGCATCCAGCTATCTTAAGTCTTCATTCGTTTATTCAGTGTATGGTGTCATCCGAGTTTCTTGCTGACAAAGCCTTAACCTGTGAGAAAGTCTTCATATTTTGTACTGATTACAATTCAAGGTACTGAATGCTTTCATTTTTAATAACAATTAGTTTAATCAATTTATATAGCTTGTTGAAATGACATGGCAAATTCTCTTGGCCTCCAGGTGAGAACATATATTTAGTCCATGGACAACTGTGAAAAAAGGGCCAAAATAGATGTGTGACTAATGAACTATAAATGCATGTTTATGGGTCGGGGCAAGGTGTTGTGTAATCAGTTGAATCCTTGAGTTCAAGTGATTCATGGATATAATTGAGACTTGATCAGATACTGTGATGAAATCATTGTTTATGAGAGTGTTGTTTGTGGGGTGGGATTATCACTTCTGAGAACTTATTTGGCGGCATGTCTTTTTAAACATTAAATTGCCAATGAAATTCTAAGCCCTTTGCTGAAATGCTTCTGAGACTTACCGAGCAAATTAATTATCAAAATTGAGTGTTAAACCCATTCCTTTATTAAAATGAGCTGCCATTATTAAACTGGAACTTGGTGGTTTTCCGAGTATTTGTGCATAAATATTGCTTAACTGCCTTGGGTGCTGTCTGATTGGTTCATGATTCCTTTGCAGAATGGTGCTTTCAAATGGGTTGAGGCAGTTTCAAGAAGTTCAGATGATACTCATGAAGGTATTGAATGCAATTAAATAAAAAGAGAGGTTTCCAAATAAGTTATCTGTGATTATTAAGTTACCTTCTTAATGCAGCCTGCATTTGCTCAATCTGGTGCCTTTTTTTCTATTTATTGTTGTATTTTGTAATTACCCTGTAAATAAAAGTGTGATGACGTTTTGTTAATAAAACATTTATTCTCTCATATAAAGTGATTTATTAACTATGTTAACATCATAGGTGCCATAATGGGTTAAAAAAAAACAATGGCAATAAAATGTACATAAATAATTTGGTTATTTGGCTGTGAATTATACAACTCTGGCCATACTGGCTCATATTCAAATAAGCAGCATTGAGACCACTTATTTCAATGTTATAATGTGAACTCGCATAAGATGACCAGGAGTGAATAAAATATTTGAGAGTATAAACTAATTGCTTAAAACTGATATGGTAGAGATAATGAATGGTTTACATTGAATATAAGCATTGCTAAAAGTAACTCTTTGGTTGATTAAATGACTAAGATGGAAGTTAACAAGAAACGGGTAAATTCTGCTTGTTGCCATACAAAGACATAAAGGATTCGCCCTCAGGAAGTTGCAGCCAATTCTCGGGAGAGTACTTGCTTCCCTGCTGATCGAGCACGTGGAAAGTGAATGCGTGGCGTGGATCGCTTGATGTGTTTGCCTCACTCCTGTGCACCACCAACCCATGAATCACTATGCAGGTGCCTGGTGGAGAGATGAAAAGAGAAAAAAAAAAGAATTATCAGTGTGATGTCAAAATGCACTTCCAAATTTGGAAGTAGTGAACACTTGGTTGCAGTGAATGAGATTAGATTACAGAGTTGTACTTGAGCTTACAAAAAAATCAATGAATATTGGAAATATTAAGACTTCATCCTTTGATTGGACAGCCAGATCTTCTGAATTGAATTTACCATTGTAAACTTCGATATGACAATTTGAATCAATACTAGCATCCAATCATTGTATCTACAAACCAGGCATGTCAACTGGTAATGCAGCTGAAACCACAATATTTCAGTCAAGCCTTTGAGAGCAATCGGTGTGCTGTTATGATTGTTTTATCCAACTAAAGTATGGTGTAACATGCAATTATACAAAAATACACAAATATGGACTATGAGATCGGTTTTTTAAGTTACGGTCCAGGTACCTATCCAACTGGGAATGTAATGAAGTATTGAGAATGAGAAATGAGATGTTAAATCTGATAACACACAGATTTTGGAATAATGAGATTTTTGGAATGATACAATAAGTTTTCATTTGGATTGAGTAAACTTTACATGGAGACCACATCTGTAAACTTGCTAGGGTTCCATCTTGCCTGAAAATTATCTTGGGAATACCTCATCAACAGTATTTGCATTAAGCTGTGCAGAGTTATCTATCCAATCATTATAACTGAAACTTCAAGTCTCTTTTTGTGTTAATGATTGCAAATTGTGGTTATTTCCAAAGCTGTATTGTGTACAGGTATTTTTGTGAGGACACGCGATAAGTACAAAAATATACTGCTTCACTCATGGGAGCTCTTTTGGTGCTAAGTGGAATAAAAACTAAAAGCCATACTTTGTAAGGACTGAAATCATGACTATTGTTTATACCTTCTTGAATTACTTACGTATGTAGAAGATGACCAGCCATCC